>OX940878.1:86797812-86998802 GCA_954870665.1 Stratiomys singularior | reverse complement strand
TCGATCTCTATGCCTCTCCAGGACTTCCTTGGCGAAGTCAGCCGATATGCAGCTGACACTGGCGCCAGTGTCCACTAAGCCTATCCTCTGTTTGTCCAGGATTTCGACCGAAGCATAGGGACGGACATCATGCGAGGCCAGTTCTAATATCTGCGCCTTTCGCAGAAACCTTCGGGACTGTCGGACCCTCTTCCAGTATGTCCGCAGGCGTAAAGTGGATCTTGTAGTGACTACCGACCTGAAGATGGTGCCACCATCTTTTTCCCGCAGGCGAAAGTTCAGCGGACAGGTCGAAAGTCAGCTGACCTACGACCTGGCGACCACTTCAGGTCGGAAGACAGTTTTTTTTGATTTCCGGAACGGAGAGTCGGGAGAGGACCGCGAGAAGAGACACACGCGGGTGGAAAAGAAAAGTGATCTCGTGGAAAATCACTCGACGTAATTTTATTTCCAAACGTGAACGTATCTGGACAATTTGGTGTGTCTTTCGCGCGCGATTATCTGTTGGAAAATAGAAAAGCGGTTTCAAATCGATTTATGGGTCGGTCGTAAAATATACGGTGGATATACGAATTCGTCGCGGTGGAGAGTAGAACGTGAACCGTCAGACGAAGACGGCAACAGCATCACCACCTAAAACTCTGATTGCAATGCAACCGCAATTCTCGTGTCGTGTCGAATGTGTCGAATGCAATAGATATTTGCGTTGTCATCAACGCCACGAAAACAAGGATATCGCCAGAGGTTTGATGACAGTGTGACGTGAAAACCCAGGCGGAAGTGTTTACGAAAGTGTTGTCAGTGTGTGCCCGTGAGCATAACCACACCGCTTGACAATTGCTAGTTTGTATATAAACCTATGTGATTGCTCAATTGGAAAATTGAAAGGAAACCCTTACCGCTGGTTCCTCGGCATTTCAATAGCAAAACAAACTGTGTGAAAATCCGCCAAAACGTTGTGAGCGCGAAATAACGTAGTGAAGCCACATTGTTATGTATATCTGCCCTTGAGTTTTGCATTTCATTCAACACCGGACTTTTATTGTTTTTATTACAAGGAAAAGAAGCCTGCATACAAATTCAATAATGAACCGGGAAAATTAACGGGTATATTTCGCCTGACGCCGTAATTACATCTCACATGTGTAAATGTGGATGCAATAAGTTTTAATGATAAACAAAGTGCTATGTTACAAAAGTGAAAACGCAGCACTTATGGAAAAAGGTTCTTTGTTCGATAAACATAAGAATCCATTGCTGATCCCATTTCGGCGGGGGGATTAAGGAGTTGTAACAGATTGTGAAAAGAAAGACATCAATATAAGAGCATTGTAGTAGTGCTAAGGAGTCTCAGAAAAATTTAGAAAAAAAAATAATTTTTGTAGGTAACACAAACTCTAAATGAATTTTTTTTTATATGCCGATTTTATATAACTTAAAATGTATATTAAAAACATTAATGATAAAGTGAAAGGGTATTCCAATTAAAATAAATGGAATAATGCAAGACGAGGAGAAGTGCCGGCACTCAGTGTAGCGTGGAATCAAACACATATTGGATAATGGCAACTTAAAGATCGCAACGTGTGTTGTAAAATCAGGAAAAATAAAAACGAAGGAAAGTAATCATTGCAAAAAAAAAAAAAAAGAAAAAAAAGTAGAGTTAAGCAGTTGAAAATATATTTGATGGTAAAATATTTTAAATTTAAAATGGATCGCTTCCTCTTTGATTTGAACTCATTGGAGATTTCGACACATCAATGAGAATCAATTTAAGAACTTGTAAAAATTTTTGAATACTTATATTGATAGTGGAAAAGAAATATTCATTTGTGTAAGAATAATGTGCAATTCAAAAGTTTGTTATAAACCCAATGAATGATTAAGAATAATTTTTTTGAAGTAGGTTAAGCAAGTATGTGTACACATATAATAGTATTTCGATGTTTCTGCTTCACTATCGTGCTTTCTTTTAATTTGATTTAATCAACAGTGGACTTAATATAGCGCGATTCTGGTACGTTTGTCTGACTTGTGTGATTTGACCTATAAAGCGTTAAAATTTTTCATAAATTTTTAAGAACCAGAATTAAAATGAAGTGCTAAAAGAAAAACCACATTCTTTCCTTCCAACAACCTTTTCTTTCAGGTGGAAATGGCGCGAAGGTAAGTGCAGGATGATGTAGGGTCAACAATGTGTTTCGTCGCTCGGGTTCCGCGGTGCTGTAATTTTGTTCCGGTAATAATTTGTAGTCGTGTCGCGGACTACTAGTTCGGTATTTTCGGGTTCGCGTGTTTTACGGTCGCAAAATTAAAGTAGTTTGTTTTTAGGCACCGCGGTATATCGGTTCGCGAATGCGCGTTAGTCGGGGAGTTTGATTCTTTGATTGTATCTTGATGGTAAAAAATTCGAGTAAAGTAACGTAATTTGTTTAGAAACGTCGCGTAGTAAATCGGGCTTTTCGGTGGCTGGTTCAAATGGAACCAAGAGCGGAAGTTCACTTGGGTCCGACCCACGTCCGCAATCCTCGCCGCACTGAGCTAGCTAGCCAGCAGCCACCACGCGAGGGAACTTCCGAGTGGCCGAGTTGTTGACCCACGGGGTACGACTCGTTGCCACGTCTCCAGGACTGCACGTCCAATTGTCGGTGCGAGGCCGACTTTCATCCCGAGTCGTCGCCGTGACGACCTGGGATTCTAAATCCATTACAATGGCGCCCAACGTGGGGCCCTCAAACAGTTAGTTTTCGGTCAGTTTCTGACTTAACATGATCTATCCGATCCGGATGTACTCCGAATGAGGACGCCCACACACGGAGTTGTGAAAATTTGTGTCTAACACCAATGAGTCGCTTCACGCGAGCCGTATCGTTCACTCTCCGCTCTATTTTTTTTTTGATTTGATTGATACGCGATAGAGTTTCTCCGACGTGTTGTCCTAGGTTGAATGACCTGTAAGGACGGTTGGGCTTTTGATGAGAACGGCTACTAGTGGTGTCGTACGCCGCTAGATAGACTCTCAAAAGTACCAACCTCCCTCCTTACTTTTATGTATCGGAGGAACTCTCGTTTTTTTTTATGCGTGATAAGGGGTGGGTCGATTCGTCGTGACAGCCGGCCATCGCTGGAATTACGCGGCGCTGAATGCCTTGTGCATCGCGGATGCGTCCGCTTGGTCGTTGTCATTGACGGGTTTACTCACTTGCCTCGGTTCGTAGAGTAAAGTAAAATTAATAAAACGCGAAAACTTTTGTGATGGTACGAGACGAAACACCTGCTGGTCCTGTGTTAGGTATTGCACCCCTGAGCGCTTACTTTCCGACTGAGGAATTTGGTTTGTTGGAAGGGAAGAAGAAAATCATTGTACTCGCTTTTCTCTAACGATCTAAATTTGTTAAATTTTACTTATTTCAACTTTAATCTTAACTATAAATTCAAATCAGATATTGGTTTGTTTGTCAGCAACGAACGCGTTATGGCAGTACGTCGGAGCCCACAGCTAGTAGGCCCCATGATTGATGTTCCCCAGTGTGTGATCTGCTGCAACGAATTCTTCGCGGCAGATCCCGTAATGCTGACCCCATGCGGTCATTCGTTCCACCCGAGCTGCATTACGGGCTGGGTCAAGCACTCCAAGGCTTGTCCTCTGTGCCGGAAACCAATCACTCCCGGAGAACTGACCCGGAAGAAGGAGCACGCACGACTCTCCGACCTCGGAGCTGTTGGCTCCCCAAGGCAACAAGGTGCGATTCCCAAGGAGGCAGCCTATCAACTGAGGTCAAGAGGCCCACTCCTTCCGGCTTCGTCACCGATCCCAGCAGTAGCCGACCGATCGGGTCGGGAAGTAGGCCAAAATACTAGCGGCGATGCTGCATACATTCCGCTGAGGTCAACTCTGCCTACCCCGCCTCCGATAAATTCCCCCGCGGATGAAAATCCCGATCAGTCGGGGAGTTCGGAGCTACAACAGGTCCTGAGGCTCCTGCAAAACCTAAATAACCGGATCGATTGGCTGGAAGCAGGCCAGAGGATGCCTAACACCACTGTTCCCCCACCCCCCACCTGGAACAACACGACCCCACCCCGATCGGACGCGGCCCCACTCCATCAGAGGGCATATCCGATCGATACCGTGCGAACCTTGGTGCGAGATCCAACCCCACGGGTCATTGAGAGTTGGCACATCAAGTTCAGCGGGCGCCACTCCAGTACTCCAGTGGACCGCTTCATATTCCAGGTGCAGTCGTTGACAGAGATGTCCTTGGAAGGGGATTTTACGGCCCTTATGCAGCACATCCACCTGCTGTTGACTGGAGATGCAGCCGAGTGGTTTTGGGGTTACATTCAGCTAGTTCGACGCCGAGATTGGACCGCTTTCTGTGCCGCGTTACGAAATCAATTTGACGACGGCCTGACCGATCGGGAGATCCGGGAGCGAATGAGGACGCGAAGGCAAAGAGCACACGAGTCCTTTGACGATTACTACGACGAAGTCATGAGGATTGCAGCACGATTAAGGTCACCCATGTACGAAGAAGACCTGCTGGGTCTGATTCAAGACAACATGCGGATCGAGCTGCGAAACAGTCTGCTACACGTCCCCATTTCCAACATCCACGCTTTACGAATGCATGCCCGGAAACAGGAGCGATTAGACGAGCTGCGAGGGGTTTTCCGTCTTCCCCAACGTACCGCAGGTTCCGTCGTACGAACCCGCAACACTTCTGAAGTAGCCGTACCCTTGGAAGCCGTAGTCGAATCACAACCGCCAGTCCCCGAATTTCAGCCGCAGACAGCAATTCCACAGGCCGATACGGACACGCTTGCCGCCGTAGCAGTGGTGAAACCCGCGGTCTGTTGGAACTGTCGAAAGCCTGGTCACAGGTTTACGACATGTACAATAGAACCGACGATTTTCTGCTACCGCTGTGGTAAGGCGAATACATATGCTCCGGATTGCCAAGACTGCAGGGCTCATAAAAAAAACTGGCAACCGAGTGCTCAGACCACCCCGAAGCACTCGAGGACACCCCACTAATCAGTCCTACGAATGTTAACGGATCCCGCGATTTGACCCAGCCCTTGACACCGCCAACACTTCACCCCGAAACACCGCTCATTCAAATTTTGACCCCGACAACGACTGCTTCACCGTCAGAGACCCCTAACTCCGAAAAGCCGCAGACCATTCCACCATACAAGCGGCCATACCACGTCCGACTGCGGGAATACCAGCTAGCCCGCGAACGAATCTTTGCCGAAGAATTGGGCCCAAAGTTACCTCATCGACCCCGAAGATCCACTTTACGCCTGCGGACCTACTGGAAGAGGGTCCGACAGTCCCGAAGGTTTCTGCGAAAGGCGCAGATATTAGAACTGGACTCGCATGATGTCCGTCCCTATGCTTCGGTCGAAATCCTGGACAAACAGAGGATAGGCTTAGTGGACACTGGCGCCAGTGTCAGCTGCATATCGGCTGACTTCGCCAAGGAAGTCCTGGAGAGGCATAGAGATCGACTTCAGCGTCTCACATTCCACCTGAACACTGCGGACGGAACTCGACATTCCATCCTGGGCAAGCTCACTGCCGACGTCACCTTCAAGGGCGTGAGCAAAGCACTGGAATTCTACATCGCGCCCCAACTGACCCAGAATTTATATTTGGGAGTCGATTTCGTCCGACAGTTCAACCTGGCCCCGATCCTATTTGGCTCGACCCTACTTGGGACTGTCGCGACCTTAAGCGACCCAACACCTACACCGCTTCCCTTCCAACATGGCCTGGATAGCGCACAGCAACGACGGTTGGACGCGGCCATATCAGCTTTTCCATCATACTAAAGTGAAGGTCTAGGCCGGACCGGCTTGGCATCTCACATTATCGATGTGGGAGATGCCAAGCCGATCAAGCAAAGGCACTTCGCCATATCGCCCGCAAAGGAAAAGCTGCTATATGCGGAAGTCGACCGAATGCTATCACTAGGCGTCATAGAAGAGTCGCAGAGCGCATGGGCGTCATCGGTAACGTTGGTCGTTAAACCCAACAAGGTTCGGCTATGCCTGGACGCTCGACGTGTGAATGCCGTCACTATCAAAGACGCGTACCCTCTCCCTCTGATTGACGGTATCTTGAGTCGCCTGCCGAGAGCGCACTTCATTACAAGTCTCGACCTGAAGGACGCCTTCTGGCAAATCCCACTAGACCCTGGCTCAAAGGATAAGACCGCCTTCACCGTGCCCGGCCGGCCTCTGTATCAATTCGTCACCATGCCCTTCGGACTTTGCAACGCACCTCAAACCATGACGCGGTTGATGGATAAGGTCATACCACCAAACCTACGCCACCAAGTGTTTGTGTATTTGGACGACTTACTGCTGATCTCCGAGACTTTGGACGACCATCTAGTCCTACTGCAGGAAGTCGCCCTACACATCAGAAAGGCGGGTCTTACCATCAACGTGCGTAAAAGCAAGTTCGTGATGACGGAGGTTCGTTATCTGGGGCATATTATTGGACACGGCACCATCAAAACAGATCCGGAGAAGACCCGAGCCATCGAGGAGTTCCCGCTGCACAAGACCACCAAACAGCTGCGACGCTTCTTAGGCGTGTGCGGATGGTACCGAAGGTTCGTCCGAAACTATGCCACGTTGTCATCGCCGCTGACAGACATGTTGCAGAAAGGCCACAAGTTTCTCTGGACTGAGTCCAGCTTGCAGGCCTTTGAAGAGCTCAAGAAAAGCTTGACCACTGCTCCCGTGCTTCACAGCCCCGACTTCACCAAGCCCTTCTCCATCCATTGTGACGCCAGTCAACATGGAGTAGGGGCCGTTCTGGTGCAGCTCACTGAAGCCGGTGAGGAAGCTCCCATAGCCTTCATGTCACACAAGTTGAACTCAGCCCAGAGAAACTACACCGTCTCTGAGCAGGAATGTCTGGCAGCAGTGATGGCAATAAAGAAGTTTCGGGCGTACGTAGAAGGCCATTCGTTCGAAATTATCACTGACCACGCCTCCCTGAAGTGGCTCATGAGCCAGTCCGACCTACATGGCCGACTTGCCCGATGGGCCCTAAAATTACAGGGCTTTGACTTCACCATCCGGCACCGCAAGGGTGCTCAAAATGTGGTCCCAGACACGCTGTCCCGAATGTTCGCACCAGAAGGAGCTGAACTGGCGCGGGACGATGATAACACCTTGGAAATAGATCTGACCAGTCCACACTTCCAGTCGGACAGCTACAAGGAACTGAGGCAAACCATTGATACCCAGCAAGCACAGCTGCCCGATCTGAAGGTGTTGGACGGGTTTATATACAGACGGATGGAATACCCAAGTGAAGATCCAATGTCCGAACAGGACGAGTGGAAATTGTGGATACCGGAAGAAATGACCGGTGAGCTAATCGCTCGCGCTCATGACCACCCTTTGAGCGCGCATGGTGGCTACGGCCGCACCATCCGGCGATTAAAGACATACTTCTTCTGGCCTAAAATGTCATCTCAGGTCAGGGAGTATGTCCGTGCTTGCGACACCTGCAAGAGCACGAAAGCTCCGAACCAGACCACTTGTCCTCCCATGGGAAAACTCCAGATCCCAGAGCGCGTGTTTCAGCGTCTGTATATCGACCTAATCGGTCCATACCCACGTACCACCTCAGGGTATATTGGTGCTATCGTCGTTCTCGACCAGCTCTCCAAATTTCCACTGGTCGAACCCATCCGGAAGTTCACTGCACCACCAATAGTGGACTTCCTCGAGCGGCGTGTCTTCCACGTATTCGGAGTGCCGGAATACGTGCTATCCGACAATGGGGTCCAGTTTAGGTCCAGGCAGTTTCAAGGATTACTGGAGAAGTATGGCGTCACCCAACAGCTCACCGCCCTCTACTCTCCACAAGCAAATGCTTCGGAACGCCTGAACCGGACACTACTGGCTGCTATTCGCGCCTATATCCATCCGAACCAGAAGGACTGGGATCGCAAGTTGTCCGCTATCACTTGTGCCTTGCGTTCCTCGTACCACTCTGCCACGGGTTTCGCACCTTACTTTGCCGCGTTCGGGCAACATATGATCTGCCATGGTGGATCATATAAGTTGCTCCGGCAATTAAAATGTTTGGGCGAACCCGTCGTCGCCGTAGAGCCCCACGAAAAACTCCGGACTCTGCGCGATCAGATTCGGCAAAACCTGCAGGACGCAAGATGTAGGAACGAAACGCAATACAACCTGCGATCTCGTCCTTCTGGGTTCCAAGTCGGAGACGAAATCTTCCGGCGAAACTTTAAGCCCAGTAGTGCCGCGAACCATTACAATTCAAAACTGGACCACAAATTCGTGAAGTGCCGAGTTGGGAAGGTGTTGGGACCCACTCGGTACCTCATCACAGACCTGAACGGTCAGACCGTTGGAGTATACCACCCTAGGGACCTCCGGAGGTGAAGCAAAGTCAGGCCTCAACATCATCACCATCATCAGCATCATCATCTGGTCCGCACGAATAAAACAGCGGCAGACCTTCAGTCTCTCCATGCTGTAAACAGCATCGTAGAGACTGCCCTGTAGTGACTACCGACCTGAAGATGGTGCCACCATCTTTTTCCCGCAGGCGAAAGTTCAGCGGACAGGTCGAAAGTCAGCTGACCTACGACCTGGCGACCACTTCAGGTCGGAAGACAGTTTTTTTTGATTTCCGGAACGGAGAGTTGGGAGAGGACCGCGAGAAGAGACACACGCGGGTGGAAAAGAAAAGTGATCTCGTGGAAAATCACTCGACGTAATTTTATTTCCAAACGTGAACGTATCTGGACAATTTGGTGTGTCTTTCGCGCGCGATTATCTGTTGGAAAATAGAAAAGCGGTTTCAAATCGATTTATGGGTCGGTCGTAAAATATACGGTGGATATACGAATTCGTCGCGGTGGAGAGTAGAACGTGAACCGTCAGACGAAGACGGCAACAGCATCACCACCTAAAACTCTGATTGCAATGCAACCGCAATTCTCGTGTCGTGTCGAATGTGTCGAATGCAATAGATATTTGCGTTGTCATCAACGCCACGAAAACAAGGATATCGCCAGAGGTTTGATGACAGTGTGACGTGAAAACCCAGGCGGAAGTGTTTACGAAAGTGTTGTCAGTGTGTGCCCGTGAGCATAACCACACCGCTTGACAATTGCTAGTTTGTATATAAACCTATGTGATTGCTCAATTGGAAAATTGAAAGGAAACCCTTACCGCTGGTTCCTCGGCATTTCAATAGCAAAACAAACTGTGTGAAAATCCGCCAAAACGTTGTGAGCGCGAAATAACGTAGTGAAGCCACATTGTTATGTATATCTGCCCTTGAGTTTTGCATTTCATTCAACACCGGACTTTTATTGTTTTTATTACAAGGAAAAGAAGCCTGCATACAAATTCAATAATGAACCGGGAAAATTAACGGGTATATTTCGCCTGACGCCGTAATTACATCTCACATGTGTAAATGTGGATGCAATAAGTTTTAATGATAAACAAAGTGCTATGTTACAAAAGTGAAAACGCAGCACTTATGGAAAAAGGTTCTTTGTTCGATAAACATAAGAATCCATTGCTGATCCCATTTCGGCGGGGGGATTAAGGAGTTGTAACAGATTGTGAAAAGAAAGACATCAATATAAGAGCATTGTAGTAGTGCTAAGGAGTCTCAGAAAAATTTAGAAAAAAAAATAATTTTTATAGGTAACACAAACTCTAAATGAATTTTTTTTATATGCCGATCTTATATAACTTAAAATGTATATTAAAAACATTAATGATAAAGTGAAAGGGTATTCCAATTAAAATAAATGGAATAATGCAAGACGAGGAGAAGTGCCGGCACTCAGTGTAGCGTGGAATCAAACACATATTGGATAATGGCGACTTAAAGATCGCAACGTGTGTTGTAAAATCAGGAAAAATAAAAACGAAGGAAAGTAATCATTGCAAAAAAAAAAAAAAAAAGAAAAAAAAGTAGAGTTAAGCAGTTGAAAATATATTTGATGGTAAAATATTTTAAATTTAAAATGGATCGCTTCCTCTTTGATTTGAACTCATTGGAGATTTCGACACATCAATGAGAATCAATTTAAGAACTTGTAAAAATTTTTGAATACTTATATTGATAGTGGAAAAGAAATATTCATTTGTGTAAGAATAATGTGCAATTCAAAAGTTTGTTATAAACCCAATGAATGATTAAGAATAATTTTTTTGAAGTAGGTTAAGCAAGTATGTGTACACATATAATAGTATTTCGATGTTTCTGCTTCACTATCGTGCTTTCTTTTAATTTGATTTAATCAACAGTGGACTTAATATAGCGCGATTCTGGTACGTTTGTCTGACTTGTGTGATTTGACCTATAAAGCGTTAAAATTTTTCATAAATTTTTAAGAACCAGAATTAAAATGAAGTGCTAAAAGAAAAACCACATTCTTTCCTTCCAACAACCTTTTCTTTCAGGTGGAAATGGCGCGAAGGTAAGTGCAGGATGATGTAGGGTCAACAATGTGTTTCGTCGCTCGGGTTCCGCGGTGCTGTAATTTTGTTCCGGTAATAATTTGTAGTCGTGTCGCGGACTACTAGTTCGGTATTTTCGGGTTCGCGTGTTTTACGGTCGCAAAATTAAAGTAGTTTGTTTTTAGGCACCGCGGTATATCGGTTCGCGAATGCGCGTTAGTCGGGGAGTTTGATTCTTTGATTGTATCTTGATGGTAAAAAATTCGAGTAAAGTAACGTAATTTGTTTAGAAACGTCGCGTAGTAAATCGGGCTTTTCGGTGGCTGGTTCAAATGGAACCAAGAGCGGAAGTTCACTTGGGTCCGACCCACGTCCGCAATCCTCGCCGCACTGAGCTAGCTAGCCAGCAGCCACCACGCGAGGGAACTTCCGAGTGGCCGAGTTGTTGACCCACGGGGTACGACTCGTTGCCACGTCTCCAGGACTGCACGTCCAATTGTCGGTGCGAGGCCGACTTTCATCCCGAGTCGTCGCCGTGACGACCTGGGATTCTAAATCCATTACAATCTTCGGGGTCGATGAGGTAACTTTGGGCCCAATTCTTCGGCAAAGATTCGTTCGCGGGCTAGCTGGTATTCCCGCAGTCGGACGTGGTATGGCCGCTTGTATGGTGGAATGGTCTGCGGCTTTTCGGAGTTAGGGGTCTCTGACGGTGAAGCAGTCGTTGTCGGGGTCAAAATTTGAATGAGCGGTGTTTCGGGGTGAAGTGTTGGCGGTGTCAAGGGCTGGGTCAAATCGCGGGATCCATTAACATTCGTAGGACTGATTAGTGGGGTGTCCTCGAGTGCTTCGGGGTGGTCTGAGCACTCGGTTGCCAGTTTTTTTTATGAGCCCTGCAGTCTTGGCAATCCGGAGCATAGGTATTCGCCTTACCACAGCGGTAGCAGAAAATCGTCGGTTCTATTGTACATGTCGTAAACCTGTGACCAGGCTTTCGACAGTTCCAACAGACCGCGGGTTTCACCACTGCTACGGCGGCAAGCGTGTCCGTATCGGCCTGTGGAATTGCTGTCTGCGGCTGAAATTCGGGGACTGGCGGTTGTGATTCGACTACGGCTTCCAAGGGTACGGCTACTTCAGAAGTGTTGCGGGTTCGTACGACGGAACCTGCGGAACGTTGGGGAAGACGGAAAACCCCTCGCAGCTCGTCTAATCGCTCCTGTTTCCGGGCATGCATTCGTAAAGCGTGGATGTTGGAAATGGGGACGTGTAGCAGACTGTTTCGCAGCTCGATCCGCATGTTGTCTTGAATCAGACCCAGCAGGTCTTCTTCGTACATGGGTGACCTTAATCGTGCTGCAATCCTCATGACTTCGTCGTAGTAATCGTCAAAGGACTCGTGTGCTCCTTGCCTTCGCGTCCTCATTCGCTCCCGGATCTCCCGATCGGTCAGGCCGTCGTCAAATTGATTTCGTAACGCGGCACAGAAAGCGGTCCAATCTCGGCGTCGAACTAGCTGAATGTAACCCCAAAACCACTCGGCTGCATCTCCAGTCAACAGTAGGTGGATGTGCTGCATAAGGGCCGTAAAATCCCCTTCCAAGGACATCTCTGTCAACGACTGCACCTGGAATATGAAGCGGTCCACTGGAGTACTGGAGTGGCGCCCGCTGAACTTGATGTGCCAACTCTCAATGATCCGTGGGGTTGGATCTCGCACCAAGGTTCGCACGGTATCGTTCGGATATGCCCTCTGATGGAGTGGGGCCGCGTCCAATCGGGGTGGTGTCGTGTTGTTCCAGGTGGGGGGTGGGGGAACAGTGGTGTTAGGCATCCTCTGGCCTGCTTCCAGCCAGTCGATCCGGTTATTTATGTTTTGCAGGAGCCTCAGGACCTGTTGTAGCTCCGAACTCCCCGACTGATCGGGATTTTCATCCGCGGGGGAATTTATCGGAGGCGGGGTAGGCAGAGTTGACCTCAGCGGAATGTATGCAGCATCGCCGCTAGTATTTTGGCCTACTTCCCGACCCGATCGGTCGGCTACTGCTGGGATCGGTGACGATGCCGGAAGGAGTGGGCCTCTTGACCTCAGTTGATAGGGTGCCTCCTTGGGAATCGCACCTTGTTGCCTTGGGGAGCCAACAGCTCCGAGGTCGGAGAGTCGTGCGTGCTCCTTCTTCCGGGTCAGTTCTCCGGGAGTGATTGGTTTCCGGCACAGAGGACAAGCCTTGGAGTGCTTGACCCAGCCCGTAATGCAGCTCGGGTGGAACGAATGACCGCAGGGGGTCAGCATTACGGGATCTGCCGCGAGGAATTCGTTGCAGCAGATCACACACTGGGGAACATCAATCATGGGGCCTACTAGCTGTGGGCTCCGACGTACTGCCATAACGCGTTCGTTGCTGACAAACAAACCAATATCTGATTTGAATTTATAGTTAAGATTAAAGTTGAAATAAGTAAAATTTAACAAATTTAGATCGTTAGAGAAAAGCGAGTACAATGATTTTATTCTTCCCTTCCAACAAACCAAATTCCTCAGTCGGAAAGTAAGCGCTCAGGGGTGCAATACCTAACACAGGACCAGCAGGTGTTTCGTCTCGTACCATCACAAAAGTTTTCGCGTTTTATTAATTTTACTTTACTCTACGAATCGAGGCAAGTGAGTAAACCCGTCAATAACAACGACCAAGCGGACGCATCCACGATGCACAAGGCATTCAGCGCTGCGTAATTCCAGCGATGGCCGGCTGTCACGACGAATCGACCCACCCCTTATCACGCATAAAAAAAACGAGAGTTCCTCCGATACATAAAAGTAAGGAGGGAGGTTGGTACTTTTGAGAGTCTATCTAGCGGCGTACGACACCACTAGTAGCCGTTCTCATCAAAAGCCCAACCGTCCTTACAGGTCATTCAACCTAGGACAACACGTCGGAGAAACTCTATCGCGTATCAATCAAATCAAAAAAAAAATAGAGCGGAGAGTGAACGATACGGCTCGCGTGAAGCGACTCATTGGTGTTAGACACAAATTTTCACAACTCCGTGTGTGGGCGTCCTCATTCGGAGTACATCCGGATCGAATTGATCATGCTAGGTCAGAAACTGACCGAAAGTAACGGTTAGAGGGCCCCACGTTGGGCGCCATTGTAATGGATTTCGTTTCCCAGGTCGTCACGGCGACGACTCGGGATGAAAGTCGGCCTCGCACCGACAATTGGACGTGCAGTCCTAGAGACGTGGCAACGAGTCGTACCCCGTGGGTCAACAACTCGGCCACTCGGAAGTTCCCTCGCGTGGTGGCTGCTGGCTAGCTAGCTCAGTGCGGCGAGGATTGCGGACGTGGGTCGGACCCAAGTGAACTTCCGCTCTTGGTTCCATTTGAACCAGCCACCGAAAAGCCCGATTTACTACGCGACGTTTCTAAACAAATTACGTTACTTTACTCTAATTTTTTTTACCATCAAGATACAATCAAAGAGTCAAACTCCCCGACTAACGCGCATTCGCGAACCGATATACCGCGGTGCCTAAAAACAAACTACTTTAATTTTGCGACCGTAAAACACGCGAACCCGAAAAACCGAACTAGTAGTCCGCAACACGACTACAAATTATGACCGGAACAAAACTACAGCACCGCGGAACCCGAGCGACGAAACACATTGTTGACCCTACATCATCCTGCACTTACCTTCGCGCCATTTCCACCTGAAAGAAAAGGTTGTTGGAAGGAAAGAATGTGGTTTTTCTTTTAGCACTTCATTTTAATTCTGGTTCTTAAAAATTTATGTAAAATTTTAACGCTTTATAGGTCAATTCATACAAGTCAGACAAACGTACCAGAATCGCGCTATATTAAGTCCACTGTTGATTAAATCAAATTAAAAGAAAGCACGATAGTGAAGCAGAAACATCGAAATACTATTATATGTGTACACATACTTGCTTAACCTACTACAAAAAAATTATTCTTAATCATTCATTGGGTTTATAACAAACTTTTGAATTGCACATTATTCTTACACAAATGAATATTTCTTTTCCACTATCAATATAAGTATTCAAAAATTTTTACAAGTTCTTAAATTGATTCTCATTGATGTGTCGAAATCTCCAATGAGTTCAAATCAAGGAGGAAGCGATCCATTTTAAATTTAAAATATTTTACCATCAAATATATTTTCAACTGCTTAACTCTATTTTTTTTTTTTTTTTTTTTAAATCTCACAATAATTCCTCTTCAATATATTTCAAATTTATCTTAGCAGATTGCTAAGAAATTGATTTAGACTTGTGCTTTCCAACACACTATAATGAACCGCAAGCGTTTAATATTGTCTAACTATGTTGGATGCTTGATTCTTGTATCTTGCTTTTATGTGATCAATAACATTTTCGATAGGCCACAAAATTTTGCCAAAACTTTTGATATAGATAAATAACTATGCACAGGTCAAATTGATTTAAACAGAGAAAGCAGACATTATGTCCGAAAAATATTTAAAAACGCTAACATAAATAACCGAAGAAATACTAATAGTTCGCAATCTTTTCTGTCTTCTTCGAAATTATACTTTTCCCGTTTTCGAATGGTGTCCAAACTTTATGTAGCACAATTAACTTTTTATTTTTATTTTTTTTATTTTTCAGCTATTGATTAAAACCTGTCCTTAATTGAGATTATATGGCTTATAACCTAAATTATTTGCACTAAACGGCTGCTTCTTGATATTTGCGGAACTTGAGCTTTCTGTTCTTAAGCGAGTAATATTTTCATCAATCATGCTTCCACGGTGTATTTCAATGGTAGATACATGTATACAGCATAATCAGCAAGTCTTTTAATCTCTGGACTTTGCATTGAATAGCTTTTGCCCAAATGCATTTCAATATGATTACAAACTAATGCTAAATGAAAATCTGCCAACTTACTGACTTTATCGAATTGATCAATGAACACCCTCCCATTTCCATTGGCAGACGTCTGAATAGAATATAGTAGACACGTACAAAGTTGAGAACTGTTTCTGGTGAATGACCGAATTGGACACCAAGTTTATTCTCAAAACACCGGCCATACGTTCCAAATCGCGAGCGGTGCAGCCAACCTGTGATATTGTTGCTACACCATCGAAATGGATCGCTCCAATTGTAATTGTTTAATGGCCGAATGAAATGGTGCCACACTGATGCAGGCTATATGTCTCGGTTTCCCCGTCATCCGATTGCGGAATCGATCAACCAAATTGATAGCAACAAGCAATACATCCGTAAAACATAAGCTGAACCGTCCCGTGCACCAGTTGTTAATGTTCACGATAAAAATTCTAATTGGTTGAAAGATGTTCATTCGCCTTGTCTTCCTTCGGGCGGCGCCTTCTTGAGATGTTTAAAACTGATCCCTACACGCTTAAAAGGTCGAATAACCCTACTTTTAGGTGTGAATCAATCTAGGAAGTGATTAGCGAATTGAACCTTCGAAACCTGTTGACAACTTGTTGATGCATCACGTTCTTCGCGGAAAAATGATGTTACAACGCACGGGAAACTGAACGCCGGTATTTAACTTGAGTCTACGTTCCTCACTTGATATTTTGGCACTGAATTTACCGATTTTATTTAACAAAGACGCAAAATTGTCATTTATTCAGCCATGCCTGCACCTCTCTCTTCCGGAAATCAAAAAAAACTGTCTTCCGACCTGAAGTGGTCGCCAGGTCGTAGGTCAGCTGACTTTCGACCTGTCCGCTGAACTTTCGCCTGCGGGAAAAAGATGGTGGCACCATCTTCAGGTCGGTAGTCACTACACAAGCACCAACTCTCGATGGATGAATGGCTTGGAGAATGTACAAAACTCAGTTTGCAGCTGCCGCTCAAACGAATCACTGGATTAACCAGGAGCGAGCAACAGCATTAATTCTTGCCCTGAGACGAACAGCTTCGGAAATACTTCAAACTGGCTCTGTCGAGTCGCAGTCAAGCTACATCGCTATCATGAACGCACTCGGCATGCCGTATGGAGATAATCATCTGAAGCAGATCTACAGGTCGCAGCTGCGCAACTGGCTACAGAAACCAGGTGAAACCCTACAGCAGTTGGCGCAGGATACTGAAAGGCTTGCACTTTTGGCTTACCCTACCTACGACCCAGATCATCGGGATGATGTAGCAACGGAGGCTTTCATTAGCGCGTTACAGGACAGGGAAATGCAACAAGCTGTCCGACTAGCCGAAAAACACTCAGTAAAGGACGCACTGGCATATGAACTTCGAAGCTGCCAAAACAAGCACTCGTAACACAGCCAGGATCCGCCAGGTTACAACGGAAGAATATAGATGTGAGCTTGTTGACATAAGCGAAGAAGCGCTGGTGAATGGTGCGCCTATATGCTGGAATTGTGGTGAACGAGGACATCTGCGACAAAACTGCAAGAAGCAAAGGAAATTAAGCTCTTGCCCGGCATGTGCCACTAGAAGGAGATTAAGGCCAAAACCAGAGCCTAGCAATAAGGCCCCTCAAACCAAGGGGTCGGGAAACGCATAAAAGCCAACTTCGTGGGGCAGAGGTTGGCCAGGTTGATCGAAGTCCCCTGCGCGACCCTCATAGTGTCTAGGCTACATCGGGGAGCGGCAGACTAATGTGTTCGTGGACGAATCGACGGTGAATCTGGCACCCTTACTATTGATACTGGTGCAACAAGGTCAATATTGCGACCAGATTTGGTGAGCGGCCTCTTCTCTCCAAAGGCAAACCACTTTTGCTACGAACAGCAACGGGAGAAGCAGCACCCGTATACGGCGAGATCAAACTCCAAGTACAAGTAGGGGATATACTGTTTCAATATAAGTTTCTCGTTGACGACTGCATCCGGCCTGTGAGTTGGCACCTGACGAGAACCGGCAGGGATTCGTGTTCGAAACCAACTTGAGCTCTTTCCATATTTCTAAAAATATTAATTCACTTTCGAGGTCTTCGACAAAATTTGATCAGAACTTCCGCACCGCAAGGGAATAAATCACTTACAATGTTGTAAGTGAAAATGGAAAAATTGATCTACCAAAAACTTCTGAAATTGACAAGTTTCTCGTTGACGACTGCATCCTGGGAATCGATTTCCTAACACCACATGGGTTCACGTTGGATTTGGGCAGACGGGTCTTGAGATGGCGGAATGTTGAGATCTTGATGGAAGATCATAACGACAGCATCTCAACACAGAAAGTGGTCGTAAGTGCTGACGTACCAAAACGTACACTGACGTACCAAAATCCTCTGAGAGCATTGTATGGGCAAAATTGGAGACCATAGATCCTACCTTATTGAGCCAACAAAAACACCGCCACTGCGTAATATAATTTTAAGATGGACACTAGTAAGAACAAACAAGAGTGGATGCGTGCTGGTTAGAGTCCTTAACACCTCGGACTCAGTTACCCACATCAAAGCTGGAGGCATTATCGGGAGCTGTCAGCTTGTCTTTACTGTAAGATCTCTGGAAGTGGGAAATAGCCAATATCCAGCTAGGAAACAAACTACCGAAGAATCCCGTGAGTTAGTGTCGACCTTATTGGAGCCAACCAAGTTATCACCAGAGCAGTTCAAGGAACCCTCGGAATTGATGAACAAATATCGTGATATCTTCTCGACTAGTCAAGATAATCAAGGACGTACGAGTATGGGGATTCATGTTAAAGACACGCAAGACGCTAAGCCGATTCGACAAGCGCCAAGACGACTTCCATTAACCTAGCAGGCAGAAGTAAGCGCAATGATCTCAGACATGGAAAAAGAAGGAGTAATTGAGCTTTCAATCAGCCCGTGGGCCTCACCTGTAGTCCTGGTAAAAAAAGGATGGCGACTACAGGCAGCTCAACGATGTCACGAAAAAAGACAGCTACCCGCTTCCGCGCATAGAAGACATTATGGATACAATGGCGGATTCGAAATGGTTTTCTACTCTTGACTTAAAGAGTGGGTACTGGCAGGTTGAAATCAATAAGAAAGACAGAGACAAAACTGCATTTTCAGTGGGTACTGGATTGTGGAAATTTGTAGTGATGCCATTCGAGCTTTGCAATGCTCCAGCAACATTCAAACGCCTCATGGAATGTGTACTACGCGGGTTAAGCTGGAAAACGGGCTTCGTATATCTGGATGACATCATTGTCATAGGAAGGACGTTTGACGAACATGTGCGTAACTTGGAAGAGGTGTTCTTAAGGCTACGACGGGCTAACTTGAAGCTGAGTCCAAAGAAGTGCACACTTTTCTCAGCTAAAGTGAGGTACCTAGGGCATGTTGTATCAGTAAAAGGTGTAAAAACGGACCCAGAGAAAATAGAAACTGTGAAAAGTTGGCCAAAACCTAATAACAAACGACAACTTCGAAGTTTCCTTGGACTGGCGACGTATTATCGCCGATTCGTTAAAGCATTTGCGAAAATAGTGTAGTGTCTCCACCAGCTCACGGAAAATAATCGCCCCTTTATCTGGAACGAACACCATGAAAAAGCCTTCAAGATGTTGAAGAATAAGCTCTGCAAATCACCGCTTCTAGCGTACCTCAAACCTGGAAGAATGTTCGTAGTAGATACCGATGCGAATAACAACGGGATTGGCGCCGTATTGTCAGCATGTCGACGATGAGGAGCGAGTAATCTCATACTACAACCGAGTTCTGTCAAAGAGTGAAAGGAACTACTGCGTAACCAGGAAAGAACTATTAGCTATTATTGAAGCAAGAAAGCAGTTTAACAAGTACCTATATGGACAGAAATTCGTTCTTCGAACAGATCATGCTTCCCTGAGATGGCTGTTTCATTTCAAGAAGCCAGAAGGGGAAGTTGCTAGATGGATCGAAAGGCTACAGACCTGTAATTACGAAATCGTCCATCGAAAACGAGGAGTGCATGGAATTGCCGATCGTTTGGGAGAAAAAGAACAGGGTGTAGATATGCGTGTAATCACAACGGAAGTCGACGAGGGTTGGACGCTCAGCTACCCGACGATGAAATTGGACCATTGTTGGTATGGAAAGAGACAACAGGACGTCCCGAGTGGAAGGACATATCAGCACTTGACCCAGTATTTAAAAGCTATTGGGCTCAGTGGAACACCCTTGAGGTCGAAGATGGAGTCCTGAAACGGGTGCAAATTGTTCTTCCTAAGAGTCGGGTCAAAGGAGTACTAAAAGCGATGCATCAAGGCACATCAGGAGGTAACCTTGGGATGAACAAGACCACGACAAAGGTGCGGGAAAGATTCTACTGGCTCCACACTGGGGACGATGTTCTTGACTGGTATCGTAAATGCACAATATGTGCGTCCGTTAAAGGCCCAAATTGAAGAACGAGAAGCCAAATGCAGACTTATAACGTGGGGGTATCATTCGAAAGAAAAGCTGTGGACATCGCAGGACCCTTTTCCGATTCTGAATGGGGAAATGGGTATTTACTCGTTGTAGCTGATTACTTTAGTAAGTGGCCAGAAGTATACCCAATTCCTTACCAGGAGGCAACTACTGTAGCGGAGTAAATCGTTTCACAGTGGGTTAGTAGAGATGGCG
This sequence comes from Stratiomys singularior, assembly GCA_954870665.1. NCBI lineage: Eukaryota > Metazoa > Arthropoda > Insecta > Diptera > Stratiomyidae > Stratiomys > Stratiomys singularior. The sequence goes on along the minus strand of OX940878.1, from coordinate 86,978,746 downwards.
TGCTCCATGAACTACATTCGGACCAAGGCAGAAACTTCGAGTCACAAATTTTTGCCGAAATGTGTGAACTGCTGGGCATACGGAAAACACGGACAACACCACTTCACCCCCAGTCCGATGGAATGGTCGAACGGTTCAATGACACGCTCAATAAACATTTGACCAAGATGGTTGATGAAAACCGGAGTGATTGGGATCGACGCATTCCATTATTTTTGATGGCGTACCAAACTACGGAAAAACATCGACAGGAGAAGCGCCAGCGAAAGTCATCTTTGGAAAATTGATTTGGCTACCAGCTGATGTAAAGTTTGTGACACCCCCTGAGCAGCCTCAACCCATTTCGGAGTACACAAGTGAGGCAACGGCTGAATCAGATACACCAATTAGTGCTGAAGCAAATAGAGTCAACCACTGGTCGCATGAAGACCAGATATGACTTAATGGCAAACTCATCCGGATTCCAGCCAGACGACTGGGTGTGTCTATATAACCCACGTCGTCGGAAAGGCAGATCTCCGAAGCTACAGCCAAATTGGGAAGGACCCTATAGAATCATTAAACGAATCAACCATGTGGTATACCGGATACAGGAACACCAGAAACCCAGGGCAAAAATGAAAATTGTGCACCTGGACCGCCTTGCCCCATATAATCAGCAAGAAGACGCGGAGATAGCTGATGTGACACTTTTTCGGGACGAAAAAAAGAAAGAAGGCGGGGATAATGAGACATATTCGAAAAATGTCATGCGCCACTGTAGTCGTCTTAAGAGAAAAGTCGTAAGCAAGTTTCAATTGCCAATACATCGATAATTCTCGAAGGCATAACATAAACACATTGCGTGCATTGAGTACAACAAATACGTGTGGAAGTGACTTAGCGCGTAAACACGAGAACAATCCTCATGGAAGATTCTGGGTTCATTGGTAGATGTATAAAAGCGACTACAGCGAGCGAAAGTGCGCCTAAAAGTAGTGCGGTTAAAAGTGTTGTGAAATAAAATCATATTCGAAATTGAGTAGGAAGTAAAAGTGATCGATTAATTAATGTAAAGGTGAACACAAAAAAGTGAATAAGTGAGATATTTGTTTAGTGAAATAATTGTAAAGTTGTAGTGATTTTAAAGAATAAAATTTCAAGCACCTAATTTTAAATTATTCGGGTGTGTTTCATCCACTATTGCTAATATTTGCGAAGAGCAAACAGGTCGCGCACCTGGCAAAGCGCAACAGTATGAACAATACTTACTAACTACTATCGTCAGTGTGTTACTTGTTTATACCAGCCTAACTCTTTTTAATCTAAATCTGCTTTTCCCCGATCTTTCAATATTTTATCATATCGAAATATTTCTTATCCTTGCGTCTAAGTCCACTTTAGCACATGAAAGGTAAAAAAGATTGAGGACTTACAATACTTAGGACAATAAATTTCACTGAATTCACTGCTAACACATCACTTTAGTCAATTATCAACTTTTCAAAATCACTCTCAACGTTTTTGATCAACATTATTTGAGTCGCACTACTCTCAACCTGCACTGTCGCTTTTAACTTATTCAACAATATTTCTCCCTAACCGCCTGCTATAGTCGCTTATATAAATGATCCACAAATCCGGAATCCTCTTATACCTTGCACGAGGATCATTCTTGAGCGCGTAAGTTACGCTGGAAAACATAACGAATAATCAAAATAAATATGAAACCACAAATTCCATATAAAATATTCCAGTAAATTCAAATAAAGACCTTCTGTACAAAATGCACATTAAGGCATTTTCTTCATTTCCAAACGTAAATTCATTTCCTGTAAAAGATTGAAACGTCGTGAAAGATGAAAGAAATGAAACGTCGTTGATTAGGGACTTACATTATATTAAACAAAGTGAAAAAACCATAGAAATATATTATAGTGAAATAATTGAACTTTTGTCCACAATGATTAATCACGTCCTAATACACGAATCAGATGAAAATGCGATTAGAGCAAAGCGTGACTTATACGCAGAGATGTGCCTTAAAACGTTACTAACCGGACTTCGCGAACAATTTGGAGCCACAATCAGAGCAATGAAGCCTGATTCTTTGGCTACTGCTTTTGCATTCTGCATACAAGAGCAGAACATATTTCATGCGAAACACAAAAACTAAACTACTATACGGAAAATATCCTCTGATCCTGTGGAAAAACTTTCCGCAGCGACTTATAAAATGCCAACAAATACAAATACCATATTAACCAATCTCCGTCCCCAGCAGCCCCCGTATTTTCCTAACCAGTCAATATTTCAGCAGCCTCGGGCGTTTTCACGACCAAGCTCAAAACTTATTCCAGCAAAAGTATCCTCCAAGCCAGTTTTCTAATCCAAGGTTTAATACAAATAATTTCGGATTGTCCTCTCAACAGCCACCACTACCAAGATACACTAATCCACATCTTCGCAACAAACAACCGCAGTATCAACAAAATATAAAATTTTTAATTGACACGGGAGCCTCTACTTCTTTTATAAAGCCCGAATTCGTCCATCCCAATGACATTCAACAAACGAGACCTGTAATTATCAACACAGTTCTCAACCAGCACATGTTGGACAAGCAAGGTACGCTACCCAATTTTGGAGAATTCAATCAACCAGGCGAAATAAGATTCCTTATATTCAAATTCCATCAACACTTTAATGGACTATTAGGTCTGGACACACTCACTAAATTACAGGCTAAAGTGGACCTAGCTAATTAAACATTAAAAACAAGCCAAGCTACAATCAACCTTACATTCAAACCAAATATTATTTCGAACAAAAACAAATTGCCACATAGATCTAAATATATTGTGAGCCTTTACGGTGACATTCGCGAGGGAGACGTACACATAACAAAGACCGAAATCACGCCAGGGCTCGTAATTTCGGGAGGCACATAAAAAGCAAAAGATTGGTTTAGTCTTCTAGAGGTAACAAACCAAACTGACGAGGAAAAATTATTTTTCTTAGAACAACCACTGAAGACCTCAGAATTTTCTTCTTCAAAATTTGACCAAGTTTATAATTTAAACATCGACTGTAGTACCAATAAGGACCATTCAGTGACACCCGAAGATATTTCCCAATTTTTAAGAGTCTCTCATCTCAATGGAGAAGAAAAGTATCTAATCCTCAATATATGTCGTAAATACGAAGACATATTCTTCCATGAAGGACAAAAACTTAGCTTTGCAAATAAAGTTAAGCATTTAATCCCAACTTCTGACGAGATTCCGATCTACACAAAGTCTTATAGATTATCCGTACATCCACAAAGATAAAGTGAAAAGGCAAATAAACGATATGCTTAATCAAGGGATCATCCAACCCAGCTATTCTCCATGGAGTGCACCGGTATGGATAGTTCCTAAAAGACGAGATGCAAGTGGAAAGCAAAAATGGCGATTAGTTCTTGACTACCGTAAGCTTAGCGAAATGACAATAGCCGATCGCTATCTATTACTGAACATAAATTATACACTAAATAAGTTGGGCAAAATGCTTTACTTCTCCACCAAAGATCTCGCGAGTGGATTCCACCACATCGAAATGGACCCTAAAGACATAAAAAACAGTGTTTACAGCTGAGGGGGTCCACTATGAGTATGTTAGGATGCCCTTCGGACTGAAAAACGCCCCGTCTACGATCCAGAGGGTCATGGATAACATCCTACAAGAACTCTTAGGAACAGTCTGTCTGGTATACATGGACGATATCATTGTATGCTCGACATCACCATCGCCATATCAGTATGGCGATAACCTAAGGAAAGTATTCCAAAAACAGAGTGTCTCAAAAACGGTCGAACTGTGCAATTAACGGACATATACATAAAAACCGAGTTGTGAAACAACTTGTTAATGAACGATCCAATTTTGCAATACTCTGACTATAATAAGCCGTTCATTCAAACCACAGATGTGAGTAATTACGCGATCGGTGCAGTTTTGTCCCAGTTATAATAGCTAGTGAAAAGCCAGTTTGCTACGCGAGTCTAACTTTGATTGATTCTGAAATCAAATATTCGACCATAGAAAAAGGAACTTCTGGCAATCGTATGGGCCGTGAAGTACTTTAGACCTTATCTTTTTGGGCAAAAGTTTCAAATATTAACTGATCCAAAACCTCTTACCTACCTCTTCAGCTTGAAAGAACCTGACTCAGCCAACAACCCAACCCCAACCTATTCCACAACAAAGTTGGTCAGATCGCGTCTTAGATTAACCCTCCGTCCATGTCGTGGGTCTTTTTCGTCCTGGCGAAAATTTCTACCTGAAATTTCTCGGACACCGGCGACGGTGGCGCCATTTGAGTGTTACTGAAAAAAAGTTTAGGTTTGAGGGTCTGTGAACGCGCGGGCCCAGGTGTGGCAGTCAGTTATACGCGAAACGCCAAGCAGTGCAAATATCAGAAGGGACGTTTTCGACCCACGACATGGATGACGTAAGTAAAAATGACAATTTTTTTTTTGTTTTTTCATCAAATATGCATATTTTTGCATTATAAACCGTAAAAAAAATCCTAACTTATATATTTAATTTTAGGAGAGTACTACAGGAGTTAGAAGAGCGGAGGAGGTTTATTCACTCCGAAATCGTGAGCCAATCGATTATTTTGGTGGTGAAGCATCGGACGACGAAATTGATAATGTCCTAGACGAGGAGGAGTGCAGTAGTGTCGGTTCTTGTGAAGAGTATAGCAGTGTCGACGGTAGTGACAATAATGATTCCGATGAAGCGGAGCCCGAGCAAGAAGATTCCATCAATGAACAGAGAAGTGGACGGAAATATCTTTACGGCAAAGACAAGACAAAGTGGTCAAAGAAGCCACCGGAAACCCGAGGTCGACGATCTGAACCTTTGGTAATGCACTTCGCTACTCCAAAAGCTGGAACAATGAATGTAACCACTCCTTTGGAGTCATGGAATCTTTTTTTTACGGACTCCATTATGGATATAATCGTTAAATATTCCAATGAAGAGCGAGAGAGGAAATTGCCAACAATGTCCGAGGATTCGCGCGCTAGATATGCGTTTCGTCCTGTAGATGTGATTGAGATACGAGCGTTCATCGGTCTTCTGTTTTACGCCGGTGTTTTGGCACAGAGGAAATCTTTACTCGCTGAAATTTGGTCGACGGAGTATGGTATGAATTTGTTCGTGTCAACAATGAGCGCGCAACGATTCGAATTTATTTCAACAATTCTACGTTTCGACGATCGCAGCACTCGCGTCGAGAGACGTGAAGCAGATGCTCTAGCGCCGATTCGGGAAATATGGGACTTGTTTATCGAGCAATGCAAAATTAATTATAGTCCTTCAAATACTGTAACCATCGATGAGCAATTATTGGGCTTTCGAGGAAAGTTTTCGGCGAGAGTGTACATAAAATCGAAGCCAGCGCGTTACGGTTTGAAAATAGTGTGTATGAACGACGCGAAAACATTCTATATGATAAATGCCCTCCCTTATACGGGTAAAGTAACGTGTAATCGCGGCGAAAAAGTTTGCGAATATTATCTTCGAGCTTTATCGGAGCCTATCTGGCATACCGGTCGTACCATCACTTTTGATAATTGGTTTACCACCATTACAGCCTGTAATTTGATGAAAAATGAGCGAGGCTTAGACGTCATCGGAACCATAAGAAAAAATAAACGCGAGATTCCAGTTTCATTTGTGAGGCCAGTAGCGATCGGTACTTCCCGTTACGCGTACGACCTTGGTAAAAAACTAACTCTAGTTTCTTTTACTCCAAAAAGAAACAAAGTCGTTCTTTTGGTCTCGAGTCTTCATAGAAGGCGTTGCAGGTACATCGGGAAAACCAGAAATTATTGAATTTTATAATAGCACAAAGGGTGGTGTCGATACATTCGATAAAATGATATCGAGCTATACCGTAGCGCGAATAACGAACCGATGGCCCATGAGACTATTTTTCGGCATGGTCGATCAATCGAGTATCAACGCGTTAGTCATTTATAATTTAATTCAGCGAAACGAGAAGCTAACACGAATGAATTTCCTCAAAAAATTATCTTTACAATTAGTTCGACCGCATATGGAACGTCGATGCAAAATTCCAAATATTCCGAGATCTCTAAGACAGAGCATTCATCATATTTTAGGTAATGACGAATCCAGCGTCGAATATCCGAATAAAATAGAAAAACGACGACGATGTTCCTTGTGTACGAGTAAAGATGATAAAAAAACAAACCAATGTTGTGGTCGATGCGGCGTCCCGGTATGCGAAAACCACCGAATCAACCTATGTTCATATTGCATGTAAATGAAGAAACATTTTGTCGCTTCATTTTTCAATGTTATTTTCAACTTCGTAATATAAATAAATAAAAAAAATAAAATCCCTCAACATTGAGCGTTTTTCTCTTCGATACCTCGTTCTAGCCTCCCAAAAATACGTCTATGTTCCCGTTGATGAATAGGGTATCTGGTTCAATGCTACAATTTCCCAATATTTTTTTTCTCAAAGAGCAACCTTTTTACTTTTAATAACCGCTAGTGAAACCTTTTTTCGATGATTTCTACTCACGCTGGATTTAAATGAAAAAAAAAAAAAATCTTCACATTTTTTTTGATATTTGATAAAAAAAAAATATAAAATATGGAAAAAGTGGAAAGTTTCCTTTGCAGGCTTCAAAAGTAGAGTCTAAAGATTAACCAGGAATTTTTTCCAGATTTTTCCATAAATAATTGAGAGTGTAGTAGCGCGACGGGCAAAAACGACCCACGACATGGACCGAAGGTGCCAAAAAACACGACATGGACGGAGGGTTAAAAGAGTTCAACTACGAGGATGTCTATAAGAAAGGAACCCAAAACTCAAATGCAAATGATTTGAGCAGAATTAAACTTCCCAATACTAGATCTACTTAACAGGCAGAATTCAATATAAACGAAAATCTCCGATATGCCAGAAATGCTTCACTACAATTTGAACATAGTTCAATCATTCACTCTGCAGAAGAAAATAGCAACGACGGAATACCAACATCCGAAAGACCTCTGAGTGAATTTAACTTCCAGATCGGCCTAGAAAAAACTAATAAAACACCACAGATGCGTATAAAAACGTCTTTTAAAAATAAACAAAAGTGAATTATTCGCACGCAGGAATTCAATGAAGAAAATACAATACATTTGTTTAAGGGGGGGAAATCACAGTAGCACACAAAAAATAGGCATATTTTTGGGAATTAATTTTGGCTGAACAAAAGTATCAATCGAAAATCTGTAAAGTAGGTTTTATAGCAGTACTACAAAAGTACAAAATGTAATTTTTTTCAATAAAAAATATTTAAAAATGGCGCCTGCGCAGCATATGCCCCAAGGCGCCTATTTTTCAAAGCGTGTCGATGGCCGAAGACGTAGACTCCTTAATTTTTGACCTGGAAGAAAAAACCAAAATTTTTTAGTTTTCATATAACAACAGCTAGCGAGCTACGTAGGATTTTTTCGATATATTGATTTTTCACAAAATGGTGCATGTTTGAAAATAAAGTTAAATTTTTAACAAAAAAAAAAAAACGCCATCAAATCTTCGATAAAAAAAACTAAGCCAAATAAAATAAAAATCCTACGTAGCTCCATGGAGAAAGATATTTCGAAGCTACTGTCAAAATTTCAAGTTGATCGGTAAAGATTTGCTCGAGTTATGTCTTCGGCGAGCTCAAAAAAAGTGGTTTCGAGAAAAACGCGTTTAAAGTTTTACGTACTGAGAAACCATATGAAAATTTTATATACCTTTAATCTGCAATGCCTGCACCGTACAGTTGACCTTCTAAATCTACCTCCAACTCTTCTTTTTCTTTCCGCATACTTTTCAAGTCGAGTCGGGCCTGTTTTTCGCCATTACTAATAGATTTTTCCGCCTTCTTGATACGCTTTTCGTCGACCTACACGCATAGGTTGTAGCTGTTCGGGCCGATTTTCATCCCCATGACTTCGATGATGTGTAACACTGATATCAATCCATCATTGAAAACGGATGTTGCGATGTTCGTACCGATGTCCATTACTTTTTTTCCAGAATTCAAACCTTTTGGTACCATAGCCCAAACAGTAGCGTTGAAACTTTCATTGTTGTTTTGCGTATATCCCCCGATGCAGCGAGTAAGAAGATCATCCGTGACCAGTTTTTCGTAGACAGGTTTTATCGCTTCGAAAACTTCTTCACGCATTGGTGGTTTATGCATATAGCCAGCCAGAATGTTTTCGCATTTTGCCCTTTGCCACGAACACCATGAATTTTCTCCAGTTGGGCAATGGTCGTGTTGCGGATTTTCGTCTGTTGACATTTTATGGAACAGTGTGCCCCATATCGCACTCTTCATTTTTTCAATCGAATGACAATTTCGACGAAAGGCTAATCCAAAGTAAATTGACAGTTCGTCGATCAGCTTACCTGTCAATTTGCCTTTACCTCCTAACCCTTTGGTGTTTTTCTTCAAATTGCGAAGATGGGTCCCTATACGTTTCTGAATATGGTCGATGCATTCTTTTTTTGTTATCGTGATGTTTTCATTCGGTTGAGCATCCGTGATACCGTTGAAGGTTTTGGAGTCGCCATCGCCGATGTAACTCACATACTTGACATCATGTAGATCTTAAGAGCGCTGAAACATTTCAATTGCAGCATCGACCTCCATTTTTCCCGCTGACGCGTCATGGTTTGCTTGGCATTCGGCGGCGTGATTTTCTGCCCACTCTTTGTATTCGTCGGTGTCATATTTCTTCTGCCAATACTCGCACGCTTTGCAATATTTACATTTAACTAAAACATCGACAAGTTTACCAGTGTACCAGCCAATCAGGGAAACTAAAGCGTATAGAGATGAGAAGCCCCTTTTTCGCCACGATCCGTCCAATTCCCAGCAATCTCATGGCGAGAATAATTCTGCGATTAATTTCGTAAGCATTCTTAATAAATGGGCTGTTCGGTATTTCTTTTTTATCACATTTTAAAACCTAAGCCTCGTTTACTGCTTTCTGTAAAACGCACATTAGATTGACATTCTTTGCACACCACGACGTTAGAAATGGCGGCAAAAACAGTAACGAAATTCACGAGATGATATCCAAACGTAGGATCCACTTCAATGTCATTACTATCTTTCACTTTCAACTTCCTTGCCGATGCACTGACATTTAAATCTTCCGGCTTTTCGATTTCGTGGCGATTTAACGGTCGCTTACGTTTCGGTCGATTTTGGTACGCAGTATCCTTTTTCGTCCCTTTTCTAACACGCCTCGACGATGGGTCACTCATAATGACAATGATTTGCAAATATCACTGTTTTTTGTCACTATTTATGTTATATATGTAGTTATGTGCAAGGACTTTTCATGCACCGAGAGAAAGAGGAAATAAGAAAACGTCCGGATTATTATTTAAAAACGATTTTACTCCAGCGTTTCACTGCTAAGACTGACAATATAATGACTTAAATCTATCTATTTATACATATTTTTACATATCTAGTTACGTCTATATAATTAACATATTTAATTATCCTACGTCTGGCTTAAATCCTTTTATTAGGATATTTATGACACGCATGAGCGTCTAGATTTAATCCCAAAAGAATTCTATGCAAATGATATTTGCATCTTTTATTACTTTAAAATAACCCAGATCTACTTAATCTTTTTCTTAGGGTTTATGGTAGGTCTGAGCGTCTGGAAGGAATCACCCTCACGTGCAACACATGTGACGTAATTATTTATGCACGAAAGTGAAGCGTCGTGAAAAAACGTTGTATTCAACGCAAGAAATTTCTCATCACTGACGCTACACGTGTTTTGTTCGTATGTCTATTACATATAGTGACCCCTATAGGAATTCTTAAAATTCTAGACTATTCGGAGGGCACTTTGTTCTCTATGGACTACCGCTATACCTGCACCCATAGTCATAAGTTACAGCGCGCGGCGGGATCACAAAAGGCGCTCGGAGCATACCTGAGTGGCGTTACCGCAGAATGAAAAATTTGGGCACTCGGACACTTTTGCCGTGTTCCATCATTTGGTATATTATTTTGAAGACCCTAAAGCACCTTTTAGGCGAAAAAATTTTTTTTTTCGAAAAATAGAAAATTTTACTGTGATTTCCCCCCTTAAGAGGTTCCTTGCCTCGAACAAACTCAACGCTATCTAGACAAACGACGAAATCTTTCTTGGAAATCTCTCTTCGAAATCACACTTTACACAACGCTTTCAAAGCATTCAATCGGTCTATTTGAGATTCTGCTGTCGATCTCAAATCTTTAAGCTTATTCGTTCCACCGAAATCATTAAAGAAATAGTAAATGTGGATGAACAAGATAAACTTATTAATGATTATCACACAAATAATAATCACAGGGGAATTAACGAAACAAATCAACATTTGAAGCGAGACTACTACTTTCCTTATCTAAAAGATAATATTACAAAAATAATAAATAACTGCGAAACCTGTCAGCTTCAGAAGTATGACAGGAACCCTCCAAAAATAGTATACCAAGTGTCCGAGAGTCCCCAAAAGCCCCTAGATAGCTTGTATATTATCGTGTATACGATCAACGGGAAATCGGTTCTGACTATAATAGATTGCTGCTGAAAATTTGGCGCCACCTATACACTCGATACAAAAAATACCATTAACATAATTAAGTCATTAAGACACTTCACGGCATTCCCAAACTCCAGTTGCGAACCAAGGTACACAAATGATGTCTGGCATCTTCAAAGACTTCCATATAATAGACTTCAATATAATATTCAGGTCCATTATACGTCTCACCAACAATCGAGTAGTATCGCCTACGTAGAACGATCGCATTCTACCATCACCGAAATTTTCCGAATCCTCTTAGAGAAGCGGAAGAAACAAGAAATAGACTTAGATCACGAAGACACATGTAGCGAGGCCGTTATAACTTACAAAATTCTATCCATTCTGCAACCAGACACACATCACACGAGGTATTTCCGGGGAGAACACATACATTTAACAAAAACCCTACCTTCAACAATGAACACGACTGCCTTAACAAATTAAATGAGTTTAGATCAAAAATTTACCCAGAAATTAAAAGCAAAATTGACGCGCTAGTAAGAAATAATTTAACAAAATTAAATAGAACTAGAATAGATCTCCCGATAATAGAGGAAAATGAGACGAGATTTCGGAAAGAGTGTAGACGGAAAAACCACCCCTAGATTTAGTAAGCACAAAGTAAAGAAAGACATGAAAGTACACACATGAATATATGATTCATATTCAGTATCTCAATCAAATTAATTACAATATCGATCTTTTAAACAATCAATTGTCCAACATGTCGGAAGCCGTGATACTTGTCCGGCTGGGAATAATCTCTAAACAAATTTTAAGCCCTGTCGAAATAATAGAAATTTCCAAAACCCTTCAGAACCAATCAATAAATCAGATGAAAATATTTACGAACTGCGTGAACCCCAAGCTTATTATAATCATTCAAATATAATATTATATTTATATTTCATATTCAACATCCAATCCTAACTCATATGTAACAACACCTTCCCATTTTTCCACATTATAACGCTTCCCCAACAAAATAAGCATATCGTTACCAAACCCTATGCGATCCTCCAACCCGACAATGTTCAAGTTTTGGAGGATAAATACCAAACAATCGAGGGAACATTCTACTGTAGAAAGGGAACTAATGAACAAGAATCGAGCAATTCCAGGTGCATAGCTAACATCTTACAGGGCCTATCAGCATCCCAAAAACTCGACACTGAACCAGCAAAACCAGATATCTTTCTTTGCGCCACTGTGGTCGTCCAAAAAGCAAATTTGGAAACAAGTATCAATAACAAATACACCGATCATTCTCGAAGGGGAAATAGCCATGACGTAAACCCATTGCGTGCATTGAGTACGACAATACAGGTGCAAATGGCTAAGCGTGAGTTATGTACAGGCTATTCACCCAGAATCGAATCAGCATACACGTCCCGAAATTCCATTCACCTGGACATCGACACCATTCCAAAGACATCCGATTTGCTGACAATCAATTTCGATCCAATTAAATTATGCCTGAAATGCATTTTTCATATTTTTGCAAACATATAAATGTAAGCGATAAATTATTCAGTTCAGTTATTTTATTTAATATTAATTTTATTGCTCAAGTGTAAGGTTTGTGTCGCGGAAAGTTTTTTTTTTTTTTATAATTCCCAAAGAATTATAATTGGCGCAGTCGTCCGGATTTTTGTGCTACACGTGAGATAAATTTTTTCGGCAGTATACACGAAAAACTAAAAACGAAAGTGTGGGAACGAGAATCTTTTCCTGACAAATCTGAACGAGAGGACATTGTTGCGCAAAGGCAAGGATCATCGATCGACATCTCTGGAATGAACTCAATAATATTATATGGCATGTAAGTCAAAAAATTGAATGCTTCCTTCCTTTTCCTTTTTCCATGTTAACAATTTCAATACAAATTTTATTATTTAGAGAAACTTATATTATTCCACTTTAATAGTTAACATATTCTAATCGAATTACATGCCATTCAAAGTCCAATCAAAGGGGATCGAGATAAACGGAGGAAGGACGAGGACAGGACGCCGAACGATCAAATCGCGATTGAGGAGGGTTTTCAGACGATACTATCGAAAGCTGCCAGAAAGGCAGCTAAAAAAGCGGCCCCGAAGTCCAAAATCGATAAACATCCACAGGAACGGAAACGCAGTGAATCATCGCAGATAACCCAGGAAACTAAGATTAAGAAGCGTCGAAAACCCATTGGGCAGGCACTGCTGGTTAAGCCCACAGACGGTAGATCCTATGCGGATGTTCTGCGAGAAATCAAGGGAGCGGTAAAACCCGAAGACATACAAACTGCCATAAAAGCTGTACGGCCAACTCGCTCGGGGGATTTACTTGTTGAGTTCGGATCAGATGCAAACAATAAAGACGCGTTCCGTGACGCAGTCAAAGGAGTCCTTGGAGAGAAGGCAACTGTAGCCTCACTCGAGCCTAAGGCCACACTGGAAATTAGAGACATTGACTGCGTTACGGATCTGCCCGAAATAGAAGACACCTTAAAAGGCGACTTCCCCGTACTAGGCGAGGCGAAAGTCAGGCTGGCCAAACCGAACAACAGGGGTCAACGCATGGCCATAATCGACCTCACAGAGAGGGAAGCAGAACAGCTTCTGAAGCAGGGCGAAATAAGAATAGGGTGGGTTATTTGTCGGATACGGCGAAGGGCCATTCCCCTTCGGTGTTTCAAGTGGCTCGGATACGGTCATACCGCACAGACATGTAATGGAACTGACCGAAACTCCTCGTGCTATAATTGCGGCAAGACAGGGCATAAAAATAAGGAATGCACAGACGAGTCACACTGTGTTCTCTGCCAGGAGTATAACCCGAGACCAGATGATTTGAAACATATTCCAGCCACAGGGAACTGTCGGGTCTTCCAAGAAGCCCTAACGAAGGCAAAAGCGCTTCTGCATTGATTCGTATACTCCAAATCAATCTACATCGAAGTATCATCGCCCAAGACCTACTGGAAAAGTTCGCGAGAGACAGGCAAGCTGACTTACTACTGCTGAGCGAGCAACATCACACCAGACATGATATCCTGACGAATCCGGTACAGCCGCCATCTGGGTTCGGAACAGTGCACACCTACAAGTGCAGGATCGGGGGCGAGGAGATGGTTTTGTTTGGGTTCGGTTTTCGGGAACTACCCTCTTCAGTGTAAACCTAACTCCGAACGAATAGTTGTCGTCCCTTCAACTTAGGCTCAATGCTCTGGAGGACGCTGTTTCGAGTATTGAGGGCCATGTGCTCGTCGGAGGGGACTTCAATGCAAAGGGAATCGAGTGGGGTATGCCCCAGTCAGACGCTCGGGGCAAACGGATCGTGGAAATGGCAGCACAAACTGGGCTCGTCGTACTGAACACAGGCCGAACCCCTACTTCCCGACGATGGGGTTGCGTCGGCACCACACCTGATGTGACATTCGCCTCGGAGTGCCTAGCACAATCAGTTAAAAATTGGAGAGTGCTAGAGGATTGCTCGGCCAGTGATCACCAGTACATAGCTCTGGAGATCCATCACGATGCTTCCCGAAGACCACGCGCTTGTTCTTCTGCGCTCCCGTGGAATACTGAGATAGCGGATATTGAGAAGTTTGTTGAAGTGCTTATGGCACGATCACCGCTGTCGGAAGCAGCGCTAGATGACGGAGAACCCACGGCAAGAGATGTCGTTAAATCAACTATGGGAATCATTACATCCACCTGCAGGTCTTCAATGCCCCTACGAAGACACCGGCACAGCAAGCCTCCAGTATACTGGTGGTCACCTGAAATTGCCGAAAAAAGAAGGGAGTGTCACACACTACGACACAGGACACAGCGAGCTCGAACCCGGGAAGAGGCATGTATCCGATTAGCTGCTTACAAGTCATCTAGAAACTGCCTCCATAGACTTATCAACAGCAGCAAGGCCAGCCGCTGGCAAAACCTGGTGGACGACGTGAACAGAGACCCATGGGGCCTGGGCTACAAAATAGTAATGCGGAAGCTCGGTGTCCAAAGGTCACCTCACTCATACGAGGCAGAAAAGATGGACGAAATCGTGCAGGCTCTCTTCCCAATCCATCCCGTCATCGTTGAAGTCGTTCACTGTGAAACACCAATGGTAATTCCATTTTTCACGAAGATGGAATTGGAGAAAGCAGTCTTGGCTATGAAGGCCAGAAAGGCTCCAGGACCAGATGGGATTCCAGCAGAGGTGCTACAAATGGTCTTCCACTTTTCCCCTGACCTGCTCCTCCGCATGTTCAACGCATGCATGCGCGAAGGGCTGTTCCCAGAGTGCTGGAAGGTGGCGAGACTTGTGCTCATTACGAAGGGAAAAGGGGATCCCAAGTCGCCAGCTGCATACCGCCCACTGTGTATGCTTAACACGGTCGGAAAAGTTTTTGAAAAACTTATCAGGGGGAGACTCGCGAGAATTGGAGAAGTAGTGAGAGTAAGTACCAGTGTACCTGATGCGGTTTCTCAGGAACTATTCGAAGGACCGCAGCCTACTTTACGACTCGAAGGAGGGTAGGCGAAGTACAAATCTCATTTCAGGTGTCGCTCAGGGCTCTTTCCTTGGCCCGGACCTGTGGAGCATCTCCTAAGATGTACTCCTGCAGCTTGAATTGCCGGATGAGTCACGTTTGATCGGCTATGCGGACGATGTCGCGGCGCTGGTCGCTGGACGCACAGTAGACCATGCGCAACTCAGACTCAATACGTTAATGTGGAGGGTAATGGACTGGATGACCACTCACGGATTAAAGCTGGCACTGGAAAAAACCGAAGTGGTCATCCTAACGAAGAAGAGAATCCCCAGAATACGGCCTATCAGTATAGGGGACGAGCTGGTCGAATCGAAATTAGCAGTAAAGTACCTGGGCGTCCTGATAGACTCGAAGATGAGTTTTTCCCAACAAATCAGGGCAGTAGCTGACAAGGCTGCAGCGCGTGTGACGGCACTCACCGGATTAATGTCCAACATAGGGGGCCCACCACATCAAGGAGACGGCTCTTAATGAGCGTTGTGCAGTCGTTTCTACTCTACGGATCAGAACTGTGGGGCGACGCTCGCAGCAAGGAGTTACACCGGAAGCGGTTTGCACAGGTGCAGAGACAAGGAGCATTGCGAATTGCATGCGCATATCGAACGGTCTCCAGGGCGGCAGTGCTGGTAATTGCAGGGGTGATACCCATCACCCTCCTTGCGAGAGAGCGCAGAAGTATTTACCTGCGCAGGGGCGAAGATCGAAGAGAAGAGATCACTAAGGAAGAGAGACGTCGCTCTCTCAGCGATTGGCAACAGTCCTGGGAGCAAGAAACAAGGGGAAGGTGGACTGCACGTCTGATCCCTGACCTGAGGCCGTGGTTCAGTCGAGTGCATGGTGAGACCGATTTCTACTTGACCCAGCTCTTAAGCGGGCACGGTTGTTTTCGGTCCTACCTGTACAAAGTTGACAAAGCACGGTCTCCTAACTGTGTGTTTTGTGCAGGGGAAGCGGATTACGCCTGTCACACATTCTTCTACTGTAAAAGCTGGAGCCAGCTTCGAGGGGTCCTACTCGGCGAAATCGGAGAGCTCTGTCCGGAGACTACCTTCGGAGTAATGCTGAAAACAGTTGACAATTGGAATCGCGTGGCGCAATATGCTCGGGCGGCGCTGATATTGAAAAAGGCTTTATTGGAGCGCTGGGAGGCATCGGGGATGGATGGATCTCTTTTGTAGCACTTCCTTCCTCGCCCGTCCTTCCCGTTAGAGAAGAGATACCCATAATGCGAAGGCGCCTCTAGGCGTAGGAATACGAGGCCTAGCCCGAAGTAATGTGTCAAACGGTTCCAGGCTAGGTTCTCAGGTTGACAGGGGTGGTTTTTAGTGGGTAGTCGAAACGCATTTTGTGTCTGGGAGTCCCACACTCTGGGCGTAAACAGCCTTTACCTCATACCACAAAAAAAAAAAAATGTGCCATATTTAAATAAAAGTGCTAAGATAAGACCGTATACTAAATATCGATATCGTGAAAATGTGAGAATTATTCCCTTAACTGAAACTTTAGTAAGTGATTTAAGCGCTATCTCCGAAATCGACGAAAATAGTGGAAGTGAAATGTCGGATCGGCCCTTTCATCCAGAAGTGCAAAGTGAAATACAAATTGATCCAACAATGGCTACCGTCGCGGACATTTTCAATGCTCTCAGAGTCCCTTATGCAGTAAAGGACTTGCCAAAGTTTAACGGCAATCCTAGGCTTCTAAGAGACTTTATAAATAATGTGGAAGAAATCCTTTCACTACTGACCCCATCTTCTCCTGCATATAGCAGTGTAACTTCGTGCAATACGAAATAAAATTGAGGGTCCTGCCAATGAAGTATTAAACATGTATGGAACTTCATTAGATTGGGACGAAATTAAGAGAAATCTGACTCTTCACTATAGTGACAAAAGAAATGAAACGTCGTTGATTAGGGACTTACATTATATTAAACAAAGTGAAAAAACCATAGAAATATATTATAGTGAAATAATTGAACTTTTGTCCACAATGATTAATCACGTCCTAATACACGAATCAGATGAAAATGCGATTAGAGCAAAGCGTGACTTATACGCAGAGATGTGCCTTAAAACGTTACTAACCGGACTTCGCGAACAATTTGGAGCCACAATCAGAGCAATGAAGCCTGATTCTTTGGCTACTGCTTTTGCATTCTGCATACAAGAGCAGAACATATTTCATGCGAAACACAAAAACTAAACTACTATACGGAAAATATCCTCTGATCCTGTGGAAAAACTTTCCGCAGCGACTTATAAAATGCCAACAAATACAAATACCACATTCCGTCCCCAGCAGACGCTGTATTTTCCTAACCAGTCAATATTTTAGCAGCCTCGGGCGTTTTCACGACCAAGCTCAAAACTTATTCCAGCAAAAGTATCCTCCAAGCCAGTTTTCTAATCCAAGGTTTAATACAAATAATTTCGGATTGTCCTCTCAACAGCCACTACTACCAAGATACACTAATCCACATCTTCGCAACAAGCAACCGCAGTATCAACAACCTCAGAACAATAACTTTTTCCGATCTACAGGACCTTCAAGATTTACCGTTAAAGAATTACACTACGTAAACAAACGCGAATATATCCCACAGGTTATGATAATCCCTCATAACTTCAGCCAGCCCCAAACGAAATGTACAAACAGGACCTAGACAACTACTACTATTATGGGCAACCAGACCCAACTGATAGCATCCAAGATAGCTATACTAATCACGGACAATACACGGCATACCAACAGACTGAACAGACTCCTTTTTGCTCAAGAAATCACTCGGACATACAAGAAGAACCCCATTATGAGATCGATAACGAAAATTTTCAATTACAAACCTCGACGCCCCAACAGGATACATAGACATTACTAACATGGGTCCAACCTTACATACGTAAAAATATCTTCACCGTTTGGCCGTGATCTAAAATTTTTAATTGACACGGGAGCCTCTACTTCTTTTATAAAGCCCGAATTCGTCCATCCCAATGACATTCAACAAACGAGACCTGTAGTTATCAACACAGTTCTCAATTAGCACATGTTGGCCAAGCAAGTTACGCTTCCCAATTTTGAAGAATTTAATCAACCAGGCGAAATAAGATTCCTTATATTCAAATTCCATCAATACTTTGATGGACTGTTAGGGCTGGACACACTCACTAAATTACAGGCCAAAGTGGACTTAGCTAATTAAACATTAAAAACAAGCCAAGCTACAATCAACCTTACATTCAAACCAAATATTATTTCGAACAAATACAAATTGCCACCTAGACCTAAATATATTGTGAATCTTACCGTTGACATTCGCGAAGGAGACGTACACATAACAAAGACCGAAATCATGCCAGGGCTCGTAATTTCGGAAAGCATATAAAAAGCAAAAGATTGGTTTAGTCTTCTAGAGGTAACCAACCAAACTGACGAGGAAAAATTACTTTTCTTAGAACAACCACCGAAGACCTCAGAATTTTCTTCTTCAAAATTTGACCAAGTTTATAATTTTAACATCGACTGTAGTACCAATATGGACCATTCAGTGACACCTGAAGATATTTCCCAATTATTAAGAGTCTCTCATCTGAATACAGTAGAAAAGTATCTAATCCTTAAGATATGTCGTAAATACGAAGACATATTCTTCCATGAAGGACAAAAACTTAGCTTTGCAAATAAAGTTAAACATTCAATCCCAACTTCAGGCGACATCCCGATCTATATTAAGCCTTATAGATATCCATACATCCACAAAGACGAATAAGCAAATAAGCGATACGCTCAATCAAGGGATCATCCAACCCAGCTATTCTCCATGGAATGCACCGGTAGGAGTGCAAGGAGTGCACTTCAAGAACATGGCGATAACCTAAGGAGAATATTCCAAAAACTTCGAGTGTCAAATTTGAAAGGACAGCTCGACAAATCGAAATTCCTCCGTAAGGAAGTTGCTTTCTTAGGACATATAGTTACAGCCGAGGGAGTGAAACCAAATCCCGACAAATTAAAGGCAATTAAAGACTTCTCAATCCCTAGAAGTCAGATGGTAATAAAATTCTTCCGGCGTTTGCTGGGTTATTATCGTAAATTCATCAAGGACTTTGTTAAATTGATAAAACCATTAACAGAGTGCCTCAAAAAGGGTCGAACCATACAATTTACGAACAGATACATAGGTCGAAGGTGTATGTTTCACCTTCGAAGAATTTGTAAATGAACGATCCAATTTTGCAATACTCTGACTTTAATAAGCCATTCATTCTAACCACAGATGCGAGTAATTACGTGATTAGCGCAGTTTTGTCCTAAGGTACAATACGTAGTGATAAGCCACTTTGGTTCGCCAGTCGAACTTTGACTGATTCCGAAATCAACTACCCGACCATAGAAAAGGAATTTCTGGCAATCGTATGGGCCGTGAAGTACTTTAGACCTTATCTTTTTGGGCGAAAGTTTCAAATAGTAACTGATCACAAACTTCTGACCTACCTCATAAGTTGAAAGAACCCAACTCAAAGTTGGTCAGATGGCGTCTTAGATTAGAAGAGTTCGACTACGAGGTTGTCTATAAGAAAGGAAGCCAAAACTCAAACGCAGATGCTCTAAGCAGAATTAAACTTCCCAATACTAGATCTACTGAACAGGCAGAATTTAATGTAAACGAGGATCTTGGGACCGCCAGAAACGCTTCACTACAATCTGAACATAGTTCAACGTTTCACTCTGCAGAAGAAAACATGAACGACGGAATACCAATATCCGAGAGACCTCTGAATGCATTTAAGTTCCAGATCGTCCTGGATAAATAATAATATAATAAAAGGTATCACAGGTGATATGGATGCAGATGACGCCGTGCAAATAAACAAAAGCCTAGAACAGCTAATGTTGGATCAATCAGAATTAGGAACTATGACCCACAAACAATCAAAATTGAATAATCTGATGTTGGAACGATTTGATAATATCACGAATCATATCAATAGCCAAACCAAAATTATTAACAACTACCTCAAGCACTCACAAAACAAAATTAAGAGTGAACATGAATCTATGATTCATATTCAGTATATCAATCAAATTAATTACAATATCGATCTTTTGAACAATCATATGTCCGACATATCGCAAGCCGTGATACTTGTCCGGCTGGGAATAATCTCTAAACAAATTTTAAGCCCTGTCGAAATAATAGAAATTTCCAAAACCCTTCAGAACCAATCAATAGAAATTGAATCAGATGAAAATATCTACGAACTCCTTGAACTCCAAGCTTATTATAATGACTCAAATTCAATATCCAAGTGCCAATCATATCTAACAATGCCTTCCCTTTTTTCCACATTATACCGCTTCTACCGCTTATACCACCAACAAAATAAGCAAGTCATTACCAAATCCTACACAATCCTCCAACCCAACAATGTTAAATTATTTGTTGATAAATGCCCAAAAATTGAGGGAACATTCTACTGTAAGAAGGGAACTAATGAACAAGAATCGAACAATTCCAGGTGCAAAGCTAAAATCTTAAACGGCCTAACAGCATCCTGCAAATTCGACACGGTATCAGCAATAGCAGACATCTTTCAACCCGAACCGAATCATATACTTCTCATCAACGTTCCCGAAACCAGATTCGAGTCCACATGTGGAATATCAAACCGGACAATCACTGGAACAGCTTTAATCCGCTTCAACCAATGCAGAGTTACAATAAACCAAATCGAGTAAACTAGCCAAAGCAAATCCTTTCTGGACCACATCGACGTCTTTCCTTTAAAGGCTATTGAAATCAACAGCACAGATAATCCTGAAATCCGCAAATTTCATAAATTAAGAAAATTTAAGTTTCCCGAAGGCAAACAAGGGCCATGGTTTGAAGCAACTAACAAAGAAACGGAATACATCCTTTCTTCAAGTGCAATTCTAATCAGCGGCATCATCCTCTTCATTTATTTTTACTTACCCTACAAACTATCAACCCATCTCCGGCATCAAAACCAAGCTTCAGCTGAAACTACGTTCATCTAGCTGTCGCCGTCTGTAGTGACTACTGACCTGAAGAAGGCGCCACCATCTTTTCCCGCAGTCGAAAGTTCAGCGGACAGGTCGAAAGTCGGCTGACCTACGACCTGGCGACCACTTCAGGTCAGAAGAGAGTTTTTTCTATTTCCAGAGAGAGAGGTGCAGGCATGGCTGAATAAATGACAATTTTGCGTCTTTGTTAAATAAAATCGGTAAATTCAGTGCCAAAATATTAAGTGAGGAACGTAAACTCCAGTTAAATACCGGCGTTCAGTTTCCCGTGCGTTGTAACATCATTTTTCCGCGAAGAACGTGATACATCAACAAGTTGTCAACAGGTTTCGAAGGTTCAACTCGCTAATCACTTCCTAGATTGATTCACACCTAAAAGTAGGGTTATTCGACCTTTTAAGCGTGTAGGGATCAGTTTTAAACATCTCAAGAATGCGCCGCCCGAATGAAGACAAGGCGAATGAACATCTTTCAACCAATTAGAATTTTTATCGTGAACATTAACAACTGGTGCACGGGACGGTTCAGCTTATGTTTTACGGACGTATTGCTTGCTGCTATGAATTTGGTTGATCGATTCCGCAATCGGATGACGGGGAAACCGAGACATATAGCCTGCATCAGTGTGGCACCATTTCATTCGGCCATTAAACAATTACAATTGGAGCGATCCATTTCGATGGTGTAGCAACAATATCACAGGTTGGCTGCACTGCTCGCGATTTGGAACGTATGGCCGGTGTTATTGAGAATAAACTTGGTGTCCAATTCGGTCATCCACCAGAAACAGTTGTAGTGACTACCGACCTGAAGATGGTGTCACCATCTTTTCCCGCAGGCGAAAGTTCAGCGGACAGGTCGAAAGTCAGCTGACCTACGACCTGGCGACCACTTCAGGTCGGAAGACAGGGAGAGCGCGGGACATTTCCGGAACGGGGAGTTGGGAGAGGACCGTGAGAAGAGGCGCACGCGGGTGGAAAAGAAAAAAAAGAAAAGTGATCTCGTGGAAAATCACTCGACGTAATTTTATTTCCAAACGTGAACTTATCTTGACAATTTGGTGTGCCTTTCGCGCACGATTACCTGTTGGAAAGTAGAAAAGCGGTTTCAAATCGATTTATGGGTCGGTCGTAAAATGTACGGTAGATATACGAAATCGTCGCTGATTTCAATGCAACCGCAATTCTCGTTTTCTTCGAAAAAAAAACTAACGTGTCGAATGCAATGGATATTTTCGTTGTCATTAACGCCACTAAAACAAAGATATCGCCAGAGGTTTGATGACGGTGTGACGTGAAAACCCATGCGGAAGGGGGGGTTCTCGAGTCGCGCATGGTGTAAAAATCCGAATAGGATTGAATTGAGTGAAAAAAAAGAAAGAAAAATCAATAGACAGTAAAAAATTTTAAGTGAGGAGTGTTCAAGTGTTCCTTAAAATATAGTTTTGCTTGAAAAATGATGCGTTCCATGTCGGCTATGCAATGGCGTCCATACGATTGAGATTTGCTATAAAATTTTGATTACTCGCCGGCTGCTTTAATTCGTGCAAGTTCTGTGAACAGTGGAATCGATCGTTGGAGTTTGCGCGGCGATTTAAACCACGCGCTGTGGGGTGTCCATTTTGCAAGACCAGGGCGTCCGATTCGAATGTTTGCCGTATTGTAATCGACCCGACCGAGCCACCACTCGATCGACGGCGCTCAGCATCAAGAGCAGAAAAGTGCAGGGGCCGCACGACGGGCGCAGCACGGACGGTTGACTTGAGGCTTGTAACCATTGGAATCTGCTTCCTGTTTTCAGACTGCAAACTGCATTGAAGTCCATCTGTCTGAGTTGAAATTGAGGAAGCTTACCACTCATAAGATTGCTGAGGCATTCAAAAATAATCAAATCGCTAAAATATCTTCAAGTATTAGCTCTTAAACAAAAGCATGGATCCATACAACCATCACGCAACCCACAAAGTCTACAATGATTTCTCTTCTTATTCGTGAAATGCTGCCACTACGTTGAAACAACCAGTGCAACAACTGAAAGCAGTACAGTTGTTGTAATTGCGGCGTAAGGTAAACCTAAACTATTAAGTATTTAAACAATTACTAAGCCAGGTTAATTTGTTCATATGTTCATATGTATATTTTTATCAGAATTATATTTAATTTATGTAAATTTTCCATCGAACCGAACAACACAACATACTAACTAACAACCTTAACTTTTCCTTCCCAATACTATTCTTGAAATAAATTTAACGTTAAGCGATAAATTTAACAGTCAAACAAGTGTAAAGCTAGATGGAAATATAAACAACGCATTGACAGTTAAGAAACTTACGCTCTATTAGTTTACTAGTACTCTAGAATAGAAACCTCTTAGATGCAACAAAAATTAACATACATTATATTTTAACAGAAAAGAAGCAACATTTATTTCGTTTTAGTTACTCTCCATTTTTGTTTTATTATTCATAAACTAGAAGTATATATATTCAAATAAAATTATTTAAAAAAAAAAAAAAATGAAAACAATATAACAGATACTAAACTAATTGCTTAAGTTAGTTAAATTTTAATTGTAATTTAAACATTTAAAAGAGCCAGGAAATAATTAGAAGTAAAAGAAAAGGAAAAAAGGAAAAAGAATTCATTGGATTATTCAAAGTGTACAAGCGATTTACTCGAGTTGGGATTTATTTTTATTTTTATTTTTTTTTTCCAAGCAATTTTTGTTTTCATTTTTATTTCTCTTAATTTCCTCATATCCAGTTTTTTTTTTGTAGTTTGTAATCGTTGCATTTTTTTCTTGGAGAAGTAGTACGTAGAATCAAAATACACTCTTTATATTGATAAAATTGATAAAAATACATAATACATACAAATACATAAAAACCACATTCTTTCCTTCCAACAACCTTTTCTTTCAGGTGGAAATGGCGCGAAGGTAAGTGCAGGATGATGTAGGGTCAACCATGTGTTTCGTCGCTCGGGTTCCGCGGTGCTGTAGTTTTGTTCCGGTAATAATTTGTAGTCGTGTCGCGGACTACTAGTTCGGTTTTTCGGGTTCGCGTGTTTTACGGTCGCAAAATTAAAGTAGTTTGTTTTTAGGCACCGCGGTATATCGGTTCGCGAATGCGCGTTAGTCGGGGAGTTTGATTCTTTGATTGTATCTTGATGGTAAAAATTAGAGTAAAGTAACGTAATTTGTTTAGAAACGTCGCATAGTAAATCGGGCTTTTCGGTGGCTGGTTCAAATGGAACCAAGAGCGGAAGTTCACTTGGGTCCGACCCACGTCCGCAATCCTCGCCGCACTGAGCTAGCTAGCCAGCAGCCACCACGCGAGGGAACTTCCGAGTGGCCGAGTTGTTGACCCATGGGGTACGACTCGTTGCCACGTCTCAAGGACTGCACGTCCGATTGTCGGTGCGAGGCCGACATTCATCCCGAGTCTTCGCCGTGACGACCTGGGAATTCGAAATCCATTACACAGTTCTCAACTTTGTACGTGTCTACTATATTCTATTCAGACGTCTGCCAATGGAAATGGGAGGGTGTTCATTGATCAATTCGATAAAGTCAGTAAGTTGGCAGATTTTAATTTAGCATTAGTTTGTAATCATATTGAAATGCATTTGGGCAAAAGCTATTCAATGCAAAGTCCAGAGATTAAAAGGCTTGCTGATTATGCTGTATACATGTATCTACCATTGAAATACACCGTGGAAGCATGATTGATGAAAATATTACTCGCTTAAGAACAGAAAGCTCAAGTTCCACAAATATCAAGAAGTGGCCGTTTAGTGCAAATAAGTTAGCTTATAAGCCATATAATCTCAATTAAGGACAGGTTTTAATCAATAGCTGAAAAAAAAAGAAAGTTAATTGTGCTACATAGAGTTTGGACACCATTCGAAAACGGGAAAAGTATAATTTCGAAGAAGACAGAAAAGATTGCGAACTATTAGTATTTCTTCGGTTATTTATGTTAGCGTTTTTAAATATTTTTCGGACATAATGTCTGCTTTCTCTGTTTAAATCAATTTGACCTATGCATAGTTATTTATCTATATCAAAAGTTTTGGCAAAATTTTGTGGCCTATCGAAAATGTTATTGATCACATAAAAGCAAGATACAAGAATCAAGCATCCAACATAGTTAGACAATATTAAACGCTTGCGGTTCATTATAGTGTGTTGGAAAGCACAAGTCTAAATCAATTTCTTAGCAATCTGCTAAGATAAATTTGAAATATATTGAAGAGGAATTATTGTGAGATTTAAAAAAAAAAAACAAAAAAAAAAAAAATTTTCATAATGACGAAAACGATGAAAGTGGACGAGTTTTCCGCGACTATTCACTTGGAGAATAATTGGTAATTTAAATGAGGATCTGAATCGTTTATGAATTTTAATACCACCCATCGTAAAGAATTATTGTAAAATATTGTGATCGGTATATCGTAAGCAGCTACCTCTGAATTTAGGCTGTATTATGCAAAGGTTCTAAAATATATTATGAAAAGGGTCTTCCTGTATTATGATTTAGGTCAAATGTACTTATTTTTGGTACCAAAAGTAAAAACAAAAAAAACTTTTTTTTGTTAAGAATAGTCAACTTTCTATAATTTCCAACAAGTATAAGTTCTAATTTATTTCTATATATTTCTATCAGTTGTATATTTCAATGATTATATTTCCATAAAATTATTCGGTTTTGAACTACATAAATAAAGCAAAGATGAATTATTAGAGATAACAAGATTTTCCTTCCATCACCCTTTTCTTTCAGGAGGAAATGGCGCACAGGTAAGTGTGTAATGGTGTAGGGACAGGAGGTGTTTCGTCGTTCGGGTTCCGCGGTGCAGTAGTTTTGTTCCGGTAATAATTTGTAGTCGTGTCGCGGACTACTAGTTCGGTTTTTCGGGTTCGCGTGTTTTACGTTCGCATGAAATTAACGTAGGCTGTTTTCGGGCACCGCGGTAATATCGGTTCGTGAATGCGCGTTAGTCGGGGAGTTTAATTCTTTGATTCTTGGATCTTGATGGTAAAAATTAGAGTAAAGTAACGTAATTTGTTTAGAAACGTCGCATAGTAAATCGGGCTTTTCGGTGGCTGGTTCAAATGGAACCAAGAGCGGAAGTTCACTTGGGTCCGACCCACGTTCGCAATCCTCGCCGCACTGAGCTAGCTAGCCAGCAGCCACCACGCGAGTGAACTTCCGAGTGGCCGAGTTGTTGACCCGCGGGGTACGCCTCGTTGCCACGTCTCAAGGACTGCACGTCCAAGTGTCGGTGCGAGGCCGACTTTCATCCCGAGTCGTCGCCGTGAAAACTTGGGAATTCAAAAATCCATTACAATGGCGCCCAACGTGGAACTAGTAGTCCGCGACACGACTACAACTACTACCGGAACAAAACTACTGCGCCGCGGAACCCGAACGACGAAACACCTCCTGTCCCTACACCATTACACACTTACCTGTGCGCCATTTCCTCCTGAAAGAAAAGGGTGATGGAAGGAAAATCTTGTTATCTCTAATAATTCATCTTTGCTTTATTTATGTAATTCAAAACCGAATAATTTTATGGAAATATAATCATTGAAATATACAACTTATAGAAATATATAGAAATAAATTAGAACTTATACTTGTTGGAAATTATAGAAAGTTGACTATTCTTAACAAAAAAATTTTTTTGTTTTCACTTTTGGTACCAAAAATAAGTACATTTGACCTAAATCATAATACAGGAAGACCCTTTTCAATATATATTTTAGAACCTTTGCATAATACAGCCTAAATTCAGAGGTAGCTGCTTACGATATACCGATCACCATATTTTACAATAATTCTTTAGGATGGGTGGTATTAAAATTCATAAACGATTCAGATCCTCATTTAAATTACCAATTATTCTCCAAGTGAATAGTCGCGGAAAACTCGTCCACTTTCATCGTTTTCGTCATTATGAACATATTTTTTTTTTTTTTTTGTAATCTCACAATAATTCCTCTTCAATATATTTCAAATTTATCTTAGCAGATTGCTAAGAAATTGATTTAGACTTGTGCTTTCCAACACACTATAATGAACCGCAAGCGTTTAATATTGTCTAACTATGTTGGATGCTTGATTCTTGTATCTTGCTTTTATGTGATCAATAACATTTTCGATAGGCCACAAAATTTAGCCAAAACTTTTGATATAGATAAATAACTATGCACAGGTCAAATTGATTTAAACAGAGAAAGCAGACATTATGTCCGAAAAATATTTAAACACGCTAACATAAATAACCGAAGAAATACTAATAGTTCGCAATCTTTTCTGTCTTCTTCGAAATTATACTTTTCCCGTTTTCGAATGGTGTCCAAACTTTATGTAGCACAATTAACTGTTTTTTTTTCAGCTATTGATTAAAACCTGTCCTTAATTGAGATTATATGGCTTATAAGCTAAATTATTTGCACTAAACGGCCACTTCTTGATATTTGTGGAACTTGAGCTTTCTGTTCTTAAGCGAGTAATATTTTCATCAATCATGCTTCCACGGTGTATTTCAATGGTAGATACATGTATACAGCATAATCAGCAAGTCTTTTAATCTCTGGACTTTGCATTGAATAGCTTTTGCCCAAATGCATTTCAATATGATTACAAACTAATGCTAAATTAAAATCTGCCAACTTACTGACTTTATCGAATTGATCAATGAACACCCTCCCATTTCCATTGGCAGACGTCTGAATAGAATATAGTAGACACGTACAAAGTTGAGAACTGTTTCTGGTGGATGACCGAATTGGACACCAAGTTTATTCTCAATAACACCGGCCATACGTTCCAAATCGCGAGCAGTGCAGCCAACCTGTGATATTGTTGCTACACCATCGAAATGGATCGTTCCAATTGTAATTGTTTAATGGCCGAATGAAATGGTGCCACACTGATGCAGGCTATATGTCTCGGTTTCCCCGTCATCCGATTGCGGAATCGATCAACCAAATTCATAGCAGCAAGCAATACGTCCGTAAAACATAAGCTGAACCGTCCCGTGCACCAGTTGTTAATGTTCACGATAAAAATTCCAATTGGTTGAAAGATGTTCATTCGCCTTGTCTTCATTCGGGCGGTGCCTTCTTGAGATGTTTAAAACTGATCCCTACACGCTTAAAAGGTCGAATAACCCTACTTTTAGGTGTGAATCAATCTGGGAAGTGATTAGCGAGTTGAACCTTCGAAACCTGTTGACAACTTGTTGATGCATCACGTTCTTCGCGGAAAAATGATGTTACAACGCACGGGAAACTGAACGCCGGTATTTAACTGGAGTTTACGTTCCTCACTTAATATTTTGGCACTGAATTTACCGATTTTATTTAACAAAGACGCAAAATTGTCATTTATTCAGCCATGCCTGCACCTCTCTCTTCCGGAAATAGAAAAACTGTCTTCTGACCTGAAGTGGTCGCCAGGTCGTAGGTCAGCTGACTTTCGACCTGTCCGCTGAACTTTCGACTGCGGGAAAAGATGGTGGCGCCTTCTTCAGGTCAGTAGTCACTACGTAGAAACGTCGCATAGTAAATTGGGCTTTTCGGTGGCTGGTTCAAATGGAACCAAGAGCGGAAGTTCACTTGGGTCCGACCCACGTCCGCAATCCTCGCCGCACTGAGCTAGCTAGCCAGCAGCCACCACGCGAGTGAACTTCCGAGTGGCCGAGTTGTTGACCCGCGGGGTACGCCTCGTTGCCACGTCTCAAGGACTGCACGTCCAAGTGTCGCTGCGAGGCCGACTTTCATCCCGAGTCGTCGCCGTGAAGACCTGGGATTCAAAATCCATTACAATGGCTTTTGAATCCCGAATTTGGGGCCCTCTAACCGTTAGTTTTCGGTCAGTTTCTGACCTAGCATGATCAATTCGATCCGGATGTACTCCGAATGAGGACGCCCACACACGGAGTTTTGAAAATTTGTGTCTAACACCAATGAGTCACTTCACGCGAGCCGTATCGTTCACTCTCCGCTCTATTTTTTTTTTGTTTTGCAATTATACGCGATAGAGTTTCTCCGACGTGTCATCGTTGGTAGGGATACCAGTAAGGACGGTTAGGCTCTTGATGAGAATGGCCACTAGTGGGGTCATACTCCGCTAGTTGGACTCTCAAGAGTACTAACCCTCTCCTTATCTTAGTGTATCGGGGAAACTCTCGTTTTTTTTCATGCGTGATAAGGGATGAGTGGATCCGCGTAATGGCGATCATAGCTGGAATTACGAAACGCTGAATGCCATGGGCGTCGCGTTTTCGTCCGCCTTGATCGTTGTTATAGTCGGGTTTAGTTGTAACGTAGATTAATCAATAACGCGGGAATCTTGTAATGGTACAACACGAAACACTGGCTGATCCTGCATTAGTCATGTCACCCCTGAGCGCTTACTTTCCGACTGAGGAATTTGGTCTGATGGAAGGAAAGAATTAATCATTGTTGAAACATATATATATACATTTTCGCAATTATATTTTTCTTCTTACATTCATAATCAGATTTTCATAACTAAACCACAATTACACTATTTACTATTACCCTTTCTTACACCTATACCTTACACTAATTATATATTATTATATATTAATATATTACCGTATTACACTATCATTGAATCATTATGGCCGTGAGACGCAGTCCCTCGGCGCTAGATCTATTACTGGAGACACCACAATGCATGATTTGCTGCAATGAGTTCCTCGCCGCTGATTCGGTGATGCTGACCCCCTGTGGCCATGAATTCCACCCAGGCTGCATCATCGACTGGGTCAAACAGTCCAGGGCTTGTCACTTATGCCGGCGTACCATCAAGCCCGAGGAACTCACGCAGAAGAGAGAGGTGCAGGCATGGCTGAATAAATGACAATTTTGCGTCTTTGTTAAACAAAATCGGTAAATTCAATGCCAAAATATTAAGTGAGGAACGTAAACTCCAGTTAAATACTGGTGTTCAGTTTTCATTTCCAAAAAAATGTTCATAATGACGAAAACGATAAAAGTGGACGAGCTTTCCGCGACTATTCACTTGGAGAAAAATTGGTAATTTAAATGAGGATCTGAATCGTTTATGAATTTTAATACCACCCATCGTAAAGAATTATTGTAAAATATGGTGATCGGTATATCGTAAGCAGCTACCTCTGAATTTAGGCTGTATTATGCAAAGGTTCTAAAATATATTATGAAAAGGGTCTTCCTGTATTATGATTTAGGTCAAATGTACTTATTTTTGGTACCAAAAGTAAAATCAAAAAAAATTTTTTTGTTAACAATAGTCAACTTTCTATAATTTCCAACAAGTATAAGTTCTAATTTATTTCTATATATTTCTATCAGTTGTATATTTCAATGATTATATTTCCATAAAATTATTCGGTTTTGAATTACATAAATAAAGCAAAGATGAATTATTAGAGATAACAAGATTTTCCTTCCATCACCCTTTTCTTTCAGGAGGAAATGGCGCACAGGTAAGTGTGTAATGGTGTAGGGACAGGAGGTGTTTCGTCGTTCGGGTTCCGCGGTGCAGTAGTTTTGTTCCGGTAATAATTTGTAGTCGTGTCGCGGACTACTAGTTCGGTTTTTCGGGTTCGCGTGTTTTACGTTCGCATGAAATTAACGTAGGCTGTTTTCGGGCACCGCGGTAATATCGGTTCGTGAATGCGCGTTAGTCGGGGAGCTTGATTCTTTGATTCTTGGATCTTGATGGTAAAAATTAGAGTAAAGTAACGTAATTTGTTAGAAACGTCGCATAGTAAATCGGGCTTTTCGGTGGCTGGTTCAAATGGAACCAAGAGCGGAAGTTCACTTGGGTCCGACCCACGTCCGCAATCCTCGCCGCACTGAGCTAGCTAGCCAGCAGCCACCACGCGAGTGAACTTCCGAGTGGCCGAGTTGTTGACCCGCGGGGTACGCCTCGTTGCCACGTCTCAAGGACTGCACGGCCAAGTGTCGCTGCGAGGCCGACTTTCATCCCGAGTCGTCGCCGTGACGACCTGGGATTCAAAATCCATTACAATGGCGCCCAACGTGGGGCCCTCAAACCGTTAGTTTCCGGTCAGTTTCTGACCTAGCATGATCAATTCGATCCGGATGTACTCCGAATGAGGACGCCCACACACGGAGTTGTGAAAATTTGTGTCTAACACCAATGAGTCGCTTCACGCGAGCCGTATCGTTCACTCTCCGCTCTATTTTTTTTTTTATTTGATTGATACGCGATAGAGTTTCTCCGGCGTGTTGTCCTAGGTTGAATGACCTGTAAGGACGGTTGGGCTTTTGATGAGAACGGCTACTAGTGGTGTCGTACGCCGCTAGATAAGCTCTCAAAAGTACCAACCTCCCTCCTTACTTTTATGTATCGGAGGAACTCTCGTTTTTTTTAATGCGTGATAAGGGGTGGGTCGATTCGTCGTGACAGCCGGCCATCGCTGGAATTACGTGGCGCTGAATGCCTTGTGCATCGCGGATGCGTCCGCTTGGTCGTTGTCATTGACGGGTTTGCTCACTTGCCTCGGTTCGTAGAGTAAAGTAAAATTAATAAAACGCGAAAACTTTTGTGATGGTACGAGACGAAACACCTGCTGGTCCTGCGTTAGGTATTGCACCCCTGAGCGCCTTATTTTCTCCCTTGGAAAATGGGCTGATGGAAGGAAAGACACTTAGATAGGTGTTAGTTCTTCGGCTAAGGTAGCGTTAGCTAGGCACCCTAAATTTTTCTTCTTCTCTCTGTTTTCTGTCTGACCTTTGTGGGTTTACATTCACATTTTATTTCATTCTTTGTTGGTGAGTCCGTTTACCTTTTTTTTTAGGGTCTTGTCTACCTCTATTGGGTTAATATTTCTTTTGCCTCTATTAGGTTAATACTCCTTTTACCCCTTTTGGGTTGTTTTCTTTATACCCCTTTTGGGTCGTTTTTTTTATTACCTCTTTTGGGTTAGGTTTAGTTAATTGTTGTTTAGTGCTAGTACATATTTAATTGCATGTCAACCATACCTATTTTTTTGGGTTCCCAGGTTTTGTTTACCCAGAAACGCAGAGAGTACCCTGTCTGATCTGGGCTCAACCCTTATACTTTTACTTCCTGAGACTTCCGCGGTCTGCAAGACCCTCATCCCTGCTTGTTCCCCGGGAACACATAAACCAGACAGACCTTCAGCCTCCCCGGGTTGTAGACAACATCGGAGAGGCTGCCCTGTAGTGACTACTGACCTGAAGAAGGCGCCACCATCTTTTCCCGCAGTCGAAAGTTCAGCGGACAGGTCGAAAGTCGGCTGACCTACGACCTGGCGACCACTTCAGGTCAGAAGACAGTTTTTCTATTTCCGGAAGAGAGAGGTGCAGGCATGGCTGAATAAATGACAATTTTGCGTCTTTGTTAAATAAAATCGGTAAATTCAGTGCCAAAATATTAAGTGAGGAACGTAAACTCCAGTTAAATACCGGCGTTCAGTTTCCCGTGCGTTGTAACATCATTTTTCCGCGAAGAACGTGATGCATCAACAAGTTGTCAACAGGTTTCGAAGGTTCAATTCGCTAATCACTTCCTAGATTGATTCACACCTAAAAGTAGGGTTATTCGACCTTTTAAGCGTGTAGGGATCAGTTTTAAACATCTCAAGAAGGCACCGCCCGAATGAAGACAAGGCGAATGAACATCTTTCAACCAATTGGAATTTTTATCGTGAACATTAACAACTGGTGCACGGGACGGTTCAGCTTATGTTTTACGGACGTATTGCTTGCTGCTATCAATTTGGTTGATCGATTCCGCAATCAGATGACGGGGAAACCGAGACATATAGCCTGCATCAGTGTGGCACCATTTCATTCGGCCATTAAACAATTACAATTGGAGCGATCCATTTCGATGGTGTAGCAACAATATCACAGGTTGGCTGCACTGCTCGCGATTTGGAACGTATGGCCGGTGTTATTGAGAATAAACTTGGTGTCCAATTCGGTCATCCACCAGAAACAGTTCTCAACTTTGTACGTGTCTACTATATTCTATTCAGACGTCTGCCAATGGAAATGGGAGGGTGTTCATTGATCAATTCGATAAAGTCAGTAAGTTGGCAGATTTTAATTTAGCATTAGTTTGTAATCATATTGAAATGCATTTGGGCAAAAGCTATTCAATGCAAAGTCCAGAGATTAAAAGACTTGCTGATTATGCTGTATACATGTATCTACCATTGAAATACACCGTGGAAGCATGATTGATGAAAATATTACTCGCTTAAGAACAGAAAGCTCAAGTTCCACAAATATCAAGAAGTGGCCGTTTAGTGCAAATAATTTAGCTTATAAGCCATATAATCTCAATTAAGGACAGGTTTTAATCAATAGCTGAAAAAAAAAAATAGTTAATTGTGCTACATAAAGTTTGGACACCATTCGAAAACGGGAAAAGTATAATTTCGAAGAAGACAGAAAAGATTGCGAACTATTAGTATTTCTTCGGTTATTTATGTTAGCGTTTTTAAATATTTTTCGGACATAATGTCTGCTTTCTCTGTTTAAATCAATTTGACCTGTGCATAGTTATTTACCTATATCAAAAGTTTTGGCTAAATTTTGTGGCCTATCGAAAATGTTATTGATCACATAAAAGCAAGATACAAGAATCAAGCATCCAACATAGTTAGACAATATTAAACGCTTGCGGTTCATTATAGTGTGTTGGAAAGCACAAGTCTAAATCAATTTCTTAGCAATCTGCTAAGATAAATTTGAAATATATTGAAGAGGAATTATTGTGAGATTTAAAAAAATAAAACAAAAAAAAAAATGTTCATAATGACGAAAACGATGAAAGTGGACGAGCTTTCCGCGACTATTCACTTGGAGAATAATTGGTAATTTAAATGAGGATCTGAATCGTTTATGAATTTTAATACCACCCATCGTAAGGAATTATTGTAAAATATTGTGATCGGTATATCGTAAGCAGCTACCTCTGAATTTAGGCTGTATTATGCAAAGGTTCTAAAATATATTATGAAAAGGGTCTTCCTGTATTATGATTTAGGTCAAATGTACTTATTTTTGGTACCAAAAGTAAAAACAAAAAAAATTTTTTTGTTAACAATAGTCAACTTTCTATAATTTCCAACAAGTATAAGTTCTAATTTATTTCTATATATTTCTATCAGTTGTATATTTCAATGATTATATTTCCATAAAATTATTCGGTTTTGAATTACATAAATAAAGCAAAGATGAATTATTAGAGATAACAAGATTTTCCTTCCATCACCCTTTTCTTTCAGGAGGAAATGGCGCACAGGTAAGTGTGTAATGGTGTAGGGACAGGAGGTGTTTCGTCGTTCGGGTTCCGCGGTGCAGTAGTTTTGTTCCGGTAATAATTTGTAGTCGTGTCGTGGACTACTAGTTCGGTTTTTCGGGTTCGCGTGTTTTACGTTCGCATGAAATTAACGTAGGCTGTTTTCGGGCACCGCGGTAATATCGGTTCGTGAATGCGCGTTAGTCGGGGAGCTTGATTCTTTGATTCTTGGATCTTGATGGTAAAAATTAGAGTAAAGTAACGTAATTTGTTAGAAACGTCGCATAGTAAATCGGGCTTTTCGGTGGCTGGTTCAAATGGAACCAAGAGCGGAAGTTCACTTGGGTCCGACCCACGTCCGCAATCCTCGCCGCACTGAGCTAGCTAGCCAGCAGCCACCACGCGAGTGAACTTCCGAGTGGCCGAGTTGTTGACCCGCGGGGTACGCCTCGTTGCCACGTCTCAAGGACTGCACGTCCAAGTGCCGGTGCGAGGCCGACTTTCATCCCGAGTCGTCGCCGTGACGACTTGGGAATTCAAAAATCCATTACACGTCTTAGGGAGGAGGAGTTATGTACAGGCTATTCAACCAGAATCGAATCGGCATACAATTCCGGAAATTCCATTCACCTGGACATCGACACCATTCCACAGACATCCGATTTGCTGACAATCAATTTCGATCCAATTAAATTATGACTGAAATGCATTTTTCATAATTTTGCAAACATGTAAATGTAAGCGATAAATTATTCAGTTCATTTCATTCTTAATTGTATTGCTCAAGTGTAATAAAGGTTTGTGTCGCGGAAAGTTTGTTTTTTTTATAATTCCCAATGAACCGAGAATCATAATTCGTGTAAACTCGAGAATGATCCACGTGGAAGTTTCCGGATTGGTTGAATCTTGCATATAGCGAAGAAAAAGTCTTGTGGATTAAGCGAAGAACGACAGTGCCCATTCATATCAGTGCGATAGCGAAATAGTGAGTTAGTGAAATTTATTGGAGGAATAAATTATTAGACAATTATAAATTAATTCGTGAGTGTTTGATTTATTCGCAAGAACATTTGCGAGGCAAACTGGTCGCGCACCTGATGAAGCGCAACACTGGTGTCAGAAAGTGGAATTATTCTTGCAATAGTGAAGTGAACAAAACCGAACAGTTAAAAACACATTTAAAAGACGGGAACAATTGTGAACAGTTTATTGTCAGAAAAATGCCGCGTAGAATCAACGCACTAACTTTGCCGGAACTAAAAGAAGCATTAAAAATAAGCAGCATTTCCCCTGGAGGAAGCAAGGCTATACTAATCACCCGGTTAAACGTAGCACTGGCTGGGGAAGGGATGGATCCGGATTGTTTCAGTTTCCCGATGCCGAACGTTGCACTGGATACGAGGAGGAGGAATAAATTCTGACTCGGAAAGGGCTGATGCAGATGTTGATGATAATACAAAAGCAGTCAACCGACATAAAAGAGAACCTCGATCGGCGATCAACAGTGTTAAACCAGCTCGACCGGGAATCCACTGACTTAAGATGAGATTTAGGTGGAATTAAAGGTTTTGAAGAAAGGATGAACAATATGGAAGAAACGATAACCACAGTGAGGAAACAGTGCGGGAAAAGATTGAAAAAATAAAGGAAGACTTAAAACAAACCAAAGTAACGACACCGAATAGCCCGGCCCCCGTATCAAGTAACCCGAGCCCGATAGTGAGTACCGCCGGTATCTCAACAAGAAATGTAAAAGCACCAACTTTCGATGGAAAAATAGCTTGGAGCATTTACGAACCCCAGTTTGAAGCTGCCGCTCAAACACATCACTGGAATGAGCAGGAGCAAGCAACAGCATTAATTCTTGCCCTGAGAGGTCCAGCTGCGCAAATACTTCAAACTGGCTCTGTCGAGTCGCAGTCAAGCTACATCGCTATCATGAACGCACTCGGCATGCCGTATGGAGATAATCATCTGAAGCAGATCTACAGGTCGCAGCTGCGCAACTGGCTACAGAAACCAGGTGAAACCCTACAGCAGTTGGCGCAGGATACTGAAAGGCTTGCACTTTTGGCTTACCCTACCTACGACCCAGATCATCGGGATGATGTAGCAACGGAGGCTTTCATTAGCGCGTTACAGGACAGGGAAATGCAACAAGCTGTCCGACTAGCCGAAA
The DNA here is from genome assembly GCA_954870665.1 of Stratiomys singularior. Classification (NCBI taxonomy): domain Eukaryota; kingdom Metazoa; phylum Arthropoda; class Insecta; order Diptera; family Stratiomyidae; genus Stratiomys; species Stratiomys singularior. Next base: position 86,942,004 of record OX940878.1, on the reverse strand, counting down.
AACACTCAGTAAAGGACGCACTGGCATATGAACTTCGAAGCTGCCAAAACAAGCACTCGTAACACAGCCAGGATCCGCCAGGTTACAACGGAAGAATATAGATGTGAGCTTGTTGACATAAGCGAAGAAGCGCTGGTGAATGGTGCGCCTATATGCTGGAATTGTGGTGAACGAGGACATCTGCGACAAAACTGCAAGAAGCAAAGGAAATTAAGCTCTTGCCCGGCATGTGCCACTAGAAGGAGATTAAGGCCAAAACCAGAGCCTAGCAATAAGGCCCCTCAAACCAAGGGGTCGGGAAACGCATAAAAGCCAACTTCGTGGGGCAGAGGTTGGCCAGGTTGATCGAAGTCCCCTGCGCGACCCTCATAGTGTCTAGGCTACATCGGGGAGCGGCAGACTAATGTGTTCGTGGACGAATCGACGGTGAATCTCGCACCCTTACTATTGATACTGGTGCAACAAGGTCAATATTGCGACCAGATTTGGTGAGCGGCCTCTTCTCTCCAAAGGCAAACCACTTTTGCTACGAACAGCAACGGGAGAAGCAGCACCCGTATACGGCGAGATCAAACTCCAAGTACAAGTAGGGGATATACTGTTTCAATATAAGTTTCTCGTTGACGACTACATCCGGCCTGTGAGTTGGCACATGTCGAGAACCGGCAGGGATTCGTGTTCGAAACCAGCTTGAGCTCTTTCCATCTTTCTAAAAATATTAATTCACTTTCGAGGTCTTCGACAAAATTTGATCAGAACTTCCGCACCCATGAGTCTTCGCTGAGTTAGCTTAGCAAGGGAATAAATCACTTACAATGTTGTAAGTGAAAATGGAAAAATTGATCTACCAAAAACTTCTGAAATTGACAAGTTTCTCGTTGACGACTGCATCCTGGGAATCGATTTCCTAACACCACATGGGTTCACGTTGGATTTGGGCAGACGGGTCTTGAGATGGCGGAATGTTGAGATCTTGATGCAAGATCATAACGACAACATCTCAACACAGAAAGTGGTCGTAAGTGCTGACGTACCAAAACGTACACTGACGTACCAAAATCCTCTGAGAGCATTGTATGGGCAAAATTGGAGACCATAGATCCTACCTTATTGAGCCAACAAAAACACCGCCACTGCGTAATATAATTTTAAGACGGACACTAGTAAGAACAAACAAGAGTGGATGCGTGCTGGTTAGAGTCCTTAACACCTCGGACTCAGTTACCCACATCAAAGCTGGAGGCATTATCGGGAGCTGTCAGCTTGTCTTTACTGTAAGATCTCTGGAAGTGGGAAATAGCCAATATCCAGCTAGGAAACAAACTACCGGAGAATCCCGTGAGTTAGTGTCGACCTTATTGGAGCCAACCAAGTTATCACCAGAGCAGTTCAAGGAACCCTCGGAATTTATGAACAAATATCGTGATATTTTCCCGACTAGTCAAGATAATCAAGGACGTACGAGTATGGGGATTCATGTTAAAGACACGAATTACATTCGAATACTATCCGGGACAGAAAAAAAAACAATTATGATTTTCTTTTACAATTTATTTAATTACATCTGCTCAATCTGAAGTACAATTCTCAACTACTTTTAAGTACAACTTGCAAAAATTTATAATTACGCAAAACTGCTTATTTAGCAGCATGTGTCGAATAAGAAAGAATCTCGTTACAATTAAATGGTTTATCTAGCCGTACGTGTAGAATTACTTTTAGTTGCTGTTGTTGCTGGTTGTACTTTTAGGAATTACTGTAACTCCTCCCCCCTTAGATGAAAGCTCCGGCCAGATAAACTGCAAGGGTGCATTCTGGACGGAAGCGATTAACGGCTTTCGATTTGAATCATGGCGCCAAATGATGATTGTTATCAGGATAAGGATGATGATGATCATTGCGATGGATATGGCTGCTGCGGTCATCTCGTTTGACAACGGTGGATACCAATGCTGATCAGGAATATTGGTTGATTGGTCTGTAATGAATTGGTATTGTCCCAAATTTTTCAGTTGGAGACTTTGATTATTAGTGTTATTGCCAAAATTAATTTCGTTGAAATTTGAAGGGTATATGATTATTTTTTCTAGGTACGCCTGGTATGTCGAAGAGTAGGTGATGCTGTTGACCGTAACTCCACAGTTTTCGAATTTGACCAACATCGTGCCCTGGATTGTTATAGTTCCTGGTCCACAGGTCGTTCTTATTTGGATTTTTGGGGTGTTGATGAAGAGTAGGTGGTTCGGCTCGGTCAGAAAGATTTCTGTTACTATTTCTCGTCTATGAAGTTCACATTGGGCTGGTTTGTTTTGTATAATTTTTGCTATGCAGGTTGATTGGGTTGTGTCCTTACTTTCGGGTGAATTGTGGCAGTAGTATGTCTTGTCAATGTGTTGGCAAGTCTTATCAAGGTATTGGATATTGTAAGGACTCAGGATCAAGCAAGGCTTGGCTATGATGTATTTTTTTTGCTCTAACGGTAATGCGATTATGTGGAAAAGTGAGTATTGGGTTTTAGACATGATAGGAATTTTTATGTTGAAAATTATATTGGCATCGTAATAATACGCCTGCAGTTCTAGTAATTTATAAGCGTTTTCACTGGATGTTACTTCAATCGAATAGTTTTTGAAAATTTGAAGAATATGAAATAGTTCAATTGGAGTTAAAATTTGCTTCGAAACTATATTTAATTTGGCAAGGATAACTGCTTCCGCAATGTTCCATATGGTTATAAAGAAGATCTATATTATAGTTTATTTGATTTAGATATTGCAAGTAATGGAGTGTAGCATCTTCAGTATTGATTCTGTTTCGCATCGACTCTTGAGTTGCCTTCAAGTAGCTGGTAATAGTTTTTTGTTGTTCATTGATATGGTTTGTTATGTTAGTAAATCGCTGTATCATTTGTTTATTTATTTCTGAATTGATTGTTATATTTTGTTTTAAACTGTTTTGATTATTTAATATTTTATTTATTTCCTCGTTGATTTGCACGGCGTCGTTCGCATCCATATTTCCAGTTATCGATTTTATTATCGTACCTAGTCCGTTTATTAATCCTCTCTTTGACCTTCTGATAGGTAACATGGAATTAAGTTTAGATTGAATATCGTTTAGTTTTATTTTAGTTATTGCTAAAGTGTTTTTTTAAGAATCTACTTTTTCGAAGTGTTCTAGTGAATTATTGATTTCGTTTAAATTCTTTTCATATTGCTTGAGTTGAACTATATGTAGGAGATTTTTATAAGATTCGATAACTCTTGCATTTCCAAGTTTTATTGGAAGCAATCCTCTACTGTTGGTTACGTCCTGTACGTTGATCTTCTGCCCGATTACCGGAACTATTATTAGAAGTAGAAACCTGGAATTTACGCTTTCTCTTAATTGATTAATTAATTGATTCTCTTAATGATTTGTGTATTTTCCTATTTTCATTAGTAATTACGGTTATATGTTTATTATGCTTAAACCTATGTTTAGTAAATCTTCGTGTTAGTTTATTACGTCGTGCTTCTTTTCTAAATACTATCGAACCTTCGTTAATTTCATTAGGTTTATCTCTAGTTTTATTAAGTTTATCTATATTTCTAATAACTTGTGCTTCTAATTGTTCTTTAACCCTAGGGAATAATTCAGATTGAAAGGACTTAAGTTTATTTAGATATTCGTGAACGTTACTTTGCTGTATACTATTAAATTTGTATGTTCTCCCGTAAAAGACCTCGAATGGTGTTAATTTCGTTGCGGAATGAATTGCATTGTTATAAGTTATTAGTGTTTCGTCTAATATCTCATCGTGGTCCCTGTCTTGATTTTTGTATTTATCGTAAATAATTCGATATATTTCAATTAAGCTTGAGTGTAACCTTTCTACTGGTGAATTACTAGAAGATTGTTGAAATGAGGTGATATGGTGATTAATTCCATATTGTCTACAAAATTCCGTAAAGATGCTGGCGGTAAATTCTGTACCTTAGTGTGTAATAATTTTTCTAGGGATTCCATGAGAGCTGATAAAGTGTTTTATGGATTTTATGATTAAGCTTTTTAAATTTGTCAACGATAGTGAGAATTTGTCGTCCATTAATTGTATAGATATCCAGATGAAGTATGTCGAGAGGCCTACATGAGGTTTCTGAGATTTGGTATTCTGGTCGTGGAGGATTTCTGTCGTATTTTAGAGTTTGACACTTACTGCAATTATTAATCATTTGAGATACTTTATTCTTAAGGAAAGGGAAATAGTACTGTCTTTTTAAATGTAAGACAGTTTCATTAATACCTCGATGGTTATTATTGGTATGATAATCTCTTATAAGTCGGTCTTGTTCATCACTATCAGTTACATCCTGAAGCAATTCTGTACATCTTATTAATTTCAACACTTTACTTCTCGAAAAGTATTTGGAGTAAATTTCTTGGACGATTCTAAAGATATCATTGTCGCAAAAGATAGCGTTGACTTTATTTGGGGCAAGGTTCCTTTTGAATATTTCCAGTAGGTTGTCCTGGTTGAATTCCGGGAGTCGAATTGTACGTCTTTGTTTGTTTCTAAAAAGGAGTTGTAGTGAAGAAGGAGGACGTTTATCTGTTTTTTCTAATTTAAGTTGAATATTGAATTCGTTCAGGGGTCTCTCTGAAATAGGAATGCCATCAAGATTATCTTCGTTGGCAGAATGAACAGTTGAATCGGAAGTACCTTAGGTGGACATGCGGGAAGTTCCGGGAATATCCGCTTGACTTTCATTGACCTGAAGTTCATGAACTTTAATGCGACTTAATGCATCAGCATTACTATTCAAATTTTCCTTTTTGTACACTATTTCATAGTCATACTCTTCCAGTTTCAACCTCCAACGAATCAGTTTGGAGTTTGGGTCCTTGAGACTCATTATCCATAACAACGGCTTATGATCGGTAACTATTTTAAATCTCCTCCCAAATAAATAAGGCCTAAAATACTTGGTTGCCCAAACTATTGCCAACAACTCCTTCTCTATAGTTGAATAGTTGGTCTCCGAACTTGTAAGGATTCGACTTGCATAGCAAATCGGTTTGTCACTACCTATGGGTCCCTGCGATAACACCGCCCCAATGGCAAAATTACTTGCGTCCGTTGTAAGGACAAAAGGCTTCGAGAAATCTGGGTATTGGAGTATAATTCACCAGAAGCTCTTTGCAAAGCTTGAAAGTTTTAACATAATTTTCACTCAAAACAATTTTACTATTCTTCTTAAGGCACTCAGTCAATGGTTTAGTTAATTTCGCAAAATCCTTTATGAATTTCCTATAGTACCCGAAGAGTCCCAAGAAGGACTTTATTTCCTTTTGAGTCCTCGGAATTGGAAAATCCCTGATAGCTCTGATTTTATCGGGTTTGGTCTCACACCATCCCTCGACACAACATGTCCAAGGAAGGCATCCTCCTTGTGAAGAAACTCTGACTTGTCCAACTGGATCTTGAGGTTTGCTTCTCGAAGTCTACCGAGCACCTTTCTGAGGTTTTCCATATGTTTTTGTAATGAGGTGGAAAAGATGATGATATCATCCAAATAGACCAAACAGGCCGTTCCAACCAGATCACCAAGGATAAAGTCCATTACCCTCTGAAACGTGGACGGTGCGTTCGTAAGTCCGAAGGGCATGCGAACAAATTCGAAGTGACCTCCCTCAGTGAACAGTGAAAGCTGAACAGAAACAGTGAAAGCTGTTTTCGGAATATCTTCCGGATCCATCTCAATCTGATGGAACCCGCTGGCCAGGTCCATAGTAGAGAAATACATGCATCTGCCCAGTTTGTCAAGGATTTCCGTAATGTTTGGCAAAGGATATTTGTCTCCAATCGTTTTCTCGTTGAGCTTCCGAAAATCAATTACCAACCTCCATTTCTGTCTTCCACTAGCGTCTGGTTTCTTCGGCACTATCCACACTGGAGAGCCCCACGGAGAAAAACTTGGCCTGATTATTCCCTGTTCCAGCATCTGCTTGGTTTGTTTCCTAACCTTCTCTTTGTGGACATAAGGGTATCTATATGACCTGGTGTAAACCGGAATGTCATCAATCGTCCGAATTCTGTGCTTGATTTTGTTGGTAAAAGTCAGCTTCTGGCCTTCTTTATAGAACAAGTCGTTGTATTCCCCAATAACCCTGAAAAGCGCCTTTGCTTCTTCTGAATTGAGATGAAAACTCCGAGTATCCTCCTTTAGCGTCGTCGTTGGCTGGGACTCATCATTAATAATATGAAAATTATTTACTTCTAGAAAGGAATTTTGGGAGAGTTTCGTTGTTTTAAGGGGCTGTTCTATCAAAAATGTTTTTTCTGAATTTGATAAATTAATTATTTCTACAATACTGAACCAGTTTTTTGAAGAGTAAATTCCTTCTGGGATAACTAATTCAGGTTCAATTTCAGTGCCAGGAATATGAATATCACTCTCGTAACTGTCTACGGGTACTTTCACAATAAGTTTTGATTTTGGAGAAATAGTATATTTGCCTGAGGTGAAATTCGGTTTACTGTTAAGGGGAAGTGAAGCATAATTTTTTAAGAGATTACCATTGACGAGATCAATTCTTGTACCCAATTTCGTGAGGGCATCAAGTCCCAATAAACCGTCAAAATAACCATGGAATCTAAACAGTAAAAACCTCAGTTTTCCACTTTGACTGAATTCAGGGAAAATGGGTATATGTAATTCTTTATCTAAGTATCGGGTTTTAAGAGCTGTTGTGATTGCTATGGGCTTTATGAATTTTACAAAATTTGGGTTAATTAATTCAGGGTTTATAAAGGATGCTGATGCTCCTGTGTCAATAAGGAATTTTAGGGGTGTGCCAAAAGGAGAGAAAATATTTATTTAAGGGAGATTGGAGCCGTGCTTATTGAGGTCTATGTAGCCGGATGGTTGCTGGAGGCATTTGATATAAAATGTGTATCCTCGATTTCATTTGAGCTCTGTGAATCTCTTTGTTCTGATTCCTTTTCCTTTATCGCATCGAAATCGGATGTTTCCAATGGGTACGTGGCATAGTTATCAGCATAAGGGTAGAAAGTACTTAGATCCTGATTATCCTGTGAATATTCAGGTATATCAACCGGGTGAGAAAAGTCATTTGTAATATTAAAAAGTTCCTTATTCATGAGCCCTGGAGGGTAGTTGGGCCTAGAGAAATTCTGGGGTGTATTTTGGTTGCCTTGTCTGAACTGGGTGGTCTTAAACTGTCCGGATGAGGTATCCATTGGTTCGGGTCTGTTTATTGCTTGCTGAAAGGTTCATTGAAAATGTGGTTGGGGATTATCAGGCCTTTGAAAGTATGACTGGGAATTATTAAATCTTGGAAAATGTTGAAAGTTATTAGATCTTTGGAGATATGGCTGGAAGTTATTGGGTCTTTGAAAATATGGTTGAACATTATTTGGTTTTTGAAATGTGAGTTGCGCGAAATTTGGTCGGAATAGAGAAAGGTTGCTAGATGTATTTGGCAACGATAATTTGTATGGGTTAGAGTAGGGCATTAGCTGCAGTGGTTTAGCAATATTGTTAATTCCTAGCTGTCTAGGATATTTCGAATGTTGATTTTGAACAGGAGAACGGTTAAACTGTTTTGAGGGATCAGAATTTCCGTCTGCATTTCCCAATGGGAAAGAAAAATTAGTGGGTTTCTGATTACCTAACCTATTGTATGCAATATTTTGTTCATCAATACAGTATGAAAATGCTTGTGACAAATTTTGATTCCTCATCGCTCGTATTATGCCGCTTAAAGGTTCTCTTAAACCCGATAAAAACACCTTCAACCCCAATCTTGTATGGAGAGGCTTCATGGCTTCATTAATACTTTCATCTTTTTCGTGTAAATTCGTATGGTTGTTCAGGCTAGACACAAGATCGATAACTTCACTATAAAATTTGTGTACCGAATTATTCTTTTGAGATAACCCATGTAGATCCTGCATAAGGCTATCTTGGTTCCTCTTATCGGAATAATGAAGGATTAAGTTTTCCTTTATTTTATCCCAAATTAGAGGGGTACCATAAATATTCAGGGCTTCGTTGGCAGGACCAACTATTTTGTTTCTGATGGCTCTCAGAAGCAACTGCCCGTATGGTGTACCACTGGTAACCAAAATCAAGGTCAGCACCTCATCTACGTTATGTATGAAGTCAAATAATAACCGTGGATTACCGTCGAATTTCGGCAAATCCTTTATCGCGTCGGGAATGCGTAATGCGTTGAGATCCGTAGAGGTGACTGTATTTTCGTGAGCTATTATATTGGGAACCGAATCAATTGATGCAGCTGCCAAATCAATACCGCAGTTAACCCGGCTTCCGAAACTCACTTGGTTTTCAATATTCACTTGGTTTCCAAACAATTTGCTTTCAAAATTCACTGTTTCAAAAATCACTCGATTGTCTTCTCGGTTTTCCCACCTGTCTAGAGCGTGGGATAAGGTAAAGTTTCGGGGCGCAGGATTTTCTTCGAAACATGAAAGAAAAATAGGAAAAGACTTACCACATGTCCTGTCGTCTGTCTAATCCACAATTCACACTTTTGCATTCGCGATAAACCGTCGCGCAATTTTTCTGCAAAATTTTCGCCACAATTTTAAAACTTGCGATAAACCTTCGCACTACGATATATCGTACACTTTAGAAAGGGCCCTGTGATAATTAGTTAATATTTCGCGATTATCCTTCGCACTAACTAATTACTTGCGGAATTTCTATTGCAATAATCCACGTAAGACTTTCACGACTTTCGAAGATTCACCCGCCCGCCGAACATGCGACTGCGCCAATTACATTCGAATACTATCCGGGACAGAAAAAAAAACAATTATGATTTTCTTTTACAATTTATTTAATTACATCTGCTCAATCTGAATCGCAATCCTCAACTACTATTAAGTGCAACTTTGCAAAAATTTATAATTACACAAAACTGCTTATTTAGCAGCATGTGTCGAATAAGAAAGAATCTCGTTACAATTAAATTATTTATCTAGCCGTACGTGTAGAATTACTTTTAGTTGCTGTTGTTGCTGGTTGTACTTTTAGGAATTACTGTTGCTGGCTGTAATTTTAGTGGTTGTTATGGCTGGCTGTAACTCACGCAAGACGCTAAGCCGATTCGACAAGCGCCAAGACGATTTCCAATAGCCAAGCAGGCAGAAGTAAGCGCAATGATCTCAGACATGGAAAAAGAAGGAGTAATTGAGCTTTCAATCAGCCCGTGGGCCTCACCTGTAGTCCTGGTAAAAAAGGATGGCGACTACAGGCAGCTCAACGATGTCACGAAAAAAGACAGCTACCCGCTTCCGCGCATAGAAGACATTATGGATACAATGGCGGATTCGAAATGGTTTTCTACTCTTGACTTAAAGAGTGGGTACTGGCAGGTTGAAATCAATAAGAAAGACAGAGACAAAACTGCATTTTCAGTGGGTACTGGATTGTGGAAATTTGTAGTGATGCCATTCGAGCTTTGCAATGCTCCAGCAACATTCAAACGCCTCATGGAATGTGTACTACGCGGGTTAAGCTGGAAAACGGGCTTCGTATATCTGGATGACATCATTGTCATAGGAAGGACGTTTGACGAACATGTGCGTAACTTGGAAGAGGTGTTCTTAAGGCTACGACGGGCTAACTTGAAGCTGAGTCCAAAGAAGTGCACACTTTTCTCAGCTAAAGTGAGGTACCTAGGGCATGTTGTATCAGTAAAAGGTGTAAAAACGGATCCAGAGAAAATAGAAACTGTGAGAAGTTGGCCGAAACCTAATAACAAACGACAACTTCGAAGTTTCCTTGGACTGGCGACCTATTATCGCCGATTCGTTAAGGCATTTGCGAAAATAGTGTAGTGTCTCCACCAGCTCACGGAAAATAATTGCCCCTTTATCTGGAACGAACAGCATGAAAAAGCCTTCAAGATGTTGAAGAATAAGCTCTGTAAATCACCGCTTCTAGCGTACCTCAAACCTGGAAGAATGTTCGTAGTAGATACCGATGCGAGTAACAACGGGATTGGCGCCGTATTGTCAGCATGTCGACGATGAGGAGCGAGTAATCTCATACTACAACCGAGTTCTGTCAAAGAGTGAAAGGAACTACTGCGTAACCAGGAAAGAACTATTAGCTATTATTGAAGCAAGAAAGCAGTTTAACAAGTACCTATATGGACAGAAATTCGTTCTTCGAACAGATCATGCTCCCCTGAGATGGCTGTTTCATTTCAAGAAGCCAGAAGGGGAAGTTGCTAGATGGATCGAAAGGCTACAGACTTATAATTACGAAATCGTCCATCGAAAACGAGGAGTGCATGGAATTGCCGATCGTCTGGGGAAAAAGAACAGGGTGTGGATATGCGTGTAATCACAACGGAAGTCGACGAGGGTTGGACGCTCAGCTACCCGACCATGAAATTGGACCATTGTTGGTATGGAAAGAGACAACAGGACGTCCCGAGTGGAAGGACATATCAGCACTTGACCCAGTGTTTAAAAGCTATTGGGCTCAATGGAACACCCTTGAGGTCGAAGATGGAGTCCTGAAACGGGTGCAAATTGTTCTGCCTAAGAGTCGGGTTAAAGGAGTACTAAAAGCGATGCATCAAGGCACATCAGGAGGTAACCTTGGGATGAACAAGACCATGACAAAGGTGCGGGAAAGATTCTACTGGCTCCACACTGGGGGCGACGTTTTTGACTGGTATCGTAAATGCACAATATGTGTTAAAGGCCCAAATCGAAGAACGAGAAGCCAAATGCAGACTTATAACGTGGGGGTATCATTCGAAAGAATAGCTGTGGACATCGCAGGACCCTTTCCCGATTCTGAATGGGGAAATGGGTATTTACTCGTTGTAGCTGATTACTTTAGTAAGTGGCCAGAAGTATACCCAATTCCTTACCAGGAGGCAACTACTGTAGCGGAGCAAATCGTTTCAGAGTGGGTTAGTAGAGATGGCGTGCTCCATGAACTACATTCGGATCAAGGCAGAAACTTCGAGTCACAAGTTTTTGCCGAAATGTGTGAACTGCTGGGCATACGGAAAACACGGACAACACCACTTCACCCCCAGTCCGATGGAATGGTCGAACGGTTCAATGACACGCTCTATAAACATTTGGCCAAGATGGTTGATGAAAACCAGAGAGATTGGGATCGACGCATTCCATTACTTTTGATGGCGTACCAAACTACGGAAAAACATCGACAGGAGAAGCGCCAGCGAAAGTCATCTTTGGAAAAATGATTCGGCTACCAGCTGATGTAAAGTTTGTGACACCCCCTGAGCAGCCTCAACCCATTTCGGAGTATTTGTTTTTTGGGGGTAGGGAGGTGAAGGCTATTTACGCCCTGAGTGTTGATTCCCCGTGGACCTACTGGAATACCGACTAAACACCTCTCCTGTCAACCGGAGCGCCTAGCCTGGAACCGTTTGACACATTACTTCGGGCTAGGCCTCCCAATTTTATGACTTTTAGCGCCTTCAGGTTGCAGGGATTCTTTCTCCAGTTGGATGGGAAAGTGGAAGAGGATTGCTAGAGAAGGAAACCCTCCACCTTCGACGCCTCCAACCGATCAAGTATGCCTTTTTTCATTACTATAATTGCCCGAGCGTAATGTGCCACTTGATTCCATTTGTCAAATGATTTCAGCATCCCTTCGATTAGGCTATCTGGGTGGAACTCTCCCACTTTTTCAGCAAGATCACCGCGCTCTTTGTCCCATCTCTTGCATGAAAAGAAAGTATGACAGACGTCAACCTTTACACCAATGCAGAATATGCAATCTGGAGACCGTGACTTGTGCAGATAAGACTGAAAACAACCTTGTTCGCTCAGTAGCTGAGTCAGGTAGAAGTCAGTCTCACCATGCGTTCAACTGAGCCACGATCTCAAGTCGTTGATAAGCCGCGCGGTCCATATTCCTTTCAGCTCACGTTCCTATGATTGTTGCCATTCGTCGAGAGTGCATCGTGTTTAATAGCGAGCAAAATTTTTTTTTATTACCCTCTTGCCTTCGGTGGTAGATTCTTGTACGCTCTTCAGCAAGGACAGCGATGGGTTTCACCCCTGCAATTACCAACACCGCTGACTCAGAAACTCTCCGGAATGCTGATGCAATCCACACTGCACACTCGTCTCTGCACCTGCGCCAGCCGTTTTTGGTGCAGTTCCTTGTTGCGAGCTTCACTCCATATCTCTGCTCCATATTAAAGCGTTGATTGGACGACACTCGTCAGCAGTTGGCTTTTTTAGCACTTGGTCCCACATGATTGGCCATTAGTTGACTAATTGCCGAGACCCCTGCTGTGGCCTTGTTTGTCGTTGCCTTGATTTGCTCCGACAAACTTAGTTTAGAGTCTATCAGGAAATCCAGATACTTAACTGATAGTTTCGACTCTACTAATGTGTCCCCGACTCGGACGATTCTTACTCTGGGGATCCTCTTCGTGGTCAGGATGACCACTTCGATTTTCTCTAACGCTACGTTAAAACCGTGAGTGGTCATACGGCTCCCCACCTGGCGCATTAGTACATTTTGCCTTAATTGCGCTTGATAGACCTTGTACCCAGCCACTACTGCCGCAACATCATCTGCATAGCCGATCAGTCGCGACTCTTCCGGGAGTTCAAGTCTGAGCAATCCATCGTAGTAGACGTTCCACAAATCCGGACTGAGGATGGAGCCTTGGGCCACACCTGATGTGACTAGCATCTTCCGACGACCTTGCACCGTGTCGTAGATCAGACTGCGATCCTTCAGGAAATTTCGGACTATCCTCATCAGAATTCTGGTTATTGAAAAGAGCTTTCCGGGACTTCTAGAATATCCATCCATCTAGCGGAGTTGAAAGCATTCCTTATGTCCAGCGTGACTAGAAGGACTGCCCGACGGTTTGATCATCTGCGTACCTCCGCCTGTTGGACCGCACTCACCACCTCCGCGACTGAATCTATAGTGGAACGTCCCGTTCTGAAACCATACTGCCTTGGCGAATCCCCAGTGGCGTGGATAACGTCAGCGAGTCTTCTGTTTATCAGTTTCTCGAGCACTTTTCCGGCCATGTCTAGCATGCATAACGGTCGGTATGCTGACGGCGACGCGGGATTTCCTTTCCCCTTGCTTATCAGGACGAGTCTTGCCGTCTTCCAGCGCTCAGGGAAAACGCCTTCCCGCAAGCAGGCATTAAACGTACTGAGCAGCAAGTCAGGGCAAGAGTGATACACCAGTTGCAGTGCCTCGGCTGGAATATACTTTGGGCCCGGAACCTTCTTCGCCTGCATGGAGAGAACTGCTTGTTCCAGCTCGTTCCTCGTGAAAAGTGGACAGTCTGATGTTGTTCCCTGTGGGCGGCATTAGCACGGACGGGATGTTGCGCCCATTGCTGTCCACTTCAAGCGCACAGGAGGCCCGTAGAGCACTGAGCTTCCACATAACTAGTTTATAGCCTAGGCCCCACGGGTCCCTGTAGACATCTTCGACGAGATTCTGCCAGCAGCAGGCCTTACTTCTGTTGATCAGTCCACGAAGGCATTTCCTGGCCAACCGATAAACTGTTATTCTGGTGCATGCCTCTTCCTGGCTTCCCACTCGTTGAGCTTTTTGCCGGAGTTTGTGACACTCCCTTCGTTGTTCAGCTATTTCAGTGGACTGCCAATACACCGGAGGCATTCCGTGTCTAGGTCTCCGGTGGGGCATAGATGACTTACAAGCGGAGATGATGGTACTCATTGTGGAGTTCACCATGTCTTCAGCAGTCAGTCCTCTGATCCCCGGTGATGAGCCAAACGGTGGTGAGCATCTCATGAGCGTGTCGACAAACTTCTCCACGTCCATCCTCTCAGTATTCAAAACGAAGGTGGAGTGCTGAGTGTCTGGGAGTGTAGGAGCGTTGTCGCGGATCTCGAATGCTATGAATTGATGATCACTGGCCGGGTAGTCCTCTAGAACTCTCCAATTGTGTGTCATAGAGGAGAGGAACTCCGGGGCGAATGTCACGTCCGGAATGGTACCCACGCAGCCCATGCGGTGGAAAGTGGGAGTGTTACCAGTGTTCACCACGGCTAGCCCAACTCTGGCTGCCATCTCCAGGATTCGATTCCCCTGGGAATCTAACTTAGGTAGCCCCATTCAATAGCCTTGGCGTTAAAGTCTCCCCCGATAAGAACATGACCCTCTGTGCTCAAAAGGGTGTCCTCCAAAGAGTTGAGCTTCGCCTGGAAAGATGGTTATTGGTTCGTTCGGTGTCAAGTACACACTAAAGAATATTATTCCTGGGCACCGTATCCACACGAAACCACCTTTTTGCTCACGGCCCTGAGCTCTCAGTTGGGTGCCGTCTCGAACCCAGATGGCGCAAGTACCAGATTCATGAGGGTACTACGCTGATGAATTTTTATCTCGGTGCTGTTCGCTAAGCAGCAATAGATCGGTTTTCATATCCCTCGCGAACTGGTCAAGCAGGTCTTGGGCGTTTGAGCTCCAATGTAAGTTTATCTGCAGGACACGAGTCATTGTAGAGCTACTTTGGCTTTGGTTAGGGCTTCTTTGAATTCCCTGTCCTGGAACATGTCTTGGTTCATCAGGTCTGGGATCAGCGTTCTCGCAGAGCATACAGTGCGCAGTGCACTTCCCGTGAAAGGCGCACTTTCTAAGTATACAAGCGACTTAAAGCAACGGCTAAATCAGATACACTAATTGGTGCGGAAACAAATCGAGTCAACCACTGATTGCATGAAGACCAGTTATAACTTAATGGAAAACTCGTCCGGATTCCAGCCGGACGAATTGGTGTGGCTATATAGCCCACGGCGTCGAATAGGCAGATCCCCAAGGCTACAGTCGAATTGGGAGGGACCCTACAGAATCATCAACCGAATCAACGATGTGGAATACCGGATACAGGAGCACCAGAAACCATGGGCAAAAACGAAAGTTGTGCACCTGAACTGCCTTGCCCCATATTATCAGCCGGAAGACGTTGAGGCAGCTGATGTGACATTTTTCCGGGGCAAAAAATATATAAGGCAGGGATAGTGTGACATGTTCGAATAATGGCACGCGCCTCTGTAGTCGTCCAAAAAGCAAATTTGTAGACAAGTATCAATAACAAATACACCGATCATTCTCGAAGGGGAAATAGCCATGACGTAAACACATTGTGTGCATTGAGTACGACTATACAGGTGCAAATGACTAAGCACGTAAACTCGAGAATGATCCACGTTGAAGTTTCCGGATTGATTGAATCTTGCATATAAGCGAGTACAGCAAGCGACAAAGAAAAAGTCTTGTGGATTAAGCGAAGAACGACAGTGCCCATTCATATCAGTGCGATAGCGAAATAGTGAGTCCAATTGTACGCGGATTTGGAAACGCGAGTTAAAGTGATTTTTATTACAGCAATTAATTAACTAAAGTAAAAGTGATAACTAATCAAAGTGAATAAGTAATATTGAAATTGGTGAAGTAGTAATTAAGTGAAAATAATTAAGTGAAAATAATTAAGTGTGAAATGTTGGTGAAATTTATTGGAGGAATAAATTATTAGGCAATTTTAAATTAATCCGTGGGTGTTTGATTCACTTGCAAGAACATTTGCGAGGCAAACAGGTCGCGCACCTGATAAAGCGCAACAATATACTTCTCGTCAACGTTCTCGAAACTATATTGGGGTCTTCTTGTGGGATATCAAACCAGACAATCACCGGAACAGCATTAATCCGCTTCAACCAATGCAGAGTTAGCAGGCCATCTGACTGTAACCTGTAGTGACGAGCAGTCTTTAGAATATCTAAAGACTGCATTTGACAAGGTAAACACCACCCTGAACGAGGAGTTTAGAGTCGTCCCCATAAAGGAGGTACCGCGGTTATGCACCGTCAAGGTATTTATACCCGAAACGGAGCAAACACCGCAGGAAGCCTTCGAGAATCTTAAACTACAAAATACGGGGTATGAAACGAAAAGGTGGCATCTCTTCACAGAGAAAGAAGTCGCCAACAAAGGCGTGGTCCTGGTACTGGGCATGCGAAAAGAAGACGTCAGCACTCTAAGGGACTAAGAGGGACGACTGAGTTTTGTCTTTACCCAGGTGACTGCCAAAGCTAAGGCGACCGAACCCTTGGAGCAAAAGCTAAAAACCAATGCGGGTGACCCAAGCAAATCTGCACCACAGCAGGCCGGCAACAGCCAACCTGCTTAAACACCTTACAGATGGGAACACCGACATAGCACTGATACAAGAGCCTTACCAACTTAATGGAAAGATACTTGGAATCAGTGCAAAAAAATTTAAAATCTTTTCCACAAGCGGGGTAAATAAAATCCGTAGCTGCATTATATGTTGGAAGGAAATTTATTTAATTTTTCTACCGCAGTTCAGCAACATGGACCTTAGATCAGCAGTGTTCGACGGAAGGGACGGGAAGGCAACGCTGGCCTCGGCATACCCACCGTTTGACGCTCTGATGCCGACCACCGGATTCCGCACCCTATCGGAGCATATACGGGGGAAGCGGGCCATTATCGGATGCAATGCGAACGTGAAACACGAACTTTGGGGAAGCACCAAGTGAAGCGAAAGAAGTGAGCAGTTAGTCAATTACTTAATAACTACAAACCTCAACTTAGCAAATAAGGGTAACACAACGACCTTTGTAACGAAAAATAGAGCAGAAATGATTGACGTCACTCTAATCACAACAGAGGCATTGGAGGACCTGCACGGCTGGAGAGTAAGTGACTCACCTAGCCTGTCGGACCACCAATGGATCACCTTTCGAGTGAGAAGAGGCGAGAAGACTCCATTGGTCTACTGCAATCCTAGAAAAGTGGATTAGGACGGCTACACCAACGCTACTAAAAGATATATAGGTTCACACCAGGCGAATCCATTGAGAAGTTGAAAGGACATCGACAATGAAGCGAGATACATCACAAGTATACTGGTCGATAGTTTCAGTGAAATGTGTGCATCCACTACCGTCAAACAAAAAAACGTAAGCTGGTGGAACAAAGAACTGGAAGAGATAAAAAAAATACTCAAAGATTACTCAGAAAAGCTCGCCTCACAAACCGAGATACGGATTGGGAGGACTATAAGCGAAATCTGAAAATTTTTAAAACAGCTGTAAAAAAAAGAAAAGGAAATCTTGGAATCTTTTTTGCAGCAATATTGAGGGAGGAAACGAGACATCTAGGCAAACCAGGGCTCTGAAAAGGGAACCACATGTGGACACGATGCTTCAAAAGGAGGACGGATCGTGGACAACAAATAGCATAGAACGTCTCAAGGTTTTACTAAACCAACACTTTCCGGGCTCAACGGATGAGGAGACAGAATAAGTAAACAACGTGACTCCGTACCGTGCCACCCCCCCCTAAAAGAAATAGTAAGAGAAGAAAAGGTCCTTTGGGCTATTAATACCTTTGAACCTTACAAATCACCAGGAACCAAAAAAGTTTATCCGATCATGCTTATGAAAGCGGATATCACAATAACACTGATTTTGGTGAAAATATATAGAGCCTCCATATCCAAAGGCTATATTCCTTTGGACTGGAGAGAAGCTAAAGAAGTTTTTATACCCAAGCCGGCAAAAGCCAGCCACTACAAAGCAACGGATTACCGACATATCAGCTTAACGTCTTTCATGCTGAAAACCCTGGAACGCCTGGTGGATGGGTACATAAAAAGCACCCTGAACATAACGGAGCTTTGCCCCAATCAAAACGCATACCTCCCAGGGCGCTCAACAGAGGCGGCACTACATGAAGTCGTAAGTAGAATAGAGAGGAACCTTGCTATCAAAGATTACACTTTGGTGGCCTTCATTGATATCGAGGGAGCCTTCAACAATTTAAAAACTGAGAACATAGTAGCAACCATTCAAAGATATCAATTAGACCCATATCTTACTAAATGGATGACGGAACTACTAGCTAAAAGGAAGATTACAGCCGAAGAAAACGGCGTAACCTTGAATAAATGGGCAAACAGGGGTACACCACAAGGCGGCATAGTATCACCACTTGCCTGGGTAGTCACAGTTAACCAAATAGTGGAAGACTTCAACGGGGAGGGTTTCAAAACGATAGCTTACGCTGACGATATCGTTATACTGATAAGTGGGAAGTTCCCGGAAACCACTCTCACACCTTTTTGAGTGGGCGAAGCTAAATGGACTGCGCATCAATTTACACAAAGCGCCGTAAACCGGAGACATTCACACCCCCGACCATTGACGGAAAATATATCAGTTTAGGAAGCAACGTGAAATACTAAGGAGTAACCTTGGATAGTAAGCTAACTTGGACTCCACACATAGGAGCCGTCAGACGGAGAGCTACAGCGGCGCTCTTCACAATGAAAAGACTAGTGGCGAAAACCTGGGGAATTAAACCCAAAATTGCCCACTGCATCTACACGACAGAAGTGAGGCCAATAACCACCTACGAAGAGCGGATGAGCTAGCGAGAGCTGGATCAGCCCACCAAAATGCCACTAGAATAGACACAATTAAAGTGCCACTAGCAACGGTAAAAATGGAACTAAACGCAATCCTCTGGAAAGAGACAGATGTGGCTTGGAATGACAGGAACGACTGCAGGACAAGCCGAGCTCTTTGGCCTCATCCTAATCAAATGAGGACAAAACAACTTATAGGGAAAAACCGAAATGGCGTTAGAACATTGGTGGCAGTATTAACGGGCCATAATCTTCTAGGTCAACACGCCAAACGAATAGGAATTCAAACGGCTTGCGCCGAGCTTGCGGTGAGGAGGAAGCAAGTACAGAACACTTCCTCCTAGATTGACCGAGTCTGGCCAAGAAACGCCTTACTTGGCTGAGGTGTACTGGCGTAACAGAATTGGAACACTTGGCGACCACAGAACTGGGGGAACTCTTTGGCTTCTGTAGGATGACAGTATGGACCATCTGTAAATAATAGTACTACACATGGGGAGCTAAGGACCGATTTCTGGCCTATGCTAATTTCCAACAAGTGGACCCCAGTACAATAATAATAATAATAATATAATAAATGCAGAGTTACAATAAACGAAATCGCCTTTAGTAACCAAAGCAGCACCTTTCTGGGCTACATCGACGTCTTTCCTCTAACGGCTACTGAAATCAACAGCACAGATAATCCAGAAACCCCCAAACTACATGAATTTAAAAAATTTAAATCTCCCGAAGGGAAACAAGGGCCATGGTTTGAGGGAACGAGCAAAGAAACGAAATACATCCTTTCTTCAAATGCGATTCTAATCAGCGGCACCATCATCATTTATTTTTACTTACGCTGTAAACTATCAACCCATCTCCGTCGTCAAAATCAAACTTCAGCTGAAACTATGTTCATCTAGCTGTCGCAGTCTTATGGGGGAGGAATAATACCAGGCTATTCACCCAGAATTGAACCAGTATACACGTGCCAAAATTACATTCACCTGGACATCAACACCATTCCATAGACATCCAATTTGCTGACAATCAATTCCGATCAAATTGTTAACTTATGCCTAAACTGCATTTTTCATATTTTTGCAAACCTATAAATGAAAGTGATCAATTATACTGTCAGTTTACTCTTGATTTGTGTTGCCTAAGCGTTGTAATAAAGGATATGTCGTAGAAAATTGTTTTTTCATTCCTAAAGGACCGATGATCTTACTTCGCACTTTCAGTTGTGGATCAATCCCTCTTAAATTTTCTTGTGGTGTCTTTCTATTTAAGCGTTGTATTCACCAACATTTCCTATTAAAAAGCATTTTGTATATTTGCACTAACCCTACCCACTAGAATGTTGTATATAACTATAATTAAGTTTGATGTGTTTTGAGTGCTGTGTATAAATTCAGCAAACAATCAAGTTGTTTTTTTTTATTTCAAAATATTTCTCTTACTTGTTATAAAGAACAATATCTGGTAGCCATATATGTTCTGAAGGAACGTATAGTTCCGTAACTCCTCCATACTCCGAAGGATCCCATTTGAACTTATGGTCTTGCCATTCCTGCAAACAATTATCATTATTTTTAAATGTTCTATTATTTTACATACTATAATTCTATAATACTAAGGTCAAAGTGAAATAAAAAAACAGCAAGAACACTCCGCACAAAATTTTGACCTAAAGGGATTCAATCAAAATCATTGAAATTTTATTTTTATTGGTACATATTTTCTCCTTCTATTTCCATTATTTTATTTTGTCAAAATAGCGCTTTAAGAACTCAAATAGAAATCAATGTGCAATAGAAATTAATTTGCCCTTTCCCTTTTTGCCACAGACCACCCAAGAGTATTCTTGTTGTTTTCGATACGCTTAGGTAATGCGTATTTTGATTTTTTAAAATTTGTGCTGAAAACGCATGGTAAAAGTTTTCTATTTTGCACGTTGTTTTATTTTTTAACAGAGGTAGTAATGAGGTTATTATTTAGATTTGCCGCGGAACAACAGCCGAAAAAAACACTTTGTTAAAGGCCGAAATACAAAAGTGCGAGACTGCGATACGAGAGCGCGACGAGAGTCTCGAAGCAAATGTCAAGCAGTTTTCATAACATGCATTTGTATGCGACATCATACAATGATTGCGATGCATCGATGCGAGGCGGGAAATATTCGGAAAAACGAAAATTTCTCGCAACGAGCTGCGTGTCGTTTGTCAAATGTAATATGGCGCTTCAATGGAATTTGAAATTCAAACGCCTTAATTACTTTTTAAGTACATTGGTTATTATGAATGAATTTTGAATGAAAATTTCGTGCATTCTAGTTAAGGCTTTTATTTGCTAAACGAAGGAACATTCCAAATTCAAAAATTTTCAAAATTCAAAAACAATTTTATTTAATTTGAACATTAATTATTTTATTTGTCATATGAACATTAATGTTCCTCGCATCGCGTGCATTGTAAATTGAATGCTTTGCGCGACGACGAGAGAGAATCGCATCGCGCTCACGCAGTATTGTATTTCGGCCTTAATTTTAGTAATTTTCATTTCTTTTACAACTGTATAATAACGAACTGATTAGAATGATTTCAATATTCGATCCGCAAGAGCACCCCAATGCAGCCTCGCATTGGGTTCGCGGGTATTAGGGCTTGCCCGTGCTCGAATCTTAACCGACAGAATTGAACCGCGATCCTTCCTAGCCGCGTCCGTTGATACAATTAAATTGCTGATCTGTTGCAGCAATTAGCGCTAATTGTTGCAGCAGAAGAATAGAATGTGTTATTTCTGCATATGACACCTGTGCATATGTGGTAAGAAATTTCCATAGAAAAACGCGTGTGGCGGGAAATGCATACGTCGCGATCTCATTTCGACGCCAGAAATGAGAAATGTGCAACTTAAGGAATTTATGTTGATTGCAGGAAATTTTTATATGAAGCATAAGCAATTTTGAATAGAGGGAAGCTTTAATGGAGTTTGAAGAGGGAAGGGTGTGTAGGGTGTAATGTAACTCCCCCACCGTTAAATTGAGGCTCCAACGAAACAATTAATTTGCTTTTCTTCCGGTTCAAATATGTGAAAATTATAATTGATAGTATTACACATATAATTATTATATCTGACCCCTGGCTTATAATGTTATTGGTCTTAGTTCTAAGCTGAATTGTATCAATATTATTTTCATTATTAATTTGTTGTAAATATAAATCTTCAATTTTAATTTCTGGAACTGTTTTATTTTTTTTAAGAGATTTTATGAATTTTGGGAGTACTACCTTATTACAGAATTTGAAGAAATAATTGGAAAATGTTTTATTAAGAACCTTTATCTGACAGTTTTCAAACTTTAAAATGAATGTTCCTTTTAAATCTACTATTTCTTTATTACAATTATGTTCTATTTCTTCATAGAAATGTTTAAAAATAATGATTCCTGGAATTACTTCTTTAATTTCTCTTTGGTCGAATAATTCCTTTTTACAATCAATTTTTCCAGGTTGGATGATGCTGTTGATACATGTGTCTTTTATTTCTTTTAAGTTATTGCTTAAATTATTTTCGATGTTTACATCATAGATTTTGTTTTTGAAATGGAGGACATGATTGGTTATTACGAGTTTTTCAAATTTTCCGCTAAGTTTTCCTTCATTACTAGATATTTTCTTTATTGAGGTTTCGATGTTTGTTCTATCGTCGTCGTCCATAGTTCCAGCAACATATTTCAGTCCTTTGCCTAAAATGTTGATAAGTCCGCGTCTGTGTCATTGGTGAGGAATTAGATTGTTTAATTTTGTTTCTACAAGTTCCAGGTTTCTATTGATAGTTTGATTAGATTCAATCGTAGAGACTGATAGAGTATTGATGTTATTACGAAGGATTTCTACAGTTTGTTGGTAGTCGGATGTGTTAATGGTGTGTAAAATGTTGTAGTAGTTGATTGGTCTTATGTTGCCTATGTTGATGGGTATGTATCCATTGTTAACGTTAAGGTCGTGAAAGTCTATTGTTTGAGCAGTTGCCATGGTCCAGGTAGTTATGGTCAGAAGTAATAACATTTTCCTGAAATGGTGATAGTAATTAAAATTTAGAAAGATTCAGTTATTAGGGGTGGTTTGGGAAGTTTAAGGGAGATTTTTCTTATTTTTCTTTTGAGGTTTTGCTTTAATTGTTGGGTGGTCTAGATTTTGGTTCTTTTTCTTAGTTTTCACGTGGGTACGGAAGTATTTGTTCGGATTGTCTTTGTCTATGATATGGTCTTCGTCTATTTTCAGGGAATCGATTTTTCTGTATTTTGAATGGTTCTTTCCTCCTCTTGTTTCTTTAATAAAATTTGGTCCATTTTGAATTTCAGTGTCATTTCGGGTTTGGTTTAGTTTGTCTATAATTTTAATCTTTTTTTGATGGATTAGTTCGTGTATTGTAGGGTATTCGTCTTGGTGAATATTTCTGTTTGCAAAGTCGATGGGTTTCTTGTTGGTTGTCGAATGTATTGTATTGTTATAAAATGAATTGATCTTTAGGATTTTTTCTTCTACGGTACCCTGATTATTGACGGAGTCATGTTTAAGTTGACGAATATGTTCGTTGATTGTGTTGTGAGGTCTTTCAACATCTGCATTAGACGTGTGATTGCTACTGGATGTAAAATGGAGTTCAACATTTTCGTTTGAGAGGAATTCTCTCAAAGGGATTGCCTTGAAGCCTAACTCATTATCAACTATAATTTTCTTTACTGTACCAAATTTTCCGAAATAATATGAAAGTGCTTTCTTGAACTCAGTCCAAGTTCTTCCGAGGAGGTTGATAGTGAATGCGTGTTTCGAGAATTTGTCGATCATGATTAAAAATAAGGTTTTATCTAGAGTGTAAAACACATCTACTTGTATTATTTCTCTAGGTCTTTGTGGGGTTTCGGTCAATTTAATTAGGGACTTAGGAGGGTTGCGAACATATTTTTCGCAATTGCAGACTTCGCAATTGTTTATAAAGGATGTAATTTTGTTGATAAATTTAGGGCAGCAATATTTTTGTTAAAGTTCCTTAAACACTTCTTCTATACCTCTATGGTTATTTCGTAAGTGTTCTTCCTCGATGATTTGGGCTAACTTTCCTTCGTCTGTGATATCTTCTAGGATAAAAGTACATCTTATTATTTTGAATTTACTGGTAGTATCGAAATTATTACTGAAGGCAGAGTATATGGTTTGGAAGAATTCTTCATTTTCAATGAATATTGCGTTTAGGCCGTTTGGGTTAAAATGGGTTTTTAACAGGGTGATAGCGTCTTGATCATCAAGCTGCTTGGCGTGAATCGTTGTTCTATTTTTATTAAAGACCTTTTTCTTTTTGATTCTCAATGATCCTGAGGTAGTTTTATTTAAAATGATTTGATTGTTTAATACGTTAAGGGATGAATTACTAGTTGGGATAATATTTGGGTTTTCTATCAAGTTTATTTCGGGTTTGGGGATTCGAGAAAGAATGTCTGCATTTATGTTTTTTGCTCCTTCTTTGTATTTGATTGTGTAGTCGTATTCAGAAAGTTTAACTCCCCACCTTACAAGTTTTGAATTTGGTTCTTTAATAGAGAAGAGCCAAGTAAGAGGCTTATGATCTGTCTCTATTATAAATTTTCTTCCGAAAAGATAATGTCGAAAGTATGTTGTGGCCCATATTATCGCCAAACATTCCTTTTCTATGACGCTGTAGTTTATTTCATGTTCGCCTAATGTGCAACTAGCGTAACATATTGGTCGGCCTTCTTGCGAGAGGACAGCGCTAAGTGCATATTTACTTGCGTCTGTTGTAAGCGTGAAAATTTTGTTGAAATTGGGGTAAATAAGGATGGGCTCGTTTATCAAAAGGGTTTTCATTGTTTAAAAAGCGTGGGTGTAGTCAGGATCATGTATATTTAGCTTTGCGTCTTTCTTAAGAAATTTCGTCATTGGTTTGATAATTTTAGAATAATCCTTGATGAACTTCCTGTAATATCCCGCAAGTCCAAGAAATTGTTTGATTTGCTTGGGGGTCTTTTGGATCGGAAACTTTTCGACACATTCGACTTTCTGTGGATTGGGTTTGATTCCCTCCCGAGTAAAAATGTGCCCAAGGAATGCGGTTTCTCGTTTAAGAAACTCAGATTTGTCCAATTGGATTTTTAAGTTGGTTTCTCTGAACCTCTTGAATATTTTTTCTAACGATTCCATATGCTCTTGCAGGGAAGCGGAATATATTATAACGTCATCGAGATATACAAGGCAAATCTTATTGATGTAATCCGAAAGAACGTTTTTCATCAGACGTTGGAAGGTGGTGGGAGCTGTTTTCAGCCCAAATGGCATTCGCAAAAAATCATAATGCCCACTTTCTACGCTAAAAGGCGTTTTGAGGATGTCCTTTTCCATAATTTCGATTTGGTAGATGCCTTTTGCCAAATCTAGCGTGGTAAAATATTGGCACCTTCCAAGCTTCTCCAGTATTTCATCGATATTGGGAATGGGATACTTGTCATCGGTCGTAACTTCATTTAGCTTCCGATAGTCGATGACCAGCCTCTATTTTGGTTTCCCACTTGCATCCATTTTCTTTGGCACGATCCATACTGGTGCCGAATAAGGGGAATTACTTGGTCTTATGATATTTTTATCTTGCATTTCCTTTATTTGTTCACGTACTTCATCCTTATGAATGTACGGGTACCTATACTTTTTGGCTACTATTGGGTTATTATTTGTAGTTCGGATCTGATGCTGATTGCATTTGTGAAAGTTAGATCCGATTTTTCGTTGTAAAATAGGTCTGAATAATCTTCTGTAATTGGCATTAACTTTTGCCTTTCATCATCTTCGAGGTGGTTTGCCCTTATTTGACTGATAGAGGAATGTTCTTTTTGTGTATTTTCAATGATACTAAAGTTATCGATTGTGACGGGATCAGTTATTTGGGGCTTGAAACGGACTTTAACAGGATGGTCACCTTGTATCTTTACAAGAGCGAGCATTTTAGAATCTTGTACATTATAAACGCCTTCCTGGAGTTCAACTTTCTCATCTTTGGAAGTTTTACCTGGGAAGTGTACTAACCCGTTATCGTGGTTTACAGGTACGCGTAGTTCATAGCACCCGTCCTTGTTAAAAAGACAGTATTGGTCTTAGTTTTCCGTTTCGAAATGTATAGGAATAGTTTTTTCACCCACGTGTATTATTTTATTTTTATAATCGATAATTGTGTCGAGTTGCTTTAGTATATTGTTCCCTAATATACCGTCATACAGGTCATGAAAATCGCAAACAAACAGTTCGATATCTTTGGTTGTATCGCCTAATTCTTCGAAAAGGGGAATTCTAACCTTTTCACAAATATTAATTGTATGTTGGAGGGTCTTTAAATTCGTATTCTGTATATCAATTCTCAATTTTGGGTGGCTGATACCTGGATTTATGATAGAATGAGTGGCACCTGTATCTATAATAAATCGAAGGGGTCTTTTTTTTGCTTTCTACTGTATAAAAGGTAGTCTTCTTCCGAGGCCTGTAGAGGAAAATTTTCTGCGGTTTCATTTGTATTTATATCCATGGGCTCAGGTGGTGGTTGCCGTTCAAAATATCTAGGGTTTACAAATGTGTCAGGGTTATAAGGTTGTTGAGCATCATTTTGGTACGGTCTGTTATTTTCGTATGGTAGATTCTGTGGTCTGTTTTGTTGACTGTTGTTATTAAATCGATTATTATTATTATTATTATTATTATTGTTGTTATATCTTTTGTTGTTAGGCCTATTGTGGTTGTTGTTAATATTACTGTGGGTAATATAATTATTATTTTGAAACCTATTATTATTGTTATTACCATTATTATTATTATTTTGATTATTCGGTTTATTATTATTGCTGTTGTTTTGTCCATTTCTGATGTAGTAAATTTCTCCATTAGAACCGTAATAAGCATATCCTGCTGAAAACAGGATATCCATGGCAGACTCGAGGGATTCTGGGTTTCGACAAAACAGAATGGTTTTCATGGGCTCTGGGAGTTTGTTTTTAAAGATATTTAGGGCTGTCCTCATATTATTCCGGGCGCATTCATTGGTCTCGTTTCCTGTCCCTAAATCGATTAAAGTCTTGTTGTTCAGTCTTCGTAGTCGATTTTCCATCTAGCTATAAAATTCGAGCGTATTTGTTTTGAAAGTTACGCCCCGCAAATTGTCGTATAGTTCGTCTACGTTTAGCTGGTCTCCAAAGTTGTTTTGTAGGACCTGTTTTATTTCTTGCCAAAGGGTAGCATGACAATTAATGTCTATTGTTTCTTTGACTCGACCCTTCAACTTGATTTTGATGGTATCGCTAAAAAGGAGTTGCGATGCTTCATTGTACGCGTGCAATATAGGGCTAACTCTATCTACGAGATCGATAGAATTTTGCTGGTTTTCAGGCCTGCCGTCAAATTCGGGGAGGTTATGTAAGTACTTCAGGGGGTCGATTTGGATCGCAGGGGCTGCTTCAGCGTTTGCCATTTTCAGGGGTAAGAGAAAAAATAAGGAAAACAATTTATACCAAATTCCAAGCCAGCCTTACAAAGTTTACAGTTTGCGGATATTTTTGGGTAGATAAGATAATATTGATATTTTATAAAACGAAATCAAATATGTATGTATATATAGTATATAAATATAAATTATATCAAGGTTTGAACAAGTTGTGATTAATATATATATATATATATACATATAATTATTAATAAAATATAAAATTGATGAAAAGATGTATCCTGTTGAATTCTCCTGAAAGATATAAGATGCTTCTTACTTGTTTCGGTTCTAGTTAATATTATCCGAAATGTTGCTTTATCTCTCCTTTTTGTTTTTCTTTTGTTTTTTTGTGTCCTGTTTTATTCACTGTTTTCTTTTTCTTTACTGCACTTTTCTTAATTTCGCCGTATGGTTTTCATTGGTTGTATTATTGGCTATAATTTGGTTTTTTCCATTGTTTCTTAGCTTTATTGTTTCACTGTGAATATTTCTCCTTTAATCAATTTCAATAGTTTGCACTGTTTTCTAATTATTTTAATCTTTTCACTGTTCGCTGTATATTTCCCATTAGTTGTAATTTATTATTTTAATCTATTCACTGTATTTTTCCCTTACTATTTTGCACTTTTATGACTTGAACACTCGTGTTTAACTATCCTCTTTGATAGTTTTCGTCTTTTGTCCGGGACCTTAATATCGCGTCATGCATAATTTTTCTCCTCTTGGGGAATATCATTACGACTTCGCGACGCGACGTCGATGCACTCTTTCGAATTCTTGAAAGAATTCAAGTAATTCTTATTACTTAAGCGCATCCTACCGACTGCGCCATTTAGATTTGCCGTGGAACAACAGCCGAAAAAAAAACATTTTGTTAAAGGCCGGAATACAATAGTGCGAGACTGCGATACAAGAGCGCGACGAGAGTCTCGGAGCAAATGCCAAGCAGTTTTCGTAACATGCATTTGTATGCGACATCATACAATGATTGCGATGCATCGATGCGAGGTGGGAAATATTCGGAAAAACGAAAACTCCTCGCAACGAGATGCGAGATCGCAACGAGATGTTCCTCGCAACGAGATGCGTGACATTTGTCAAATGCAATATGGCGCTTAAATTCAAACGCCTTAATTACTTTTTAAGTACATTGGTTATTATGAATGAATTTTGAATGAAAATTTCGTGCATCCTAGTTAAGGCTTTTATTTGCTAAACGAAGGAATATTCCAAATTCAAAAATTTTCAAAAATCAAAAACAATTTTATTTAAAACGTCACCTATTTGACTTTTGTCATATGAACATTAATGTTCCTCGCATCGCGTGCATTGTAAATTGAATGCGTCGTGCGATGACGAGAGAGAATCGCATCGCGCTCACGCATCGCCGTCACGCAGTATTGTATTTCGGCCTTAATTTTAGTAATTTTCATTTCTTTTACAACTGTATAATAACTTATGTAATAACGAACTGATTAGAATGACTTCAATATTTGATCCGCAAGAGCACCCCAATGCAGCCTCACACCTCTTGGTGTGGCCTCACCTCACAGTCTCTTGGGTTCGCGGGTATTAGGGGTTGCCCGTGCTCGAATCTGATTATTCAAGATGTAAAGAAAATATATATTTTTCGTCTAGTTCCTTGAAAGTGCAATAAATTCGTAATTTGCCAAAGTATTTCTTTCTAGTGATTTTATTTTTGCGACCTGTTTTGATAATCAATTGATTGTTGTATACATTTAAAGGGGATTCGGATACGGATTTGATATTCGGACAATTTCGTGGTTGTATTCTTATCATTGGCTTTTCCATCTCTGTAGTTTTGGGTTTGGTTCTTTAAGGTTTGTTTTCCATAATAATCGCCTATGATCGCATTGCATAGTAAATTTACGGCCGTACAATTATGGCCTAAAATATTTAATGCTCTATATTATTACTGAAAGCTCTTTATCTATGGTTGAATAATTTGTTTCATGATCATTCAATGTGCGTGATGATATCGTTTTATCGATATCGTCTTCATTTACTTCTACTTCCTGAAACCCTTTAGCGAAGTCGAGGGTCTTAAAATGAATAGCTCTTCCTAGTTTATCCAATGTATCATCGATATTAGGTATCGGAAACTTATCACCGACAGTGATCTCATTTAATTTACTATAGTCCACCAACATACGCCACTTCATATTCCCTAAGGTATATGATTTTTTCGGAACTATCCAAATAAGTGATGAGTAGGGGTATTTACTCGGGCGAATAATTCCTTGAGACAGCATATAGCTGATTTGCGCTTCCACTTCAGATCGATATACAAATGGGTATCGATACGACTTAGCATATTCAGGATTATTATTAAACGTTATCGTTTCATGTTTAATATGATGGGTAAAGGTCAAATTATCACCTTCTTGAAAGAATACTCTTGAGTATGACTTAAGTGATTCCATTAGGCATTTTCTTTCTCTCGTATTTAAATGGTGCATTTTCAACAATGAAAGAGGTTCTACATTTACTAATAATATTTTAATATTTTTTCTTTTAAATCAATAATTGCATGATAATTCTCGAAAATATTATTTCCTAATAGTTTATCAAACGAATTGCTGAAATTTTACTCTATAAATTGGAACTTTATATCACCCCCAAACTCTTTAAAAGGTTATATTTCAACTATATGTGAATAGGATAATTTCGAGTTATGGGTATTTATGCTAGAAGCTTCTTTCTTTATACGCAGCTTAGGATTACATAAATTTTGTCTTATAATGCTCATACTAACGCCGGTGTGTAAGGGGTAAACCATAAGCGTATATTTTGATAAATGCTAATCTATTATTTCCGCGGCAGTTTCCGAGGCAGCTCTCTGAAAATTTTCATCTTCTTGAAAGATAGCACCCCCATAGTTTTGGGTTTGATTAATATGGGCTTGTTTAGTCGGATCGATTTCCATTGGTTGTGGAGGACCGAATTGGTGTATTCGATCCACAGAATTGTCAAATTTTTGATGATAGAATGGATTACTTTGATAATTGAAAGGTTTATTAACAGTATTATATGTTTGGCAGGGATTATTATCCAAACGCTGATTATTCTGCAAGGAAATTCTATTCAAATTTTGCGGATGAGTTTTCAGTGGTTTATAAGGTTTTTTATTTTTATATTGGGATCTAGCGTTATTGTAATACAAATGTCCTGTTTCTGTTACAAGAAATAGCTTTTTCTATGCTATCTAGGTTTCTGCTAAAAAGGAGAGTTCTACTGGGTTATTGTATATTATTTTTCAAGACTTCGACAGCAACCTTATGATTTTTTATCATTAAAATGGTTTTCTCGTTGCACTTTCATAGTTAAAGCGGTAAGCCCTTTTTGTAAAATAAATAAAATATAAAAATATAATAAATTCGATTGCAGAACCTATTTCTTAGATCCATAAAATTTGCGAACAGTAAACTTTTAATTTAATCCCACATTGCTAAATGTGGATATGCATCGATAAATCGTTTTGCTTTACCTAAAATTTTATTTTTTATGACACTTAAAATTATTTGTTGTACAGCCTCAGACGGAATTTCGCAGTAGATATTAGTTCTCAAGAACTAAGTTCGAAGTCATTTCTCATCAATGTCAAATTAAATTAAATAACTCGCGTTTCAAGTATAACGAGTAAGGCTTCTTATGGTGATCGGAGTTTCAATCCATTTCGTTCATCGTTTTATACACAAAATAGAAACTTGACAAAATTGTCGATGGCATTAGCAGTAAAGTCGTCACTTGCAAGTAATTCATATTTTGGCAAACAATGCAGGCAGCGTCTTTGTAGCGAAATCCCCGCCAAAAATGAGCCAAAATGTCAGCTCGAGTAGTCAATCGTCGATCGAATTTTCACATCAGCCACAAGGTGTTTCGTTTGTTCCTGAGGATAGCAAGTTAAAAAACGCTTCAACACAGACAGATGACAAGAATGAAAATGAAATTCTCATTCAGTTAAAGGAAAATATTTAATGATCCTCCCATATCTACTGCCATGAAAACAACTTTTCCCGCTTTGGCGCCAAAATCATGCCGTGAAAAGCGGCTTGCCGAAGAGTTCCATACAACTAGACGTCAAGCTAATAAGGCAAAGAAACTGGCTATGGACAAAGGCATTTTGTCATCGCCCAGTCCGCGACGAGGTGAAAATTAACACGCAAAACGGTAAATTTAGTATAAGGTTATAATTTGAGGGAAGACAATACCAGAATAATGCCCGGAGAAAAAGACTTTGTGTCGGTTAAATTAAATGACGGAAAAAAAGAGCTCATATACAGAAGCAGCTCTTTATATGCAAAATTGATGAAGTACACCAACAGTCTAAACAGGAATATCCTGATATAAAAGTGGGTCTTACCAAATTCTTCACATTGCGCCTTGAACAATGTGTTTTTGCTGGCGACTCGGGCACATATGTGGTATGCGTCTGTGTTTATCATCACAACGTGAAATTCATGTTAGATGATGGGCACATTCCAACTCTTACGCATGAGTCAGCAATTCCTTTAAAATACTACAAAGATTGCCTTAAAAAGATGATGTGTGACATTTCTACGCCAATTTGCAACTTGACGACCGGAAAATCCCCATAGAATGATCGTTGTTGTAACTTTCCTATCCTTATTGAAATTCGTGAACACCTGAAATTAATATTTGATCAAAATCAAATCACAAGTGTGTAGTTTAACACATGGACTGGTACAGATCGATTTACAGTCGCCACTCAAGTTCTTCCTTCAGATGACTTTGTCGAATACCTGTGTACAGCGTCAGATATTTTGAAACCACGCACATTCATACCCAAACAGCAAGCTAAATTTTTCAAATCGTTAAAAAATATCACCGAGGGCTAGGTAATCGTTCGATGCGATTTCGCTGAGAACGACAGCTTTGTAATTCAAGATGCGGCCCAGTCTTTCCACTGGAATAACGATCGGGCCAGTCTTCTAACCTCGGTTTAGTATTATTGACAAGGACAGAACAACATACACGGATGTATTGTTGTGATATCTGATGACCTCAAACATGACACTGCAGCATTTTACACATTTCAAGATATCTTGCGTCTGCATCTCCAAGAAAATAACATTCCTGCTAAGAAGTATATCTTCATTACTGACGACGCACCACAACACTTTAAAAACAGAAGCGGAACCAGAACTCCATTTCCACGCTACTGCCCATGGCAAAGGACCATGTGATGGTCTTGTTGGCAATCTGAAACGCTTGGCGACACGTGTAAGCTTACAATCTGGTGCGAAAAAAGCCATCACTACACCCACGCGTTTATATGAATGGTCCAAAGCATCGTTACATCACACACCTTACCCCCTTACACACACATAAAGGCGACATTGACCAGAATAGAGTTAAAATCAACAGCAGGTTTAATTCTGCGATAAGCATCCCTGGTACGAAACAATTCCACGCCTGTATACTGAATACGCAAAGGCAAGGAAAATAGTAAAAGTTTAGTTTTCAAAACGGTGAAAATTTCTAAATAAGTCAGCAACGAATAGATTTATGTATAGTTGAATAAGTGAATAATAAACGAATAAGTTATGATGTTTTGTTTTGTTGTTATGTTACCTACCTATCCCTCCTTATCTATTATATAGTATACAATAATCAGACACAACCATTAATAACACTATTCGACCTTTAAGTGAAATGATAATGTGTCGCCAAAACGATGAACGGAGTGATGCTACAACGAGGCTGGCGCCGCACTTCGGTATAGTGATTTGCTTAACTCCTACTAAACTACTTCGCGGCCCACTATGAAATTTTGCGTAGAGTATAAACACAATATAAGAAAATTTTTAAAATTCGAACTTTGGAAAATAGTAAAAAAAAAAATTTTTTTGTACACTTTTTATATCAAAAAAAAATTATTATAAACCAAATCAAAGTATGACGGAATAAAGGTCATTTAGTGGTTTATAAAATCTCGCAGTTATTTTGGATGACGTTACTCCCTCTAACTGAGTTGTAGCGTTTAAAGAAGTCTACATCTCAGCTTTAGTCAAATCTTCTAAGACCCATAATTTGTGAAATAGACCTCCAACTATTAAAATATTTTGTGGTTGTATCGAGAAATTGTATATGTGTAACATACTCAAATATAACCGAATTTGAAACCTCAACTATTTTACCCTGTTCGCTTCACGTGAAATGCTCCCATAGCAGCTGTAGGGCGGATTATCGATAAAGACTCAAATGAGTTCTTTCGAGTTCTTTAAACAATTAAACCCATCCATGTTATGGAAAGCAGAAGCTTGGCTTGCGGGCTCACAAATTCAGTTCGTGAAGGGGTTGATGCTGAATGGCCACCGGGAACGGCGAAGATTTGGTATAGGGCCCAAGAACAAATCAATATAGATCCCGTATTTCATACGAAAATTTTGTTTAGCGATGAGCCATGTTTCTGGTCGAATACTTTCGTCAATAAATACAACCGCCACATTCGAAATGATGTGCGCCCGCCGTTATATCCCGAAGGAGTCGCTGTTCGGTGTGCTTTATGGATCGGTGGAATCATTGGTTAATATGTCTTTAAAAATGCTGCAGGGAATAACGTTACAGTCAATGGTGGCCTCTGTAGAGCCATGGTCAATGAATTTCTCGTCCCGGAATTGATTTACCGTAATACAGGAGACGTCTGCTTTCAACAGGATGATATGTCATGCCATATAGATCGTGCAACCATCGACTTATTGATTAGCGCGCAATTTCATTGTTTTGCAAGTTCTTGTGATTTAACACCGATGCACTATTTCTTGTGGGGATACGTCAAATCAATCGTCTACCCTGACAAACCCGAGACGCTTCATCATTTAGAGACAACATTCGCCTTCTTATTGGCGAGATATTGACCCAATTATTGGTTAAGATTAGTCTGAACTTTAAACTCATGTTTGGACTTCCTCAGTCCCAGTCTTATAAATGTTCACATGTCCAAAATCAAATTTCAATAAAAATGGCAAAGAAATATACTTTCAGTGAAACCAATTTTCACAAATCAAAAACAATTTTATTTAAAACGTCACCTATTTGACTTTTGTCATATGAACATTAATGTTCCTCGCATCGCGTGCATTGTAAATTGAATGCGTCGTGCGATGACGAGAGAGAATCGCATCGCGCTCACGCATCGCCGTCACGCAGTATTGTATTTCGGCCTTAATTTTAGTAATTTTCATTTCTTTTACAACTGTATAATAACTTATGTAATAACGAACTGATTAGAATGACTTCAATATTTGATCCGCAAGAGCACCCCAATGCAGCCTCACACCTCTTGGTGTGGCCTCACCTCACAGTCTCTTGGGTTCGCGGGTATTAGGGGTTGCCCGTGCTCGAATCTGATTATTCAAGATGTAAAGAAAATATATATTTTTCGTCTAGTTCCTTGAAAGTGCAATAAATTCGTAATTTGCCAAAGTATTTCTTTCTAGTGATTTTATTTTTGCGACCTGTTTTGATAATCAATTGATTGTTGTATACATTTAAAGGGGATTCGGATACGGATTTGATATTCGGACAATTTCGTGGTTGTATTCTTATCATTGGCTTTTCCATCTCTGTAGTTTTGGGTTTGGTTCTTTAAGGTTTGTTTTCCATAATAATCGCCTATGATCGCATTGCATAGTAAATTTACGGCCGTACAATTATGGCCTAAAATATTTAATGCTCTATATTATTACTGAAAGCTCTTTATCTATGGTTGAATAATTTGTTTCATGATCATTCAATGTGCGTGATGATATCGTTTTATCGATATCGTCTTCATTTACTTCTACTTCCTGAAACCCTTTAGCGAAGTCGAGGGTCTTAAAATGAATAGCTCTTCCTAGTTTATCCAATGTATCATCGATATTAGGTATCGGAAACTTATCACCGACAGTGATCTCATTTAATTTACTATAGTCCACCAACATACGCCACTTCATATTCCCTAAGGTATATGATTTTTTCGGAACTATCCAAATAAGTGATGAGTAGGGGTATTTACTCGGGCGAATAATTCCTTGAGACAGCATATAGCTGATTTGCGCTTCCACTTCAGATCGATATACAAATGGGTATCGATACGACTTAGCATATTCAGGATTATTATTAAACGTTATCGTTTCATGTTTAATATGATGGGTAAAGGTCAAATTATCACCTTCTTGAAAGAATACTCTTGAGTATGACTTAAGTGATTCCATTAGGCATTTTCTTTCTCTCGTATTTAAATGGTGCATTTTCAACAATGAAAGAGGTTCTACATTTACTAATAATATTTTAATATTTTTTCTTTTAAATCAATAATTGCATGATAATTCTCGAAAATATTATTTCCTAATAGTTTATCAAACGAATTGCTGAAATTTTACTCTATAAATTGGAACTTTATATCACCCCCAAACTCTTTAAAAGGTTATATTTCAACTATATGTGAATAGGATAATTTCGAGTTATGGGTATTTATGCTAGAAGCTTCTTTCTTTATACGCAGCTTAGGATTACATAAATTTTGTCTTATAATGCTCATACTAACGCCGGTGTGTAAGGGGTAAACCATAAGCGTATATTTTGATAAATGCTAATCTATTATTTCCGCGGCAGTTTCCGAGGCAGCTCTCTGAAAATTTTCATCTTCTTGAAAGATAGCACCCCCATAGTTTTGGGTTTGATTAATATGGGCTTGTTTAGTCGGATCGATTTCCATTGGTTGTGGAGGACCGAATTGGTGTATTCGATCCACAGAATTGTCAAATTTTTGATGATAGAATGGATTACTTTGATAATTGAAAGGTTTATTAACAGTATTATATGTTTGGCAGGGATTATTATCCAAACGCTGATTATTCTGCAAGGAAATTCTATTCAAATTTTGCGGATGAGTTTTCAGTGGTTTATAAGGTTTTTTATTTTTATATTGGGATCTAGCGTTATTGTAATACAAATGTCCTGTTTCTGTTACAAGAAATAGCTTTTTCTATGCTATCTAGGTTTCTGCTAAAAAGGAGAGTTCTACTGGGTTATTGTATATTATTTTTCAAGACTTCGACAGCAACCTTATGATTTTTTATCATTAAAATGGTTTTCTCGTTGCACTTTCATAGTTAAAGCGGTAAGCCCTTTTTGTAAAATAAATAAAATATAAAAATATAATAAATTCGATTGCAGAACCTATTTCTTAGATCCATAAAATTTGCGAACAGTAAACTTTTAATTTAATCCCACATTGCTAAATGTGGATATGCATCGATAAATCGTTTTGCTTTACCTAAAATTTTATTTTTTATGACACTTAAAATTATTTGTTGTACAGCCTCAGACGGAATTTCGCAGTAGATATTAGTTCTCAAGAACTAAGTTCGAAGTCATTTCTCATCAATGTCAAATTAAATTAAATAACTCGCGTTTCAAGTATAACGAGTAAGGCTTCTTATGGTGATCGGAGTTTCAATCCATTTCGTTCATCGTTTTATACACAAAATAGAAACTTGACAAAATTGTCGATGGCATTAGCAGTAAAGTCGTCACTTGCAAGTAATTCATATTTTGGCAAACAATGCAGGCAGCGTCTTTGTAGCGAAATCCCCGCCAAAAATGAGCCAAAATGTCAGCTCGAGTAGTCAATCGTCGATCGAATTTTCACATCAGCCACAAGGTGTTTCGTTTGTTCCTGAGGATAGCAAGTTAAAAAACGCTTCAACACAGACAGATGACAAGAATGAAAATGAAATTCTCATTCAGTTAAAGGAAAATATTTAATGATCCTCCCATATCTACTGCCATGAAAACAACTTTTCCCGCTTTGGCGCCAAAATCATGCCGTGAAAAGCGGCTTGCCGAAGAGTTCCATACAACTAGACGTCAAGCTAATAAGGCAAAGAAACTGGCTATGGACAAAGGCATTTTGTCATCGCCCAGTCCGCGACGAGGTGAAAATTAACACGCAAAACGGTAAATTTAGTATAAGGTTATAATTTGAGGGAAGACAATACCAGAATAATGCCCGGAGAAAAAGACTTTGTGTCGGTTAAATTAAATGACGGAAAAAAAGAGCTCATATACAGAAGCAGCTCTTTATATGCAAAATTGAT
The DNA here is from genome assembly GCA_954870665.1 of Stratiomys singularior. Taxonomy (NCBI): domain Eukaryota; kingdom Metazoa; phylum Arthropoda; class Insecta; order Diptera; family Stratiomyidae; genus Stratiomys; species Stratiomys singularior. The sequence goes on along the minus strand of OX940878.1, from coordinate 86,904,862 downwards.
GAAGTACACCAACAGTCTAAACAGGAATATCCTGATATAAAAGTGGGTCTTACCAAATTCTTCACATTGCGCCTTGAACAATGTGTTTTTGCTGGCGACTCGGGCACATATGTGGTATGCGTCTGTGTTTATCATCACAACGTGAAATTCATGTTAGATGATGGGCACATTCCAACTCTTACGCATGAGTCAGCAATTCCTTTAAAATACTACAAAGATTGCCTTAAAAAGATGATGTGTGACATTTCTACGCCAATTTGCAACTTGACGACCGGAAAATCCCCATAGAATGATCGTTGTTGTAACTTTCCTATCCTTATTGAAATTCGTGAACACCTGAAATTAATATTTGATCAAAATCAAATCACAAGTGTGTAGTTTAACACATGGACTGGTACAGATCGATTTACAGTCGCCACTCAAGTTCTTCCTTCAGATGACTTTGTCGAATACCTGTGTACAGCGTCAGATATTTTGAAACCACGCACATTCATACCCAAACAGCAAGCTAAATTTTTCAAATCGTTAAAAAATATCACCGAGGGCTAGGTAATCGTTCGATGCGATTTCGCTGAGAACGACAGCTTTGTAATTCAAGATGCGGCCCAGTCTTTCCACTGGAATAACGATCGGGCCAGTCTTCTAACCTCGGTTTAGTATTATTGACAAGGACAGAACAACATACACGGATGTATTGTTGTGATATCTGATGACCTCAAACATGACACTGCAGCATTTTACACATTTCAAGATATCTTGCGTCTGCATCTCCAAGAAAATAACATTCCTGCTAAGAAGTATATCTTCATTACTGACGACGCACCACAACACTTTAAAAACAGAAGCGGAACCAGAACTCCATTTCCACGCTACTGCCCATGGCAAAGGACCATGTGATGGTCTTGTTGGCAATCTGAAACGCTTGGCGACACGTGTAAGCTTACAATCTGGTGCGAAAAAAGCCATCACTACACCCACGCGTTTATATGAATGGTCCAAAGCATCGTTACATCACACACCTTACCCCCTTACACACACATAAAGGCGACATTGACCAGAATAGAGTTAAAATCAACAGCAGGTTTAATTCTGCGATAAGCATCCCTGGTACGAAACAATTCCACGCCTGTATACTGAATACGCAAAGGCAAGGAAAATAGTAAAAGTTTAGTTTTCAAAACGGTGAAAATTTCTAAATAAGTCAGCAACGAATAGATTTATGTATAGTTGAATAAGTGAATAATAAACGAATAAGTTATGATGTTTTGTTTTGTTGTTATGTTACCTACCTATCCCTCCTTATCTATTATATAGTATACAATAATCAGACACAACCATTAATAACACTATTCGACCTTTAAGTGAAATGATAATGTGTCGCCAAAACGATGAACGGAGTGATGCTACAACGAGGCTGGCGCCGCACTTCGGTATAGTGATTTGCTTAACTCCTACTAAACTACTTCGCGGCCCACTATGAAATTTTGCGTAGAGTATAAACACAATATAAGAAAATTTTTAAAATTCGAACTTTGGAAAATAGTAAAAAAAAAAATTTTTTTGTACACTTTTTATATCAAAAAAAAATTATTATAAACCAAATCAAAGTATGACGGAATAAAGGTCATTTAGTGGTTTATAAAATCTCGCAGTTATTTTGGATGACGTTACTCCCTCTAACTGAGTTGTAGCGTTTAAAGAAGTCTACATCTCAGCTTTAGTCAAATCTTCTAAGACCCATAATTTGTGAAATAGACCTCCAACTATTAAAATATTTTGTGGTTGTATCGAGAAATTGTATATGTGTAACATACTCAAATATAACCGAATTTGAAACCTCAACTATTTTACCCTGTTCGCTTCACGTGAAATGCTCCCATAGCAGCTGTAGGGCGGATTATCGATAAAGACTCAAATGAGTTCTTTCGAGTTCTTTAAACAATTAAACCCATCCATGTTATGGAAAGCAGAAGCTTGGCTTGCGGGCTCACAAATTCAGTTCGTGAAGGGGTTGATGCTGAATGGCCACCGGGAACGGCGAAGATTTGGTATAGGGCCCAAGAACAAATCAATATAGATCCCGTATTTCATACGAAAATTTTGTTTAGCGATGAGCCATGTTTCTGGTCGAATACTTTCGTCAATAAATACAACCGCCACATTCGAAATGATGTGCGCCCGCCGTTATATCCCGAAGGAGTCGCTGTTCGGTGTGCTTTATGGATCGGTGGAATCATTGGTTAATATGTCTTTAAAAATGCTGCAGGGAATAACGTTACAGTCAATGGTGGCCTCTGTAGAGCCATGGTCAATGAATTTCTCGTCCCGGAATTGATTTACCGTAATACAGGAGACGTCTGCTTTCAACAGGATGATATGTCATGCCATATAGATCGTGCAACCATCGACTTATTGATTAGCGCGCAATTTCATTGTTTTGCAAGTTCTTGTGATTTAACACCGATGCACTATTTCTTGTGGGGATACGTCAAATCAATCGTCTACCCTGACAAACCCGAGACGCTTCATCATTTAGAGACAACATTCGCCTTCTTATTGGCGAGATATTGACCCAATTATTGGTTAAGATTAGTCTGAACTTTAAACTCATGTTTGGACTTCCTCAGTCCCAGTCTTATAAATGTTCACATGTCCAAAATCAAATTTCAATAAAAATGGCAAAGAAATATACTTTCAGTGAAACCAATTTCATCAATTAAAATATCAATCGCAACAATCTATTTGTATTTTATTTCAGTTGAAAGTTTTATGTCTCTAAAAAACACCTTTCACCTACCAAATGTTATGTGAAAATAAAATTATCTGTGGGAATACCACACTTAACCCTTTAAACTAGAATTTTTTATTTTCGATTGTAAAAAATTATGTAATGTGCTTAAGCGTATACATTAAAATTCAGAAGACTCGATTTTCCGTATGTATCAATTAAGTGTGCGATATGGGCAAAAAACTAAATGAAATTCTAGCTTGTGTAGTATACTGTAGAGATGTAATTATAATTTCATTTCAGAAACCGAAATGTTTTTTTTTTATTCTTTAGAAAATGATATCTTTCGTTAGATCTGAGAGAGCTGGCGGCTTATGAAAAAAATATTATAATAAAATAATACATACCCTCGGATCACAACCAAAATAAATCAATTTCAATTCAATTTCAAAACTATTTTATTTATATTTCTCTGTGTTTATAATTTGACAATTTGCTTTGGAGATCTGAATTTAATTCATTGCAACCTTAATTCTATAAAATTTAGCATAGCCTATGTGTATTTTTCTTCATTGAGTGTTATTAAATTTAAATTTGAAGGAAAAAACAATAAACTTAAAAAAACCTTACTTCACTACCCAAAATAAATCTTTTCCGGTGCAATAAAAAACTGGAAAAATCAATGACGGAAACTTCTGAAGCAATTATTTCCTTTATTCAAACAGAGAGCAACTCCGCATTTTCGTATGATATATAAGTTAGCCTTTTGCATCTAAGCATATTGACATAGTCGGTGACATAGATTCGTCGTTCGCTGTGGGTTTGGCGGAACAAAGCTTGTATAGTAGACTCTCTCATATTTTTGCCTGAAGTACCCTTTGAAGGTTTGACTTGGTTTGTCCGGTTGTAATATTGCTGCTATGTCAAAGAGGACATTCTGCGACTTCTAATCTAGATTCTGTAAAGTTACACGACACGTTACACAACACGTAAGTGCTTGTTATGCATAAAGTCCGATGTATCGGACGGCACTTCAGCCCAACGTACAAAAATCAAACTAACATTTGTGATAAAATATAAAGCTACATTTACGTAAGCACACCCTATTGTATCAAAACCAATTGAATTTTTAAAGTTTAATAGTTTACCAGAAAAACAAAATCATGCTTACCCCTTTCTAAAATTTCTCTGACCATGATCAGCCATTTTCAAAAAAGACAGATAATTAATGACGTAGATTATTAATTGAGAGTAAATGGGGCTGCCAATTAAAAAACAATACAAAACTATCGATCAACGACGAAAATTCACCGAATAGATATTTTTATAGCATTTTATTTGCGTCCGATTTATTGGACGTTATGCTGTATAGGAGTTAAGGGTCAAACATTTGGAGTACAGGTGACCAGACTTAAATTAAAATTGAAAGCTACCAGATTGCCAAGCAGAATCATACAACAAATATATAGTTTTATAAGTGATATTCTAGACAAACTAAATTTACTATATGTAGAAGTGACAGAAACCCAGTGGAATTTTCACCTCAAATGAATAACGCTAGCATTTTGAAAAAGTTTTAAAACGAAATTCATATCTTCGGAAAAAGAATGTGGCAACTACTAGTTAGAATAAGCTTCTTAGGAACTATTAGAAACAGGGAACAGAGAGTACGAATATATAGTTAGGGAACCTGATAAAGAAGAAAGGTAAAAATACCTCAAGGACCCTTTTCAAAAAAGGACTTTGCAAGTTTCTAACACGGTCCAAACACAGATTTAACACTTTTTCTATGGTTGGAAGGTGAAAGTTATTTACCCCATGAGTGTCGGACTCCCGGTGGTAACCGGACTACCGACTAAACACCTCTCCTGTAACACCGAGAACCTAGCCTGGAACTATTTGTTACATTACTTCGGACTGGGCCTCATTAATCGACGCCTAGCGGCACCTTCTGGTTAAGGGGAATCCATATTTCAGCACGGATGGATAGAAGGAAGAAGATTGCCGTTAGAGAAATCCCCCTTCCGTCTGCGCCACCAAGCGATCCATGATCCCTTCTTCATAAGAAGAACTGTCCGTACGTAATGCGACACGCAGTTCCAATGACTTCATCAATTTCCCCGTTCCTTTTTTTTGAGAGGACACGCTTATTTTCTCCGATATATGCGAACGGGGCCTTGTCCATCTTGCACACGTAAATAACGTGTGGTAGACGTCATCTGTCATCCCCGGGCAGAACAAGCATGCTGGGCACTTGAATTTACTGTGAAGCTGTGAATTTACCATCTTATACTGGTATATCCATGCCCACCGAGTAATTGCGTCAAATAATAACCAGTCTCACCATACGTTCTGCAGAACCATGGCCCCAAGTCACTCGTGAGCGTTCTGCAGAACCATGGCCCAAGTCGAAACATGCAATTAGGAAGAAAAGATGAAAACATCGTATACGCTAAAATAATAAAAACTAACGAGACAATGCTAATTCGTGCAAAAAGACAACGGGAAATTTGTGAAGACAATAGAGATGAAATATTTGTTAAAAATCCTTAACCAGAAAGAAATAAATTAAAACCTAAATTCAAGAAAGCCAAATATAATATCAAAATATCAAAAATAAACATAAGAAGACCGAATAAAAATATTATCATTACAGGAAACAAAACTATCGATAACAATCACGAAAGGCAGGCTGTGGCGATATTGGTTCTAATATATCAACTATTTTTAACATCGGCGACTTTAGCTATCAACAAGCTTGATAAAAATTCAGTATTTGCACAAATAAAAGCAGACTAAGTAGAAACACTGATAAAAACGCGATTGATTTTACACAAAAAAAAGAACAAAATCAATTACCATATCATGCTACCAAAACAATACAAACAAGTAAACAGAGAAAAAGCTTATAAAATGCAAAACCTTACATTGAAAATCCTTCAATATTTCAAGCAAATATTAACTGCTCCAAAACCAAAAAATACAACAAATAAATTACAAGAAATATTGAAATTTGTAGACGAAGCAAGAGAGGATTATTAGATACAGTAATCAAAATATATAATGGGACTCTTGGCCTACTGGAATCCGATGATTGACATAATATTGAGGAACATTCTCAAGAAAAGATCAAAATATTCATAAATCATAATGGCAGACTCAATCAACAAATAACTTTAAACGACAGTCTCGAAAAAACAATGCAAAAAGTAATTGATGCAATTAAAATAGACCGATTGAACAAATTCTAAATAGCACTCAAAATAAATGGAAAATTTCTTGGAAGTTATTTGCGTTAAAATTTTCTATTGATTTGCTTCACTGGGTTGTTGTGTACACATCGCTATAAAAAGAATAGAAATTGTGAGGCATGGGACGCTCAATCAAGGAGGAATCAAGAAGTGTCAATAAAGTATCAATTGGGATATAAATAGAAATATCAATCGGAGTTTCAATAGAAGAATCAATAGAGGATCAATCGACTATCAATCAATAAAGGATCAATAGAAGTATCAATCGAGGATCAATAGAAGAATCAACCAATAGGACTATCAATCAACAGAGGAAGCACGATCCGAGGTAGCGCAGCATCAGATTCGAATAACTTGTTATCTGGATAATTATTCGAATAAAATTTTATTCGCAATATAATTATTCGCGAATAATTCATTCACGAATAAATTATTCGTAAATAAATTTCCTACGAATAAATTATTCGTGATTTTATTCGTTATTTTAAATATTAAATATTAAAGCGGTAAGACGAATTGGTGCCAATCGTATACCGGAATTTAATGAATTATAGCGGCACAAGAAAGGGATCATCACAATACGAGAGAGCGAGACTTGTATTTAAGTGTGAAAGAGAGAGCGCACTTTCTTATCAGTTGTGGTCACAAAAAAATTATTTTGTTTATTTTGTTTTGGTAAATTGCTAATATTCTGGGTACTCTCCCCAGTCATTCGGAATCTGTTTACCAGAGCGTTGCGGCTAATCAAATCACAAGTATTGTATTGTGGTATTTCTGGATTTTGAAAGTGTGTGATTTATTCATCGAAATTATGGAGTTAGAGAGTTTGGACTCTCAGGATAATTCTCAGCCAAATCAAATAAGTTCAATCAATATGGAAAGTTCTAATGAAAATGTTGCCAAAGTTTCGGTGAATCAAAACAATGTAAAAACGACAAAAACTTTGTTAGATGGCAAGTTTTTTAAATATGACTCTTCATCTTCGAACGGAAAAAGCATTCTGATGACCTGTGTGAAGTGTGAACCTAAAGTTGTAAAAATTAAAGGTTGTCCAAACTCATCGTCAAACTTTTTGAGCCATTTAAAAAGAAAACATGGGGATGAAGCCGTTGCTGAATATCAAGAGTATGCCAAGCAGATGAAATGAAAGAGAAATCATAGTGCCGACACTGGAAGCGGAAACACAATTTCCCAAAAAAACTTTGAACATGATTTGGTACTATTCTTCATTAATTCAATGATTCCACTGAATGCAGTAGAAGATCCATTTTTTATTACGATGTTAAATAATTTGGGGTTACGAAACCACGGAATAAATGTCATCAGCCGAAGAACATTGTGCAGAAGAATTGATGCTGAACATGCGCTGCAAATGTCCGCGATCAAATCGACGTTAGAAGCTGCACAATATACATATATGCACTGTTGTTGATATATGGTCGAGTCGTAAACGAACTTTTCTTGGAGTAACTGCTCATTGGATAGATGCGGATCTCAGCCGACAATGCAAAATACTAGCTTGCAGGAGGTTTCCTGGAATTCATAATTATGAACGAATTGCCATGATACTTGACGAAATTCACACTGAATTTAATCTGAATTCCACGAAGATAGTCGCAACAGTTACTGATAATGGTTCCAACTTCATCAAAGCATTCAAAGAATTTGGTGTATCAATTTTAAACTCAGATTCGATTGATTTAGAAGAAGATGATTTGGATGATGAAGAAGATGATTTACGAGAAATTATTGATCCACGTGATTTTCAATTAGCGTGTCATTTCAGATGCGCTGCTTATACTCTGAATTTGTCTGCTACTACAGATGCTAATCGAATACTTAAAGTAGATAATAATACATCATTATCTGAAATGCATCATAATGCTATTGAAAAATGTAACATATTGTGGAATGCTGCTGGACGTCCCAAGACAGCAGAAATCATTCAAGGTGTTTTAGGACATATACTTAGCAAACCTGGCGTCACAAGATGGGATAGCTTATATGACGCTATGAAGCAAATTTACTCCATCAAAGACAAGAACATTCAACTGCATAGAGCTTTGTGCCTCAGAAAATATATCAGTGACCGTGAATATGAATATATAAACGAATATATCACATGTTCATGTCCTATTGCCGAGGCTTTAGATATACTGCAAGGAGAAACAATAATGTATTATGGACTTCTGATTCCATGTTAAATGGCTTTACGCAAGAAACTGCAAAAATTAGAGAACATTCCATTAAGGTACTGCCATGATTTAGCAGCAGCATACAGGCAAAGCGTTGAAAGAAGATTCGACGAGTTTTTTAAACTGTTTACGCCTAAAGGTCAACATGCTATAATTGCGACGTTGTCCTACCCGAGATTCAAGAACAAATGGTTTAGTTGCATTACACCACATGAACAAAGAAGAATCAACAAATTATGTTTAAACATGAAATAGCAAAAGAAGTGTCCAACAATCTTTCGTATTCTGAAAATAGAGTTGCTGCTGATCCAGAAAACTCATTTTTTGATTTCGAATCAGACTCGGGAAGCGAAGCTGACATACAAAAGCAATCACCGAAAATCAGGGCTGATGTAATAGTATCTCAATATTTTGCTGAAGAAGATCTTACTTTCAATGTTTTAGACCGCTTTCCTGAAATAAAAACTATATTTAAAAAATACAATACACCATTGCCTTCACCTGCATCAGTAGAACGCGTTTTTTCTTACGCCACTATGATAAACCTGCCAAAGTCAAGCATATTGTCTGACAACATGTTTGAAGAAAGAGTAGTGATGAAAACGAATATTAAGAAATAATCATAACTGTAAATACATGATAATTGAAAGCAAATAAATATTTGATTTAAATGCCATTATTCCTTGTTTTATTTTTATTCATTAACAGACTAACGACTAAAATAATTTATTAGTCATTCGAATAATTTTCCTTTGAATAAAAGAAATTATTTATTATTCGTGAATAACGAAATAGCAATTTATTCTTTCGTTATTCGTCGTTCGAATAAATTTCGCCCAATACTGCGCAGTATAACAAGTGAAGTCCCGAAAACAGCTGAGGTGCAGATTCGTGCTAGAGGAAGCACGAAGCAGAGGTGTTCAGAGTCAGCGCAGCACAATTGACAGGTGGTCAGAATCAGCGCAGCAGAATTCACCGGTGGTCAGAATCAGCGCAGCACAATTCAAAGGTGGTTTGATCCTTTGATATTTGATCCTTTTTTATTCATTTACTAATCTAATATGATGGAGTAAGCTCTTTCTCTGTGTGTGTGTATGTGACATGGAAGGATTAGGGCTTAAATAATGTGCTGAAAACCTCACGCCCGCGCGGTGAGCTAGTCGGTTAAAAATAACTTTCTTCGGCCGCCATTATGCGGCCTTTGTATTTTCAAATAACCCTCTATAATCAAATCCCTCTATAATAAGTCTCTATAATCTTGTCCTTTCTTTCGCTGCCGGTGCGACTTATCGGTTGCCCCAATATATTATTTATTTTATTATTAATTATACCTATTTATTATTTCTTTGAAAATACATAACAATATAATAGTACGATTAACAGATAAAGACATATACGAGAATGAATTTGAAAAGAAAATGTGAAAATAAACGAAACGAGGTGTTATGTTACCCAAAACCAATGAACAATGAACAACATATGACACTCCAGAACCATCAAACTCTGTTCTGCACTTCTTTAAACGCCATAACTCAGTTAGAGGAGGTACAGTCAACCAGACTAACTGCGAAATTTTTCTTTTACTATTTTACTATTTAGCAAAGTCCGCATTTTAAAAAAATTCTTTGCTTATTATTTTGAAAGCTTATATTATGTTTATACTGTACGCGAAATTTCATAGTGGCTGGCGAAGTGATTTAGGAGTTACACAAAAAACAATACCAAAGTGCGGCGTCAGCCCCGTTGTAGCATCACTCCGTCCATAGTTTTGACGGCACATTACTTACATTGCGTACGGTGTGCGCAACTTTTACGGATTATTTATATTGTGAAAGTCACGCGGAACAATAAAAAGTTAGTAATAGAACACTTCCAATAAGGCCCTTATGCATTTTTATAGCGCCATCATTGAACATAGAAAAGTACTTCTTAGTACGGGTGACCTTGTGGGAATGAGACGATATTTTTATTTTCAGCCAGTTGGAATAGCAACCGATTACGAGGCATGCACTTTTGCATCTCAATACACGTCCTTTTTACGTTTTCGAATTCTAATTGCTTTATGAGGTTGTCGGCATCAGATTTTATGAGTAAAATTTTTAGGGACAAGACAAATCGCATTTGTTTTATTGTGCATATGGTCTTCAGAAATAATCTAAAAATCCAACAAAACGACTAAGATAAGAAAAAGAATAGGATAAGCAGTATCGCTGACGAGGTGTATGGATCCCGAATCGGATCCTCTAGCAGAGATGATTCCGAATATAAAGCTAAAAAAGTTGAATAGTATTCGCTGGAATAAAACGTGTTTATTGCTTTTCTGTTCTCCTGTCAACTTTTTTATTAATAATAATTAATCCTTTATTTTTATTTTATTGAAATTTGGCAAGCATAAGGAGGCGAGACATTCGAATTGTAGGTTTGCCACATTATTCAAATTGTCGATTCGCCAAAGTAGGTTCGCCACATTACTCCCCCACTAGTGACAAAGCCCCGATAATAACTTTGCTGGTGGTTTAATCTGACGTCCAGAACGTTGTGAGACGTAACGTGGAAGGTTTGGTTGAAATCTTACAGTTATTTTTGTTCTAGGGGCTTCTTGGATCAACTCTTGGGTAGTTTTTTATCAAGTGAATTGTTCTTCTTGTTCGTGATGAATGCTGCCTTGAGCCGTTGAATTGAAGTCTCTTGCTCCTTCCCAGTTTTGTTTATAATGCAGGTGGATTTTTTTCGACGAGTTACTTTAAATGCTCCGTCGCAAGGTGGGGCCAAAGGTGGCAACACTACATCGTTTCGGAGAAAATGTACGTGTTTCGAGGCTCTTTTGAAGAAAAGTTGCTCTTTGAGAGGCATGATTTGAAGTTGGTTGGGGTTTCAAATCATGCATTGTTTCCTTCAGCTTGATGACGAACTCGTTCTGGTGTTCACCGGTTTGGTCATTGAAAAACTCTCCAGGAAGTCTAAGTGATGTTCCGAAGACAAGCGCAGATGGTGTGGCTTTGATATCTTCTTTGAATGCAGAGCGATATTACAAGAGAGTAGTCGGTAACAAATCAATCCAATTTTTAGAGTTGTGACATTTGATTGAGGTCTTGATCGTTATGTATGTGCGTTCAATCAATCCAATACTTTGAGGATGGTAAGATGTGGTTCGCAGGGGCTTGCTTGCGAGTATTTCGGTCAGCTCATTGAATAAAGAAGACTCGAATTGTCTTCCTCGGTCAGTTGTAATGTGACGAGGGATACCAAAACGAGAAATCCAACAATTGACAAGACCACTGGTGACGGTTTTGGCCGTTATGTCTTTAATCGGAATAAGCTAGAGAGAAAGGCAATGAATAGAATCAAAAGCTGCTTGTCGCATATCCTTGCTAATGAATGGACGGATTGGATCAGTTGAATAGTCACAATATATCTTTGCTTTTGTGTTGGTAACAGCTCACAGTTTAAGTTGCAATGACGAATTAGATTCGTTGTTCAAGAAATCCTTGATGTCGGCATAATCTTCTTGTTGAACTCCAGAAGTTCGTAGTCAATAGATTGTTTCGAAATTGCCTCCACTCTTGGCACCATATCTGCTATACCATTTTCGGAGCCAGGAACGTGTCGAATATATGTTGTGAATTGACTGATGAAATCAATTTGGCGAAGTTGTCGAGGTGATGCTTTTTCTGGATTCTTCGTGAACATGAATATCAATGGCTTGTGGCCGGTGTAAATTGAGAATAGTCTTCCCTCTAGTGATTATTGAATATGCTTCACTGCTTGAAAAACTCCCAACAACTCTCGGTCATAAGCACTGTACCGTTTCTCAGTGTTTGTTTAACGCTTTAAGTAGAAACCCAAAGGTTGCAGCTGGTCTGATATTTGATGTAAGGCCGTGGCAACGGCATAGTCAGAAGCATTAACATGCATACACAGTTCAGCATCGATGGGTGAGCCAGAAGAGCTGTGTTGGCTAGTTCCTCTTTGCACTTTTCAAAACCGATCAAAGCTTCATCTGCCCAGGCCACGTAAGATTTTTCATTCTTTTGGTTGCCTTTCACCAGTTTTTGCAAAACACCTTATGAAATGACAGCATTGGGAATGCAATGGCAATGAAAATTGGTTGATGCAAGAAAACGTTGGAGTTCTGAGGTATACACTGGCTTAGGGAAATTTTTGATGTCCATCACTTTTTTGGAAGTGCTTTGATGCCATATGTGTTGATGAGACGACCCAGAAAGGTGATCTCAGCTTTGCCAAATTCACACACATCAAACTGTTCGCAAGTGTGCAAGGTGCTCAGCGTGGTTCTTTGATGCGGTTCGGATGTCGTCGATGTAAGTAAAACAAATGGAAGTCCTCGCAAGACTTGATCAATGAATCCTTGGAGTTTTGGCTGGCATTTCGTAAGCCAAATTGAATCACAGGGAACTCAAACAATCCAAAGGGTGTTATAATCGCAGGGATCCGATGGAACGGTCGAGTCAAATTAATTTTTGAAAAAACTTCACAGTTCTCCAGATATAATTGTAGTCTGTAATCGCCAGAAGGACGCCAACCTCCATTCTTCTTGGGGACCAAATGTAATGGTCTGGCCCATAGCGAACTCGAGCGTCTGCAAATGCCGATTCGGGCCTTATGCTCTAATCCTCTTTTGGCAATTGCGTATTTTTCCGGAGTCAAACGACGGGCTGTAGCATGCAATGGAAGGCCTTTGGTCTCAATTTGGTGAGAGACATTTGTTTCCAAAGGTGTTTTTGCGTTGAATGTCTCTGGTTTGGTGAAATCAACAAGTTCTTGTAATAAATTTTTCTAGTTAGAATCGAATATTAAGGAAATTAAATTCACCTGACACACATTGACCGATTGCATCTTTTCAGAAGAGTTGATTTGAGTTTTGCTGTCGATGATTTTCTTATTTTTTAATCGACTAATAATTCAAAATGTTTCAAAAAATCTGCGCCAATGATTGGGCAAGTGACGTCTACAATAATGAACAGCCAAGAGAACTCACGACGCAGGCCACGATTTATTTTCGTCAGTTTCTGGCCATACGTCTTTAAAGCTGACCTATTCGCAGCGAAGAGATTGAGAGCTGCAGCTAGATTGGTTTTCTTACTAGGTTTGGGTGGAATTAGTGTTAGGTCAGATCCAGTATCAAAAAATGAAGGTTGAGTGGCTTCTCACGAATAAAGAGACGGCTTAGATTCTCTGACACCTCGTCTGCCGCCGATGAGTGTGTTTCTGCTAGTTTTTGGCTCGTCTTTTTTCACACTTCTTTGCTCAGTAGCCAAATCGGCAATGATACCAGCACAAATCATGCTTTTTTGTGTTACTACCTCTTGATGTGCCTCGGGATTTGGAACTGCCTCGACTAGAAGAACGATCCCGGCTGTGTAGACGTTGACGTCCACGTGTAAGTTCTGCGGACAAATCTTCAATTCTCTTGGTCAGTTCACTGATTTGACAAGAGCCATCAGTGGAGCTCGAGACGTGAGTTGTCAACCTGGACGCTGTTTCGAATTTGCCCAACTCCAGAATCGGGTCGGCTGTCTTGGCTTTTCATGATAATTCGATATTGAGGGCGCTAACAGTACGCGAATCGATTCAGGGAACGTTGAGAGCCATAGAGACTCGACTGTTTCGTCGCTCATGGACTTACCGGTCGGATCCCTCATCTTTCGCAGGAGCGATGAGGGTTTGGAGGAATCGATCACCAAGATCGATTCCCTGTAGCTATCTTCGTAGCTTTTTCAATATGGAATCAGAAAATTCGGAGATTATTCGGTGCTTCAGTGTCTCATATTGTCCCGATGCTGGTGGATCTCGTATTATGTCTGCAATCACTTCCAGACAGTTCTCGTGCAGCGAAGCGACAACTGTATCGAACTTTGTCCGATCAGCTGATACACCAGATGTGTGAAATTGGGCTTCGATCTGAAAAAACTCGGGAGCACTGGGCATGTAGTTTGGGACTTTAACAGCTGTTCATGCAACTTCGTAACTATTCTTTTGTGTATTCCCAGGCGTCTTGTTCTGACCGATCAAATTTGCGGCTGAAAACTGTTGCAGGATCAAATCCATTTGGGTCCTTAGCTCACCAAAGGTTCATCAGTCCTGTTGCAATTTGTTGAATTGGTGTCAGTAGCCGTATCTTTGTTCTGATCTTAACTCCTAAATGCAATTTGTCGTTTTTTGACGAAAAAGCAAATGCACTTTTCAGATCAGTTCTAAGATGGTTGATGCTGCGCACTTGATTGCCGGCAAACAGTTTTCTCGAGTTGAAACTGTACTCGGGATCCGAAAAAACGAAAATCTGCGGCGGAATTAACTCGCGTAAAATTTTCTCACTGATTGCACTAGTTGTAGGACGGAGTGTTTTGATCCCGAATTGGTTCCTCTAGTAGAGATGATTCCGAATATAAAGCTTAAAAAAAATTTTATTCGCTGAAATAAAACGCGTGTATTGCTTTTCTGTTCTATCAACTTTTTTATTAATAATAACAATTCCTTTATTTTTATTTGTATTGACATTTGGCAAGAATAAGTAGGCGAGAAATTCGAATTGTAGATTTGCCACATTATTCAAATTGTAGATTTGCCACATTTGTATATAAGTGGTTAAGAACTTTTTGTAAATTCAGTAGAGAGTTTGACGGGCAAATAAAAACAACTGAAGTCGAATTGAAAGACGTGTGTTTTATTCTTAAAGTTTCCTGAAACTGTAATTGTAGTAAAGAGTTTTAATTTTCGATTCAAGTTTATTTGATTTCAGTGAAAAGTTAGTTCTCAAGAACTAAGTTCGAAGTCATTTCTCATCGATGTCAAATTAAATTAAATAACTCGCGTTTCAAGTATAACGAGTAAGGCTTCTTATGGTGATCGGAGTTTCAATCCATTTCGTTCATCGTTTTATACACAAAATAGAAACTTGACAAAATTGTCGATGGCATTAGCAGTAAAGTCGTCACTTGCAAGTAATTCATATTTTGGCAAACAATGCAGGCAGCGTCTTTGTAGCGAAATCCCCGCCAAAAATGAGCCAAAATGTCAGCTCGAGTAGTCAATCGTCGATCGAATTTTCACATCAGTCACAAGGTGTTTCGTTTGTTCCTGAGGATAGCAAGTTAAAGAACGCTTCAACACAAACAGATGACAAGAATGAAAATGAAATTCTCCTTCAGTTAAAGGAAAATATTTAATGATCCTCCCATATCTATTGCCATGAAAACAACTATTCTCGCTTTGGCGCCAAAATCATGCCGTGAAAAGCGGCTTCATTTACAGAAGCAGCTCTAAACGAGCAACATTGATGATGTACACCAATAGTTTAAACAAGAATGTCCTGATATAAAAGTGGGTCTTACCAAATTCTTCACATTGCGCCTTAAACAAGGTGTTTTTGCTGGCGACTCGGGCACATATGTTGTATGCGTATGTGGTATGCGTCTTATCATCACAACGTGAAATTCATGTTATATGATGGGCACATTCCAACTCTTACGCATGAGTCAGCAATTCCTTTAAAATACTACAAAGATTGCCTTAAAAAGATGATGTGTGACATTTCTACGCCAATTTGCAACTTGACGACCGGAAAATCCCCATAGAATGAACGTTGTAGTAACTTTCCTGGCCTTATTGAAATTCGTGGACAGCTGAAATTAATATTTGATCAAAATCAAATCACAAGTGTGTAGTTTAACACATGGACTGGTACAGATCGATTTACAGTCACCACTCAAGTTCTTCCTTCAGATGACTTTGTAGAAAACCTGTATACAGCGCTAGTTTTTTTGAAACCACACGCATTCATACCCGAATAGGAAGCTAAATACTTCAAATCGTTAAATGAAAATATCACCGAGGGTTATTGTTCTTGTTCTTGTTATTGGTTATAATTGTTCAACGCGATTTCGCTGAGAACTATAGCTTTGTGATTCAAGATGCGGCCCAGTCTTTTCACTGGAATAACGATCAGGCCAGTCTTCTGAACTCGGTTTATTATTATCGACAAGGACAGAACAACATACACGGATGTATTGTTGTGATATCTGATGACCTCAAACATGACACTGCAGCATTTTACACATTTCAAGATATCTTGCGTCTGCATCTCCAAGAAAATAACATTCCTTTTAAGAAGTATATCTTCATTACTGACGACGCACCAACACTTTAAAAACAGAAACGGAAGCAGAACTCCATATCCACGCTACTGCCCATGGCAAAGGACCATGTGATGGTCTTGTTGGCAACCTGAAACGCTTGGTGACGCGTTTATAGGAATGGGCCAAAGCATCGTTACATCATACCCAATTTTGTTTTTGATAAGCAGGTTTGCTTCTGCGATAAGCATCCCTGGTACGAAACAATTCCACGCCTGTATACTGACTACGCAAGGCATTTTTGTCAAGAAATAAGTAATAGTTTAGTTTTCAAAACGGTGAAAATTTCTAAATAAGTCAGCAACGAATAGATTTATGTATAAGTAGATAAGTGAATAATTAAACGAATAAGTTACGATGTTTTTGTTTGTTGTCGTGTTACCTACCTACCCCTTCTTATCTATTATATAGTATGAAATAATCAGGCACAACCATTAATAACACAGTTCACCCTTTATGTGAAACGAAAATGTGTCGTCAAAACGATGGACGGAGTGATGCTACAACGGGGCTGACGCCGCACTTCGGTATAGTTATTTGCGTAACTCCTAAACTATTTCGCGGCTCACTATGAAAGTTTGCGTGAATTATAAACACAATACAACCTTTCGATATAATAAGCAAATAGAAAATATTTAAAAATGCCTACTTTAGAAAATAGTTAAAAAAAATTTGTTTTGTGCACTTTAAAAAAAAATAATAATTATAAACTAAAACAATGTCTGAGGGAATAAAGGTAATTTAGTGGTTTATCAAATCTAGCAGTTATTTTGGTCGACTTTACTCCCTCTAACTGTGTTGTGGTGTTTAAAGCAGTATTCATCTCGCCTTTAATCAAATCTTCTTAGACCCATAATTTGTGAACTAGGCGTCCAACTATAAAAATATTTTGTGGTTGTATCGAGAATTTGTACATGTGTAACATACTCATATATAACCGAAAGCGGAAACTTAAACCATTTAACTCTGTCCACTCCACGTAAAGTGCCCTAGCAAAAAAAAAATGAATGGGAAAATTGACCAAAGGTTATTTCCTTCTAGTAAACAACGCGCCTGTTTACAAGTGCCACTGGCTATCATCACTAGCTGGGCTTCGATATTATGACTCCTACTTCAGTCCTGACCTGTCAGTTTTTATTATCTGTTCATTAAAAATGCACCCTCGTAGAACCCGATTACGTTAGAGGTTTGGGTGATTATAGAATCGCTCTAACTGAGGTGAAATAAATGACAGTCAATTCACCCTGCTTCGAATGTGATAAATCCTATTGCATAGAAATTTCTTTCTTTCTTAATAAAATTTGTTTGACAATTGTTTTGCTCTTTAGAATAGAAGCACTTTAATGTTTGATTTAACATTAAATCATTGCTCTAAAACTTTTTCTCATTCTCGGGTATGGAGACAATGTCTTTTCCGCTTTTTTGAATGTTATGAATGTTGCTTTTAAGCCAAAGCTCGGCGATTTACAAAAATGTGCTTCATTTCCGATGCGAATCATTATTCTACGATAGATTTATCAAAATTCGCCATCAAAAGTGGAAACACCGGAAGACGGTTAATAATGTACTGATTGAAATATTCATTTAACAAGTTTTATGCCGGTTTCACTTTTTCCACCTTATGCAACCTGATTATTTTAACCGTTCTTTCGCTTCTTATGTGAAAATTTGCAGTTGTTTATATGATTTTCATTTTCAAAAAACAACTAGCCCTAAAAATTCTATTGCCGACGCATTAGTGCCAATTATTCTTCACAAATGACTTCCTATAAACATTTTATTACTAAGTACTATTCGAATTTCTCCTAAGTCACCGCAACCTTTTAATGATTTTTGTATTTGAAAAAAAAATAGAAACAAACCCATCAAAGATTTGTCGGGAAATTACAAATAGAATTAATGTCGAGTCGCAAGGTTTTTTGTTCCGCAACAGCTGATTTCACAGTTGCCCTGTTTGGCAAAAAATCAAGGAATTGTTTCCGAGTTTCGGACTCTGATATCCAAATGCTACCAAAAAAACAAAATAACAACGTTAACATAATCGAACATTACTCTCATCGTTTTGGGGCCATACAACCATTTCTCATAGTTTTGTCATACAATTGGCCAATGTCGGAATTTGTCTGATTATGGCTTAATAATATCTGAAACTGATCTATAAATGCTTTTTCAGCGCAACATATTCACCTTAGCGTACAGGAGTATCATATAGGGATTTAGATCTCCGAAGAAAAAAAAACTGAAGGTTGACTATACTTCTGTTGAACGAAAATACTTCTTTTGAAAATGCAATGCTAAAATGCGTACGGAGCTGCCTGAAAAAGGTGTTCCACAAGTTAAGTGGAATCAGAATAATTCAGGCCTGCTTGGAGAAGTTCGTCGAAACGCTCACGAGACGGACACACATTTTGACTCTTCGTCAGGGACCACATGACTGGCTGTTGAAAATATGGTTAACCCTACGGTCAATCAGGAAATTTCTTCGTGGACGGGTTAACAAATACAATGCCTGATTTAGGCTAAACCGTGTTGAAAAAAATAAGAGAGACTCGTAGGTCTTGTGCGTTGAGCGTGCTCTGCGGAAGCTGGTTGCTACATTCGTGGCCTATTTACATGAACTGGGCTAGATAGACAAGGTTATCATGAGCTCGCTTGCTTACACATCCCATACGTGTTAAAAAATTCGATAGCACCCTCTTTATGAGGAAACATCTGGAGTCATCTGGTCTTTCTATGATGTCCAAGATAGCTCTATGATCAGACAATCTTCCAGCTGAGGTATTTTAATTGGCCCATCACTTTTGGCCTGACTTTTTGATTAGTTTCTTTTATGGGCATTTCTCCACTAATTGGAAAATCGTTGTCCCAAGCAAATTTCATAAATAGATCCTAATATTTCTCATTTTTTTCTGTATTAATACGACAACTTATTTAATATTCTTAGCACACCACAGCTAATTTAGTAATATAATATTGTAATCTCTAATTTAATGATCTTCAAACACCTCAAAACACAATTCCCTGGAGTGCCCCATTTCCAGGATTAGAAATCTTGTCAAAAATATTTATTTTTTTTTGTCATTGTTAAATAATTAAATAATATATAAAAAATACTAAAATACAGTAAGAATCATTAAAAAAAACACAATTGTACTTTGAAAATAAATAATTCATTGAAAAATCGGAAAACGAATTTTGTCTTCAAATTTGTAAAACAGTCCCCTGCTACAATTTGAAAATTTTGCAGGAATCACATTTTGAATTGGCGCAGACGTTTAGATCATGAAACTGAACCCAATCGGTATGAAGTTCGTTCAGTTGTAGAGCTAAGCGGAGAGTTACCATTATATTTAGTGTCTCCGCTTCGATTGTCAGTGAATCATGTGTCTTGGCCGCTAGTCTATTTCGTACTGTTTTAGTATGTAGTCACGTATGTTTCTTAAACGTGATATATCTGAAAAGATTTTATTTTATAGATTTACATTTATATGTAAAAATGATAGATACCTTGATCACAGTCCCCTGTCATTATATAATACAGGCGATTGTTCTATACCACAGGAGACTGATTCCTTTAGGTGTATCCCCAAACGTATAGTAGAACGTTTAAGGTATCAACGACGTAAAAGTGACCCTCAAAAAAGAGAAGAAATGAAAGGCGGTAATATCAAATGAAGAAAGAAAAGCACAAGGTGAAAACGTGAGCACAAGGCTGCAAAAAAAACTTGGAGGAAGCATTGTTCTACGTATCGCACAAAACAAAAAGGTATGAAAGCAATAACAAACACTTTAATTATGGAAAATACGCCTGATTCGGAGTGTTCTGCGTCAGACCCTTTCCACCTTTAAAACCAGAAAATACATTATTCATCGCAAAAATACATTATTCATCGCAAAAATACATTATTCATCGCAGGCCAAAAAGAAGCGCGAAAAAATCATGAAAGAGAAAAATCTTAAGATTCAGCAATTAAAACAGAAGGTTGAAAAGTATAACAAGAGGTTACAGCGATTAGAAAATAAGTTGGCAAATAATAGCAAAAATACCGAGACAATAAACACAAAATTTACAAGAATGTGTGATACTCCATCAACTCGCAGAGAAGTTGTTAAAAAGGCTCTGTTTGGGGAATTATTGAATGAACAGTTGAAAAAGAACTTCGCATGGTTAAAAACAAATAAAGAAAAGCAAATTTTCGGGAAAGCTATATCTGGTAAAATAGTCACAAATACAAACTATGGCGGAGCAAGGACAGTGCTGTTTCGGATAAAAGACTTCAGAACTCGAAAAGTCAGTCAATTTTATTATCCACAACACGGGCTCGTGTATGTGGCATTTCATCTGATCTCATAAAGGCAGTGCCGAATCGGTGCAGGAAAACGGGAAAACGGGACCATAAAAAGAGTCAAAAAACAAAAAAGATACTTGTTGGATTCAATCTCAAATTTACGCAACAAATTTAAGAGTAACAACTCTGGTGTAATCAGTTACCAGACATTTTGTCGCTTACGTCCTCTCCCGAAGCGTAACGAATGAGATACATGCCTTTGCATTAAACATGCTAATCTTGACTTGAAATTGTCAGCTTTGTACATTCGAAAAATGTTTCGTTATGATAATCACAATAAATTACTGAAACACTTGTTGTAACCGTTATGATGAGCAATGTTTATCACGGGAATGCCAGCGCTGCTTCAACAAAAATGTCGATTGTAAAGTTATTGATGATAGCAAGCCTACACAAACTAAAAATGCGTAACCGAAAAGCAAGATTAAAGGGATCCTAAATTGAATAAATTACGATCTGTAACAAAATATATGTAAAGAACTTTAATAGTTCTTCCAACTGAACTTATACAAGAACTAGAAGATGACTTAGATGGGTATTATAGCCACGAAAGAAACATATTCTATCAGTACAAAGCTCTCAAAAACTTAAAAGAAAATCTTAACGAGTACGAGGTTGTAATACTTATAGATCTTTCAGAAAATTACTGCACCAAGTACAGTGCAGAGACACGGCCATATCATTTTGGGGGGTCCAGACTTCAGCTGAGTCTTCACAATGTTGCTGTTTACAGCAAAGGCTTTATAAAATCCTGTTGTAGTGTTTCTCAAAACACTACACACCCACCCGCTGCTTTATGGACACATTTGAAGCCAATTTTCAAATCTTAATCACCGCACATAATCGCATTCATTTCGTGAGCGACAGATCCGTTACACAATAACGGAACAAACTATGCTTTATATTTGGCCACAAGGCTTCATGTAGAGGTCCCAAGTGTAAAAAAGTTTTCCTAGAACTTTTCAGAGAGTGGCCACGGCAAAAGTGCTGCTAATGGATTTGACGCTACTTGCAAAAGAACTGCAGATGCCATCGTTTGGAATCTTTTATAGATTCTGTACAACATAGATGTCCTGCAATTACATTGTTTACGATTGACAACCAGACAATCAATAATATGACTAACGATATTCAGAAAGAGGCCGCTAATTTGAAAAGTTTTAATGGTACCCTCAAAATACATCAAGTAAAGGGTAAAATATCACAATGTCTTGGGATTGCTACAAGGCACTGCTAAACTTATAATTAAACGTTCGAGTTGCTTTTGTGAAGAAAAGTGTCAGCATTTTAACCTAGGGGCTATGAAGTACAACTTTATGACAAAACTTCGCGTTGACGACGTTTACACAGACTCTGAATCCTGTGACTCAACCAGACTGGCCTATGTCCCACCGGCTAGTAACGTTATTACAGAAAACAAAAAATAAGTCCGCATGATAAATTCAATACTGATTTTGAGAATTTTCCAGTGCCAAGTTCAATCAGCCAATACAATATCGGTGATTATAATCACAAGTAGTTACATACGGAGGAACTTCGAACGTTAAATATTTCAAAAAGTTAAACACAGAACTTTGATTTGATTATGTGATTAGAGAGCAGAAGGCTGTTTTTTTGTTCAATTTTGATTTTTAACTGTTATAATTTTAAAAACTGTTTAGTTTCAACTGTTTCAAACTGTTTAACCAAGAAGTTAATTTTGAAATGTTTAATACAAGTGAGCATTAAGAAGGGTCATCAAAATAAGTGAAATTCGATTGAAAATTCTTGATTTACAGTAAAAGCTCTCATAAGCGGACACTCACGGTTCCAAGAATTGTGCCCGCTTATCGGAGGTGTCCGATATAAGAAAGTACCGAACATAAAGCAATGTAAAAGAAAACGTAATTAAACGACTAACTTGCTCTCACTTTTATTTAAAAAAATATATACGTATACATTATATTATCATTTAGAAAAACAAAAAAAAAATATCTTTAAAAAAATGATGTATTATTGACTGCTTTGTTTTTTCACATTTTTCTCGCAAAAAAACAATTTTGAAAATGAGATTCAACAGTTTTGAAATATTCGAACGAGTTACGAACGGTTCCCATATGCAAGCATAATGCTTCCCACGTACAGCGCATTCACCTTCAACATCTTTGATGACACCTGCAAATTGCCAGATGATATCCGATCGCAGTAGACCCTGACTAGCATAAGTAGGCCTCTGGCACACGTTGCTACACTTGCAATTAAATCTAACAATTGTTTTGCTAAAATCATTTTTACAGTCAGTTATTTTTGGGTGGTAGAAGCGTTAAGTCGAACTAATCAAGTCTATTTTAAAAAACCTAATTCGTTTTTTTTTAAGAAGACATGTCGAGACACATGTAATTGGCGCAGTCGATTAAAGTAAGGGCGGAGGAGTTCCGGAAAAGTTTTTGAAAATAAGTAAATCGGAGGATAACCGGTTTTTCGCGACGGAATATTGCGGTTAAAATTTCGAAAACTTTTTGCGAGTGACGCGAGGTGAACGTTGCGATAAGCAGACTCGACGAAGGAATATTGTCATCAAAGTCCCGAAAAAAAAAAAAAGGTGAAGATGGAAAGTATCCTAATAATTCTCTGGTAAGTCAGAATTTTGGATTCATGTCCTCTCCCTACAAAATTCCTCCTAGACAAGGAAAACCCTACTCTCTCCCAAAAACCTCCAGGCTTAGAAGATTTAGCAATATATTAAAAATTAGAAATACTAGTGAAAGTGAAAGTAGTAGTGGAAATTCGGTACAGTTCTGTGAAACTTCGTGCGAACTTACTAATTCACTGCATCGTTCAATAAGTTCAATTGAACTTAATAAAAATAATTTAGATATTAACATAAACGATAATAATATTAACACGGTTAAAAATAATAGTAACGATAATAAAATAGATAATAATACTATTAGTAATAATAATATAAGTGGAAGTAATAATAAAACAAATTTAAACATGGCAAATCCAAGCACTAGTGCAAGTGAAATGACAGTGACTACACTTGACCTTTTCAATTCGTTAAGAATTCCCGATGCCATTAAGGATTTACCAAAATACGACGGTAATCCTAGGCTTTTGTTCGATTTCATTGACAATGTCGACGAAATCCTTAATCTGCTACGAGCGGCCAGTGGAACACCCTACGGGCAGCTCATGCTGAGGGGAATAAGGAATAAAATTGTAGGTGAGGCTAATGAGATCCTAAATATGTACGGGACTCAGTTGAACTGGGACCAAATAAAGGAAAACTTGATTCTGCACTATGCAGATAAAAGAAACGAAACTTCGCTAATACGAGATTTGCATAATCTTAAACAAAATTCCGATTCGATCCAAAAATTTTACGGTGAAATAATAGAAATACTTTCGAGTTTGGTTAATCATGTGAATATCCACGAAAAGGATCCCGGGGTGATATCTGCAAAGAAGGCTCTTTTTTCGGAAATGTGCATGAACACATTTTTAAGTGGTTACAATGAGGAAAAAGATTAAAGAAATTAAACGAAAATCGAGAATATCCCGAAATTCAAAACGAAGGTTCATTAGTATTTAGAAAAGAATGTAGAAGGAATAAGCTTAGTCGTAGATTTACAAAACATAGGGTAAAGGAAGATAACCATTTAACTCTTATTACTAATAAAAACCAAAAAATACATAAGTCAAAGATTAAGAGGAAACGCAAATTTCAGGCAAGCACTGCTAATATTCGGACAGAAGATAGACATACAGGATCTATCAACTAATACTGGGTTATTACCGATCAAACTAGGAAACGCGAGATTAATAACGTCCCATAGTAATCTAATATACATAATACAACTGGATAATTATGTAAACAATATAAATAAAATATCTGACTCACTTCAAACTTTTGAAAACAATAGTGAATTGATTGATTCTTTAGAAGTAACTAAAAACAAACTTAAAGAAGTTAGTAACAAACTGTACTCGCTAATGCCTCAAAACGCATGAAAAGAGGACTCATAAATGGTTTAGGAACAATAATCAAAGGTATAACCGGTAACTTAGACGCAAATGATGTTGTTGAAATTAATAACGAAATAAATAAAATTATAAATAATGAAAATAAACTCAACACAGAGATAACCCAACAATCTAAATTAAACGGGCAAATGATGGAAAGATTCGAGAATATAACAAACCATATAAATCAACAACAAACAATTATAACAAACTACCTTAATTACATAAATGAAATTCTAAAAACTAACTTAAAAATGAATATAAAACCCTAAAATACGCCCAGTACCTAAACCAAATAAATCATAATATCGACCTATTGAACGACCATTTAACAGGAATTTCCGAAGCCATCCTTTTGGCAAAATTAAAAGTAATATCAAAGATGATATTGAATCCACGAGAACTTGCTGAACTGTACCACATATTCGAAAGCCAAAATATGAACATTTCTTCAACTGAACAGATTTACGAATTGCTACGTCTCCAAGCCTATTCCAACGGTACCAATATTATTTTTAATATTAAAATTCCCATTATATCAGAAGAATCCTATTCTCTTTTCCACATAATTGCCCTACCAATCCAAAAAACACAAATAATCCAGACCAAACCTTACCTTATCATGAACTCCCACCACATCCAAAATCTAGACGAAGAATGCCATAGCGTCGAAAGGACTTTCTACTGCCTACGAAACGAACACTGGAAACCAATACAACAATCCAAGTGCATTACAAGGATAATAAGGAACGAACCAGCCCATTGTGAGCTTCATGAACGTGCTAAGGACATGGAAATCTTCCAACCAGAGCCCAACCATCTTATCTTTTTCAACGTTCCGGAAACATACATCAACACAACATGCGGGCCAAACAAGATCAAAATAAGAGGAACGATCCTTATCCGATTCGAAGACTGCCAAATCACTGTAAACGAGATTATCTACAATACCCAAAAACTTATCTACTGGGAGGAAATAAATATATACCCTACAATATTCAACGAAATCAACTTTACATCCGCAAATGAACACTCTATAAAACTGGAAAACCTTGGGAACTACCAGTTTTCAAGAAATACCGCTGTTGGCATCAAAGGAACCTATTTTGGAGAACAATACTTACTCGAAATGATGCTGGCAACAACTGGTGCAGTCATTATCACTATCACCATCCTTGGGCTATTATTTCATCAACGATCAAAATTATTCGTAATCTCGGAAAACAACATAATACCTACCAACGAACCAACCAGAATAAAATTCTTGTGGCCGACGGTTCAAACCAAGGGGGGAGGAGTTACGAATGGTTCCCATATGCAAGCATAATGCTTCCCACGTACAGCGCATTCACCTTCAACATCTTTGATGACACCTGCAAATTGCCAGATGATATCCGATCGCAGTAGACGCTGACTAGCATAAGTAGGCCTCTGGCACACGTTGCTACACTTGCAATTAAATCTAACAATTGTTTTGTTAAAATCATTTTTACAGTCAGTTATTTTTGGGTGGTAGAAGCGTTAAGTCGAACTAATCAAGTCTATTTTAAAAAACCTAATTCGTTTTTTTTAAGAAGACATGTCGAGACACATGTAATTAACGCAACAAAATCTTCCTTTGAAAACTTTTTTAGGTTTCCAATGGCCTCTAAGGCACTGGCGTAAGAGTTGTTCGTCACTGTTATCTGATACTATATCTAAAGTATCATCTACTTCTGTACTCGCTATATTAATTCCGGCTTCTTCATCTTCGTTTCCTGCCTCTTCAATTGATAAAGTGTGATCCAAATTTATAAAGTCTTCATTCAGTTAATCAGATGAGTCAATTTCATTAAAGTTCCTCCAAAACTCTGCTAGGGTTGCTAATGGGAGATCATCTTCTGCATCATATTCCATCAGGTCAACTTGTTGAACTACAAAGTTTTTAAAACCTGCTTTGTGAAGCATTTTTGTACGGTATCTGGAGTTACCCTGTCCCATGTGTTTTTAATATGGTAGATAGTATCCAAAACGTTAATGGATTTTGAAAGTTGTGAGGTGGAGGAAACGTTAGCAATTTTCGAAAGAACATGTTTCAGAATTAAACCACGATAAAAGAAACGAATTGAAGCGTTTTAATATGGGAGATAGTATCCAAAACGTTAATGGATTTTGAAAGTTGTGAAGTGGTGGAAACGTTAACAATTTTTGAAAGAACATGTTTCAGAATTAAACCACGATAAGAGAACTTGAAATTCTGAATAATTCTCTGGTCAATGGGCTGACAAACAGATGTGGTATTAGGCGGTAAAAATATTATTTTAATGTTTTCCAAATTCAGATCTGTAGGATGCGACCCAGCGTTGTCCAGAAAAAACAAAATTTTACGTTTTTGAAGTCCCGTCAATATCTTGAATCCAGTCTGTCATTAAAGTCCTTGTAATCCACGCCTTCTTATTAAAAGTCCACATAGCAGGCAAACTATTAACTGCAACATTTTTCATTGCCCGTAGTCGAGCAGCTTTCCCAATAACCAAAAGCTTTTCTTTTTCTCTTATCATATTTGCGCACAACATTATGGTCAATCTTTCTTTTGCCATGTTGCCACCTACGCACTTTTCAGCTTCACTTTCAGCTTTTTAAGTTTTGTCTGGCAAAGCTCTAAAATATAAACCACTTTCATCTGCGTTGAAGATATCTCGTGGTTGGTATCCTAATAGAATCGCTAGCAATTTTTGTCGAAATTGGTCCACATCTTCCATATTAACGTCAGCTGACTCACCAGAGGTAAACTTGAACTATTTATAAATATGAAATGCGGATTTTACTAACAGATGGCATAACCATTACATATGGTTTGTGTCGGGGATGAAAAATATGGCATTTTTAAGGGTAAACATCTGTCAACAAATTCCAGTATGTCATAGGTTTTGATTGTACAAACAACATAGTTTCATTTCGCTTCAAAAATGTTGAATTACGTGCCTGAAATAGAGGCTTTGCGGGGAAGTCTAATAACCTTCTTTCATTTGAAGAAAACGGCAGTAGAAACTTATCGATTGTGAGTGGAAGCATATGGTGAACATGCTCCAAGCCAAGACGCTTGTGAACGATGGTTAAAAAGATTTAAAAGTGGCGATTTCGATGTCAGCAACAAAGATCGTGGAAAACCACCAAAAACATTCGAAGATACAGGTTTGCAAGCGTTATTGGATGAAGACAACACACAAACTGAAAAACAGTTGGCAGCAGTGTTGAAAGTTACTCAGGTAGCCATTTTACAACGTTTAAAAGCCATGGGAAAGATCCAAAAAGCTGAAAAATTGGTGCCGTATCAATTGAAAGAAAGAGACATCGAAAGGCGAAAAACCATTTGTGAAATTTTGCTTGCCAGACAGAAAAGAGAAGGTTTTTTGCATCGGATTGTTACTGGCGATGAAAAGTGGATTTATTTCGACAATCCCAAGCGGAAAAGATCAAGGGTAGACCCAGGTCAGCCATCAACATCACAACCAGTCCGAAATATTCATGGAAAGAAGACTTTGCTGTGTATTTGGTGGGATAGTAAGGGACCTGTGTATTACGAACTGCTGAAACCTGGTGAGACTATTACTGGCGAACGTTACCGACAACAACTGATCAAATTGAACCGCAAACTTAAGGGAAAACGACCAGAATTTCACCAAAGACATGATAAAGTCATTTTTCAATATGACAATGCTCGGCCGCATGTTGCAATACTTGTCCAGAAATACTTGGGAAACAGTAATTGGGAAGTTCTGCCCCACCCGCCGTATTCACCAGACTTGGCTCCTTCTGACTACTACTTGCTTCGATGGATGCAGCACGGGCTTTGGGAACAGCACTTCCATTCTTACGAAGAAGTTAAAATTTGGCTTGATGAGTGGTTAGCCTCAAAAAATGAGAAGTGGTACTGGGACGGAATCCATCAATTGACAGAACGATGGGAAAAAGTCGTAACTAACGATGGCCAATACTTCGATTATTGAATTCATTCGTTCTGTTATTCAAATACATGCATATTTCAAGCATATTTCAAAATCCGCATTTCATATTTATACACCTATTAATGTTATGCATTTTTCTCCATTTTTGTAGCCATCCACCCGATGCACTAAACTTATCATATCCAAAGGCTTTAGCTACTTCTTCGGCCTTTGCTTTTATTACCGGCCCTGATACGGGAACATGCTGGTTTCTGACTGAAGCAAACCACTCGAAACAAATCTTGTCAACCTGTGTTGCATCACGTTTTAATTTTTTTATTTTTCGATCTAAATTATCGCTTGATTGCCATTATCTACGAATGATTCCCTTCTAGCCTGATATTTTTGCCGCTTGAGCTTTACTTAATTTAAACCCAAAATCGATAAATTTAATTTTATGCATAGTAATTTTTTTAAAGCTGATTTCGAAAACATACCGCTCGCCCAATTTGCGAACAGTTAAATGTTCTTGTTCTATGACATTACTTCCATTTTCTGTCTTAAAGTCAGAAAGCGTTTGGTTGGTGCCATTGCTGCACTGCACTGATAACAAACAGAGTACTTCAAGGTACAAATTAAAGTTTCAAAATGATCTTATGCGACGCCTGGCACTTATGTGCATGCATGTAAAAGGAAATCACACAACTACCGCGCTATCAAAAAAAATTATTGTTGTCCGTTGTTGGAGCTTCGAGTCCGCTCTTGAGAACGTTTCGAGTCTGTCGGTTCGGTGACAATTCATTGTGTCCGTGTCCGTCCGACAGAGCGTCCGCTTATGAGAGCGTATTTTATACGGAGAGTCATATAAAAATTATGGTTCCAAAAATAGCGTCCGCTGTAGAGAGATGTCCGCTTAAGGGAGCTGTCTGTAAAGGGATCTTTCACTGTATTTGTAAAACACATACCGATTGCAGGAAATATAATGAAAAATAAAGGCTTTGATAGCTTATATTTAATAAAAATATTGTTCTTTTCATATAATTAACACTCCCCTGGTTAGTTATAACAGTTCCCTGTCACGGTTTTGTAAAAATCGTCGATAACTCATAAATAAAAAGGATAATGTGTTAGCTTTTTGAAGATGCGTACTTAATTTAGTGTTGCCCTTCATTGTATAAATATATTTTCTCGTTATTTAATAAAATTTGCTTCGGACACTCTTGTATGGGCTAGTTTCCAAATAGTAGAGAAACTTTATACCTTCTTGAGCAATCGAAGATGTGAAGATGCATGTTTATCAGGGGGAAGATAATGGGAAGAGAACTCCTGAATATCTGTCAGCATACAACGCGCAAAATTCTCGAGAAACACATCAAATGAGAGCGTACTCTCTCTTCAATCAACTGGGGACCTTTCTCCAAGCCAGAGAAAGGTTTCAGAGCAGGTTATGGATGCGGTCAAAGAGTAATGTGTTGATAATTGCCTTCTCATGTCTTACTTTTCAAATCTTCAAACTGATTCAATACGTTTATTAAAAATCGTAAGCAACTGCAAGCAGTGACTAACGAAGGCAGTAACTAAATTGTTGTATACAAAACGAGTGAGTACGCGGGAGTCCATTATTCTGTTTGGATTGCTTATAAGGAGTAATGCGTAAATTTATACATAAAATATAGTAGCTGCGATATAATTTAGCACGAATTACACAAATAACAAAGTTCAAAAGAAGGTTTCTACAGTATGCGTTGAGGCTAAGGCTCAGAACTCAAATAATTTCCAGAAATGCATCCATTTCTCTAGACTCCGTTTTCAAGACTTGCATTATTTTTATTGCTGGTTCGGTTGTTGGGCGCAATATAAACTACAATTCTATTGTAGCAGTGCACCTGGAAGACGGTACCTGTTAGGATCAAGATCAAGATCAAAGAAAGGATCACAAACGTTGGGCTGATAGGTTGTGTTAGCTAGCAAAGTGATAAGAAAAAATTGTTTAGGGAATATATTATCAGTTGGCGAACCGATGCCAAAGCCCTTAATTTCTTGCCGAAGCTGGCAAGTTGCTGAAACGTATATATAAATAAATATAATTAGAACATGAGAAATAATCAATCAAATTGTCTGCAAGGGGTCTCTTAATTTAGCACCGCGTGACGTGGGAGTGGAGGGGAGCTCTCCGCGGCACAGGCTGCTTTCTTGTAGAAAGTTAAGAAAAAACTGCAAAGGTTTTTGTGAGAAGTTTGGAGGGAATGTAAGGGAGGAGTTCTTGCTAGACTTACTAGCAAGTTGCAAGCTCCAATAGCAACTTCCTTCAGAGAGATGACGAGTAGAGGAGAAGGATTTCCCCACTACCGAAGGGGATGCTCCAGCCGATTTCAACAGCGAGTCCGAGCAAGAGGAGTCAATGGAGACGGTTTGAGAAGATCATTCTCATCGGAAGAGACCAATTGTGCCTCCAACCCCTAGCCCACTTCTAAGTGCTCAGTAAACCTGGGCGAAGGGAACTTTCCCAAACTTCAAGCTGCCGTTTCCAAGGCTTCGGCAAGCGTAAGAAAAGACGAAATTGCATCCGCCTCAGTGCCCAGGATAGCTATCGGAGCTAAGAAAAGTCCGCCCAGCCTTGCAGCTACTAGGAAGCAATAGGTTCCTCCTATTTTATGCTACAGGCTGAATCTTAAGCCTTTCAGGGAAGGAGTTCAAGGAGCATGTCAGAAAAACCAGCTCGATGCCCCATAATTCGATGTAATCGTGAACAGTTCTACACGAACATCGTTACCCCCAAAAAGAATAGAAGACCATAAAAGCCTTTTTGTTTTTCTGAAATGGGACAAGGTGGCGTGCTACACCTGTACTGTCCCAACAGAAAAAAAGCTGACCCTGTTACTAAAGGATGTGCACTCTTCCTACGAAGACAATGATGTCAAGGAACAATTCCAAGCGATCCTAGGGGAGGATGTTTTGGGAGCTAAAATGTTCTCAACGGTGACATCGAGGAAAGAAAAGAAAACTCTTTCGTCCCTCCGTCAATTTGAGCCAGACTTTGACGTCAAAAAGGTGATAAGTGTCAAAACGCTCCTGCAGCAAAAGGTAGAATGGGAACTTTTGACGAAATCAACACCTCGCAGTGTTTCAATTGCCAACGATTTGGTCATGTAGTTTCGAATTGCGGTATGGAACTTCGTTGCATCAAGTACGATAACCACCAGTCCAAAGACTGTCCGATTGAGAAGCAAGAGAGTAAAGATGCCATTTTTCGCGTAAACTATAATACTAAAGGCCACCCCTCGAGTTTCAGGAGATGTTCTAAGGTCAAGGAGGCTGAGGAGATGAGGCGTAATCTAAACGTAAACGTAAGAAAGGAACGGAGGGATTTTCTCACTGCTTCCTTGAAAAACAGCATCCGAAACGGTGTCTCATTCGCTAACATAGCAAAAGGTGCAGCTAAACCAACTCAGCTTGTACGGCAAGCTAAAGCGAATAGTAGTCAACAGCAGCAAAAAGACAGTAATTCGCGGAAATTCGAACATCGCAGACGTGGCACCCTAAGACCAGGAGTTCTCACTTATAACGGTTCCATGCTCAAGGATGACAAGGCCGCTGCTCACTCCATCGCAAATCATTTTGCGAAAGTTCTTTAAGGAGAGAAAGCAAGTGAGGACTTTGCTCAGAATTCGTTGGTTAAAAGAACTATATCAACGTTTGACAGGGACCATAAGAATCTGTGCTTGACTAAATTTTCTAATTCTAATCCGTCGGACGCTCCTATTGGTAGCACCCTGTTTGTGGGCCCTGAGAAACTCAGAATGCTCGCACTCGAGCCAAATGCCAAAAAATCAGCTGGAGCTGATGGAATTTTAAATTTTTTTATTAAAAAAATTTCCCCATATTTATATTGTTCTTCTCGCTATCCTTTTTAACAACTGCATAAACATTTGCTACTTCCCTCACCAATGGAAATGAGCCAAAATACTTGTCATTCCGAAAAAGTCCAACAGTACTGACTTAGTCGAGACTCGTTCGATATCTCTTCTGTCCAACGTAGGGAAGTTACTGGAAAGAGTAATTCTTCAAGGCATTACACAGTTCTCTGAGAAGCAAGAATTGTACCGGAAAGACAATTTGGCTTCATAAGAGCTCACCCAACGGCAGACGCGTTGGTTCTTTTTCAAGCAAGTATAAAAAGAAATTGGCAGGCCAAAAAGGCCGTAGTAGCGTGCCTTATTGATGTAGAAAAAGCCTTTGGTTCGGTTTGGATCGACGGACTCATCTACAAACTCATTCAGTTTGGATTCCCGGTGAGTGTTATAAAAATAGTAGGAAGTTTCATGAAGGGACGTACTGCCTTTGCGGTGTCTGGTGGAGCTAGTTCCGAACCCCTTGGTATCGAGTCAGGGGTCCCTCAGGGGTCTGTTCTAGGCCCGTTTCTCTCTCGACAAGACTCTAAAGGTACCTGGACTCGTTAACTGCATACTTTCGAAAGTGGAGGATGAGGGTTATCGCTAGGAAAGCGAGCTGATTGCGTTCAAGGACCTACATGAAAAAAATGGACGTCGAACGAAGAACTTCTGTGATACCAGGGTAAAGTTAAACGGACAGGTGGTTGCTCTGGGTCACACTGCTCCAAGCAAGCGAAGAATCTTGGGGTGATTTTCGATATGAAAAACACTTTCAGTGCCACGTAGACTCCGGTCGGAAGAACACCATTTATGCATACCATCTTCTTATGCCTCTTTTCTGGAAACAGCCAGTGACCAACAAGCGGGTCAAGATACTTGCATACAAGGTACTGATCAAACCCATACTCATGTATGCGGTTCTGATATGGCAGGCAACAGCAGCGTACAAGTGGAGCAAGATAGGGTAATTGGAGCGCAGATTCCATCGGGCTTGCACTGGCTTGTACAAAAGGGAGGACGAACGGCCCTACCCCAATGGACTACTGTACTGAGATGCAGCCGTGGAGCCGAACAATCTCTTTGCTAAGATATTGATCAAGCTAGCGACCAAACGTATGATGGTGCACGAGACCACCACAATTAGGAACGTGGAAGACAGTCGAGCGTTGGAAGTAGCCAACGGTTAGGATAAGTAATTATATTTAATATTTTTAATAATAGATATAAGCAAAAAAATTGTGTAACTGTAAATAACAAATTACTGTAGATAAATTAATACTCCTAAAATACATTTAAAAAAAAACATAAAAATAACTGAGATCACACTTAGCATGTAAGTGTTAGCATGAATAATTTTAAATTGTAATATATAGTTAAGTCTATTTAATATAATATCTGTTACTATAGAGTTCTGGGCACAGCCATTATACAAAGCCCGTAGGCTAAGTATTAGGATAAGAAAACTTTGTAATTTGTGATTGTAAAAATCACCCAATAAAAATAATTTGAATTTGAATTTGATTTGGATTTTATACCTGCTAGTGTATAGGCAGTGAAGGTGCACTTTAACTCTCAGAAAGAGATAGAAAATGCACAAATATATTTAGATTTGAACTATGATTTGGCGAAAAGTTTTGAGAAGGGTAATCTTATTTAATCAAAATGAAAGGATACTCACTTATCCGAATATAATTCAAATAATTTTGATAGAATACCATTGCGTGAAATGCGTTCACGAATGCTTATTGTGGTGTTCAACTTGATTTAATTTTTTTTTTTGAAATAATTTTTTAATTGATTTCAATATTTGAAATAAATTTCGATAGAATTTGAATTCTGTTCGATTATTAATACATCTATAAACATTTTCAGGTGTCAATGTTAAAGTGCAATGCCTCTTATGCCTTGCGAAAGCTCTTCATTATTTCCTCTTCAGCTTCTTCTTGAGTCAAGGCGATTTCGCCTTACTATAAGTTGACTGCTGCTGATGTATATGATTTTCCAAATGTAAATATGATTGTAATTATGTATAGTATAAGTTTAAATATAATCCATTTTCTTTTCCAAATACGTACACTTTTCATAATTACTTACATGCTCCAACCAAACGTTAGTTGTCAAAATTTGATCCTTTAAGTTCTGTGAAATGGAAATAAATATAAAATCATGATAAGTCATCCAATCCAATCCAATTTGAATATCAAATTATCTAATTTGAATAAAAAAGTCGAATATCTAATGTACACAAATATTGTTATAGATATATTTTTACTTTTGACAAATATTGTCCACATTGTTTGAAAGAAGCTCCAATAACACCGAATGAAATTCATCACAATACATAGCTACTCGAAAAACGTTAGAAACTCGAATCGGGTTGGTGAAAATTCCACTTGAAGAGTATTGTTTGTGTGCGAACATTTATCAAGCAAATTTTCAGAGCTTCTTTCACAAAATAATCAACACCAGTATCAGGGAGAACTAAATTCCAGTGACA
This sequence comes from Stratiomys singularior, assembly GCA_954870665.1. Classification (NCBI taxonomy): domain Eukaryota; kingdom Metazoa; phylum Arthropoda; class Insecta; order Diptera; family Stratiomyidae; genus Stratiomys; species Stratiomys singularior. The sequence goes on along the minus strand of OX940878.1, from coordinate 86,869,865 downwards.
TGTGTAACCCATAGTAGAAAAGCTGAACATAAGTACAGATAAATATTTATATTCTTCAGATAGCAAATTAATCGTCCATGGAAGTATGAATAATCTGTAGAGTCATAGTCAAACACTGTCATAAACACTTAGTTCATATAAATTTAGACGGGTAAAATGCCTGAGAAACTAACCTCCTTACATCTAAAACAATTGGGGTGATGGCAACTACTCATTGAAAAATGTAAGCTTTTTAGCTGTAACAGTTACTTAATGCGATAAGACTCTATACGACGACCAATAAGTTATCATGCTTATTTGACGTCTTGTCTTCAGATAGGATTTAGAGAAGGATTATTTTAACAGATTGCTAACTGAATTTGAATTATTACATGTAATTTGTCTTTTGTGGTTGTAATCTCGGTGATTGCATTTAATTTTGTTGTTTCATGGTTGTTTTAAACGCGTATTGTCCTACTGATTTGCTTGAGAACCTGTTTCAGCTCTCCTGGAGTCGATCTAATATTCAACGTCCCAATATTATATAATATATGATAATATATCGATCTAATATCATATAACATATAATAAACTTTTTTTTGAAAGTTGTTCGGTGTAAAGCTGTTTCATTGATAACTGAAGACTCGACTAACGACTCGGCTACGTCGACTGGCATGCAAAGAACATTCTTTCTGCTTCAGTGGCATTCGCAGTTGGGACATACACACGTTCATTCATGGATATTTGCATACATGAATAAATACAAACTTAAATGCAGACAAAAAAAATATATGTATACAAACGCATATTGATATATAATAACTTACATACCTACAACATACATACAACATATTGATGGATACATACAATATATTGATTCTCTATGCCCATACATATATTCCTACATACTTACACCAATACATACAAAAATTCATTTAAACAAACATGCACAAAAACATACTAAATAGAAACATATATATATATATATATATATATATATATATATATATATATTTATTTATATAAATATATCCATGCATAGATTCAGTAACTACGCATACGGGTATGTCCGATCTGTTTGCAATACAGCAGATCATCAAACTCGTATCCTTTGCGAAGCTTTTAAAACCCACTCCAACCAGCTTTCTATCATTCAAGCATACGAATTGGTCTAAATTACAGGAAGACATCAGGTTGAAGCTTAAACGTATCAACTTTACCAAAGACAGAAATCTGACCAATAGAGAAATTGACAGTCTTGTTAATATTTCTCCAGATGTCTCCGAATTTCTGCAAAATGACAGAAACCAAATTGTCCAACAATTGTGGACCAAAGTCGTCCACCTATCTAAATTCAGACACAACGTCCTCCCTGAAGACATTGTAATACACTTAAAAGCTAGGCATCGATGGAGAGAACAATTCAATAGAATATGCCATAGGTATGGGAACGGGACAAATCCTACTTATAAGAGCATTCTTTTGAGGATTAACGGCCTCAGCTCTGTGATTAGAGAACTGACCCATAACTATCGCAGCAAACAACTGATAGAACATCTACAAAACATAAAACCAGGCCCCAGCATGTTTAAAGAAATCAATATTCTAGCTGGAAAATTCAATAGCTCTGCCGACAAGGTTATTGTTAATAAAAAGGAAGTTAACACGTCTCAACCTAAGGCTGACATTTTCGCTGAAAATTTCCATTGCCAACTAATCTCCCAGCCATCGGAACCGAACTCTACTCACTCCAATACTGTTCTGGAGTCAGTTTCCCGGTACAAGCAAGGCAATCCCTCTTCTCTCACTGTATTCTCCACAGACAACCCGGCAGAACACCAACGAGATCAACCACAATGCATCAGTTCAGAACTGTTGGCACAGGTAATTCCAACAGTAAATACTAAAAAGTCTAGTGGTCCTGATAATATACCAAATATTGTTAATAACACCTTCCAACCTCCATGGTTAAGCTTTTAACCATAATTTGCAACAATTGCATAAACAATGGTTACTTTCCTGGTCAATGGAAAATTGCAAAAATCATTCCAATAAACTAAGTTGGCAAAGATTTCTCTTCTTCGAGCTTCCAGCCTATTTTCATGCTCTTCAACTGTGGAAAAATCTTTGAAAAAGTATGGCTCCAGATGTAAGCTGGACACTGTGAACAAGAACGATTAATCCCAAAGCACCAATTCGGATTTACGCCTAAACACGGCACATGAATACAATTTCTTGCCTTCATGAGGATATCGTGTCAAATCTCAATTCTAGAATTTTCCCACAATTCTATAATTCCCACAGCTGCTTGTGCTCTCAACTTGGAAAAAGCTTTCGATAGTGATTGGCATGACGAACTAATCTTTAAATTGATACAACTAGGGTTCCCCGATAAAGCGATTAGAATTGCCATTAGCTTCTTCTTTAATAGGACCTTCTATGTCTCCGTTAAGGTTTCTTCACCGAAACAATCTGTTTCATCTGGTGTACCGCAAAGTTCAGTGACAGGTCCTGTATTGTATAATATATACACAGCAGATATTCCAATTCCGACAGTAGGGGAAAAGACCAAAATCAACCAATTTGCTGACGAAACCTTAATTTACCCAGTAAGAGCCGTTCAATCAATTGAAAATTACATAGTGAAGCTACAAAAGTACATTTTGGGCACAATTTCATAAAACAAAAAACAACCATCTGTGCTTCCCCCAATCTAAAGTATCTAGGAGTAACCCTTAATGAAATGATAAGATTTGACCCTCATCTTCGAAACAGCACCAAAAAAGCCTACAGTGCCTTCTCCCGCATTCGGTTTCCACTCCGTAAGCAAGCAGGGTTATCCACCAAAGCAAAGTCAACCCTATATAAAACACTGATCAGACCCATTATCACCTACGCTGCACCAATTTGGTTGACATATTCCAAAACAGCTATGGGAGAATCCGCAAAGTTGGAGCGAAAAGTACGAAGAGCTTGTACTGGGCTCTATCAATTCTCGAACAAAACGCCACTATCTCAGCAAAAGTTAAGCTCGAGCAACTCCCCAGCTGAATAAAACATTTGGCGTTTCGGTACTACAACAGCCTTAGCGAGCATCCAAACGAACGGATGAAGAAAATATTCAACGATGCAGTAACCTTACAACGGGGGAAATTTCTCAGGCCAAGCAGTATCATCAACCGAGAAGCGGATGAAATATTTGAAGAGCTGTACACATACAAAGGTCATCCTGAAATTCAAATTAATTTATTGGGTGATTTTTTTCATACTATATACAATCATTATTTACAATATTTACTTAACCTAATACTTAGCCTACGGGCTTTGCCTAATGGCTGTGCCCAGAACTCTATACTAACATTTGTTTAATATCAAAAATTATTACTTATATATCAAAAAAGAAAATTATTATTACTAACATTTACACCCTAAATGTGACCTCTGTTGTTTTTGGTCGTTTTATATTTATTTAATTTAAATCTTAATTTATATACAATAATTATTAATAAATTTTTGTTTTAATTTTTTTGTTAAATTTTTAATACAATATTTTACTTATAACTATTATTAAAATTAATTTCTTAATCTATCCGTTGGCTGCCTCCATCGCTCGACTATCTGCCGCGTTACTAATTGTGGCGGTCACGTGCTCCGCCATACGCTTTGCAGCTCGTTCGGTCAACTTCTTGGCGTAGCGGTGAATCGGCTCCACATCTGCCTCCCGGTATAGATATCGGTTGGGGTAGGACCGTCCGTCCTCCCTTTTGAACACTCCAGTGCAAGCCCGAAGGATTTTACGTTCCAATAATGCTATCTTGCCCCATTTGCATTTTGGTGCTGCCTTCCATATCAGCACTGCGTACAGGAGTATGGGCCTGATTAGAGCTTTGTAAGCAATAATCTTGACCCGCTTGCTGGTCGTTGACTGTTTCCTGAAAAGAGACATAAGAAGATGGTATGCATAAATGGCTTTCTTCCAAGCAGAATCTACGTGAGCACTGAAGGTGTTTTTTGTATCGAAAATCACCCCCAGATACTTCGTTTGTTTGGAGCAGTGCACCACCCGCCCGTTCAATTTTACTCTGGTATCACAGATGTTCTTTGTTCGACGTCCTTATTTTTGATGTGGGTCCTTGAACACAATCAGCTCGCTTTTCCTAGCGTTAACCCTCATCCCCCACTTTCCGTAGTACGCAGTTAACGAGTCCAGGTACCTTTGGAGTCTCGTTCGCGCAAAGCGGAGATTGTGCTCAGATGACCACGCCAATAAGTCATCAGCAAAGAGATTCACCTCGATTCCAGGTTTAAATTCATCTCTGATACCGGGAATATCAGATGTGAATATATTAAAGAGAAAAGGGCCTAGAATAGACCCCTGAGGGACCCCCGAATCGATACCAAAGGGTTCGGAACTAGCTCCACCAGACACCGCAAAGGCAGTACGTCCCCTCATGAAACTGCCTACTATTTTTATAACACTCACCGGGAAGCCAAATTGAATTAGTTTGTAGATAAGTCCATCGATCCAAACCGAATCAAAAGCTTTTTCTACATCAATGAGGCACACTACTACGACCTTTCTGGCCTGCCAATTTCTTTTTATACTGGCTTGAAAAACAACCAACGCGTCTACCGTTGAATGAGATCTTTTAAAGCCGAATTGTCTTTCCGGTACAGTTCCTGCTTCTTCAGAGAACTGTGTGATGCCTTGTAGGATCACTCTTTCCAGTAACTTCCCTACGTTGGACAGAAGAGATATCGGACGAGTATTGACTACGTCAGTACTGTTGGACTCTTTCGGAATGACAAATATTTTGGCGCATTTCCATTGCTGAGGGAAGTAGCACATGTTCATGCAGTTGTTTAGAAGGATTGCGAGAAGAACAAAGTAAGTATGGGGAAGTTTTTTTATAAAGAAATTTGAAATTCCATCAGCCCCAGCCGATGTTTTGGAATTTTGCTCTAGTGCGAGCATCCTGAGTCTCTCAGGGCTCACAAACAGGGTACTGCCTATAGGAGCGTCCGACGGATTCGAATCGGAAAATCTAGTCAAGCACAAGTTTTTGTGGTCCCTGTCGAACGTTGATATTGTTCTTTTTACCAACGAATTGAAGGCAGAGTTATCACTTGCCTTCTCCCCTTGAAGAACTTTCGCAAAATGGTTTGCGATGGAGTCAGCAACGGCTTTGTCATCCATGAGCATGGAACCGTTATAAGTGAGAACTCTTGGCAGGCGCTTACGGCCAGTTATTTTGTTAATTTGAGGAAACATACAGGCACCGGGTCTGATGTTTGCTAGGGTCTGTTCGAATCTCTCATTGGCAAAATCAGATGTTCTTCTCGAGATCACTCTATTAAGGGAGGGTATAAGGAAGTGAACCCGCTGATACTCCCAGTTAACTACATTCAAGTTGCGGTGGTATATTCTTGAGAGTAGTTTTCTGAGGGTGCTACGTCTGCGATGAAGCTCCAAAATGTCCTGTGGTAAATCTCTATAAAGGTAATTCCTGGAGGAGTTTTTTATGGAGATCTTTGAGATGACCGTATTAAGGGTTGAATTTAAACAAACGATTCCCTCTTCGATTTCGGTGGTTGTGAGATTTTTCGATCTGTTGATTGAAATATCGTCAAGTTTTCCACTCAAGTCAGCACTAACTGCTTCCCAGTCGATACGCTTGTATGGGATAAAGAGCTGAGGGTCTGCTACCTCCAGCTTTACACCCTTTTTCACTCTTATGGTCAGCTCTACCAAAAGATGGTCAGACTCGGCGTCGATAACTCCACATTCGAAGTTCCTCCAGCTGTGGGAGATATTTACCAGGTTGGTAGACACAATGAAAAAATCAATAGTTAACGAGCTTCTTCGGAAGGTGGGCTCGCTTGGCGCAATCAAAATGAGATCCATATTTGCTTGCACCCAGTTGAACAGAGCCGTTCCATATCCATTGGATACGTGATTTCCGCATGAAGGATGTCTTGCATTGAAGTCACTCCCTATCGCAAAGAAATCAAACTTTTCACACAAAGTAAGGGCTGTTTCCAAGTCTTCAATGAGATCCCCTCCCGAATATCCGTGTTTAACGTATATTCCAACAAATGCAAAGGTGAACCCTCTCAGAACTGAGCTTAATATAATGACGTCTGCACACTTCAGACTTCGAAGACAGTGTCTTTGAATTTTGAGATGCTCCCTGAAGGCCATAGCTACTCCAAGGATTCCATCTGGGTCGTCATCCCTTATGACTTTATATTTCCCCTAGTGAACTTTGTGTTTACTTTTCAGTCTTGTTTCTCAAATGAACAAGAAATCTGGTCTATGCATGTCCAAGTATTCTTGAACAGAGTTCCTTTTGAAACGTGGAGCTAGCGAACAAATTTTGACGATGGAGAGCTTAATGGAGCTCATCGCGACAACAGATTTTGAAGGCGAAGTCTAAGTACGCCGCCTTTTTCTCACTCAGGTTAGTGAGTTTTTTATATTGTGGAATGAATGAGTCCACTTTGCGGATGAGAATCAACAAGTCACACCCAAAGAATTGATTGCAGTCGTTATTCATGACGGAATTTCTGTCTTTTTGCTGCTGTTGACTATTATTCGCTTTAGCTTGCCGCACAGGCTGGGTTGCAGCTGGCTTGGCTGCACCCCTTGCTATACTAGCGAATGAGACACCATTTCGAATGGTGTTTTTTAAGGAAGCAGTGACGAAGTCCCTCCGTTCCTCCTTTTTCTTTTGGAGATTGCGTCTCCTCTCCTCAGCCTCCTTGGCCTTAGGACAGCCCCTGAAACTCGCGGGGTGGCCTTTGCTGTTGCAATTTACGCAGAAAATTGCATCTTTTCCCTCTTCCTTTTCAATAGGGCAGTCTTTTGACTGGTGGTGTTTGTCACACTTGACGCAACGAGGTTCCATTCCGCGATTTGAAGCTACGTGTTCAAATCGTTGGCAATTGAAACACTGCGAGGTATTTGATTTAGTCAAACGCTCCCATTGTACCTTTTGGTGTAGGAGCGTTTTTACGTTCATAGCCTTATTGACGTCAAAGTCTGGCTTAAATTGAATAAGGAAGGAAGAAAAAGTTTTCTTTTCCTTCCTTGAGGCCACCGTTGAGAACCTTTTGACTCCTAAAACATCCTCCCCTAGGATGGCTTGGAGTTCTTCCTTGACATCATTGTCTTCGTAGGAAGTGTGTGCACCCTTTAGCAACAGCGTCAGTTTTTTCTCAGTTGGGAGCGTATAGGTGTAGCATGCCACCTTGTCCCATTTTAAGAAGTCAAAGAGACTTTTATGGTCATCTATAGTTTTAGGATGTAACGATGTTCGTGTAGAACTGTTGACGGTTACATCAAATTTTGGAGCATCAAGCTCATTTTTCTCACATGCTCGATGGATTCTCTCCCTGAAAGGCTTAAGATTAAGCCTATAGCACACTATTGGTGGAACCCTCTGTTTCTTAGGGGCAGCAATGTTAGTTGGGTTTCCCTTAGCTCCGATAGCTATTCTACGCCGTGGTGGTGCGACTTCAGATTTAGTGATAGCTGAAGCTTTTGAAACCGCAGCCTGAAGCTGCGGGAAACTCCTTTCACTCACGTTAACCGAGCGTTTTGAGGTTGGCTCCGGAGTTGGAGACACAATTGGCCTTTTCCGACCAACCTCCTCCCGGACCACATCCATTGACTCTTCCTGATCGGACTCACTGTCACAATCCGTGAGAGCGTCTTCTTCTGTAGTGGTACACTCATCTACAGCTAGATCTTCTGCTGGGACTTGCAATTGGAGTTTGCAACTTGCTATGAGATCTAGCAAGAACTCCTCCTTTATATTACCCCCAATTTTTTGGCAAAACCTCTTCAGGTTTTTCTTAGCTTTCCGCGTGAAAGCAGCTTTTGCCGCGGAAAGCTCCCCCTCCGCTTCTGAGTCACCCATTCCCGCTATTTCCAAGACAGAGCTTGGATGCAGGGTTAAATTAAAGGGACCCCTTCCAGACAATTTGATTAATATGTAACGATATTTTAATTAACAGTAAATGTTCAGCAACTTGCCGGCCTCGGCAAGAAATTAAGGGTTTAGGCCTCGGTTCACCCACTGTCCTATTATTTAAACTAATTATAAAATCGAGAAAGGGACCGCTTCAAGGCAGCTTAATTGACACTTAATGATATACTAATTAATCGATAATTATGTTCAGCAACCTGCCGGCCTCGGCAGGAAATTAAGGGCTTAGGCCTCGGTTCGCCCACTGTTCTAATAATATTTAAACTAATTATGAAACTATAATAAATGAATGAATGGATATTATCAGCTCCTTGCCAGCCTCAGCAAGAATTTAAGGGCTTAGGCCTCGGTTTGACCACTGATAATAATTTCCCAGCTAAATAATATTACTTTTCTAGCTAAAACACTTTCCTAGCTAACACAACCTGTCACTCCGACGGTTGAAACCTCTCTCTCAAGATCATCCTGCACTTAATCGAGGATAGTTAAATATGCAAAGATGTAAAAGGATAGTAAGAAAACCCTTTAGTTATTTTAAGCTTTGCTGTATATAGCAGGTTAAGTATTTATTTAGGTTTATGATTAGTAGGTTAAGTATTTATTTAGATTAAAACTAAATGAAGACATGACAGCGCGTGATGCAAGCGCATAATAATAACTGCAGTAACTTTTTAACAGCTAAATGTGATCGAGAAAATATTATGTAGGTATAATTAGATAATAAGAAGTAGGCCTAACTAGCGTAGTCACTTAAATAAACAAAAATGTGTCCAGAGTGAAGAATTGATTAATAATGATACTACTGTAAGGCATCAATAAATGTATTGTATTGTATAGATTCAGTAAGTGTAATTCGTAATTAATTTTAATTACATAAATAATTTCTGGACTCAAAAAATCAAAAGTTTGTATTGAGTGCTGGGTACAGCAAATAGGCAAAATCCGTAGGTTAAGTATTCGGATAAGAAAAATAATTGTAAATTATTGTACATAAAAATTGAAATCACCCAATAAAATAACTTGAAACTACACAGATTCAGTCGCACATATATCCATAGGAATACACATACATACATACATACAGACCTAGCTACATACATAGATACATTTATGTATACATACATATATAAATACATACTACTTACATTCATATATGCATGCACTCATACATACAAACATATCCATATCATCCATACAAGCACATCATATATACATACGTATATAGATACATTCGTTTATATAAAAATACATATTTGTATGCATGCATACACACGCACAGATATGCGTATATATATATATATAAGAGGTTGATCGAGCGAGCGGCGAAACGTATGGTGGAGCATGAGACCACCACGATCAGCAATGCGGCAGACAATCGAGCGATGAAAGCAGCCAACAGTTAGCAATAAGTAGTATATAAGGAATTTACAAAAAAAAAATCATTATAGAGTATAAGGAATTATAATAAAAAAATATATACATATTTTGTTACTGTAAGCTAAAATATGGAATACTAAAGGCCACACTTAGGGTGTAAGTGTAGAAATTAAGAAGAAATTTTAATATATAACAACGTGAGTTAAAGAACAAATAAATTCTAGTTAGTGCTGAACTCTGGGTACAGCCATTAGGCAAAACCCGTAGGTTAAGTGATAGGTTAAGACTAATTGTACATAACACAAAAAATTCACCCAATAAATTATTGAAACTTGAAACTTGAAACTATATGTATATATATATAAATATATGTATATATATATTGGGGTTTCCCTTGTATAAGAAAAATATTTTTTTAGGTATCGAAATGTATACCTCCTATTTCTTTTTAAACTACCTAGACTTACTTTGAATTTAAATTTCATCTTCCTGCGTCAACGTTAACCAGTGCCGAGAGAACTTTGAAGATTTTGAAAATTGCTGTTTTTAGCCCTTTTCGTTATTTAGCTAAATCAATTTGAATATTGAAATTTTTATGAAATATTTATTAAAAGAAGGTAAGATTACAGATCAGGCAGGATATTTTCTTTCAAGGGTCTCTTTTTTACAGTCTGGATACTAATTTCTATGCTCGTGAACACAGCGTAGCAAAAATTTATTTTGCTCCCTCTTTGCAGTGATCAAAACATGAAAATCTTGGATAAGTTTAACTTTCAGCCGTATCATTAACCGCCTTTAAAGAAACAGGCAACATGTTCTTCCCATGTAGAAACGGGTCTGTGAAGGAAATTCTTATTAATTTTCAATCGAGAAAATAAATTTGTGCTCTTGACAGACACAAAATCACTTAGTGATTTTTCTGCAACAATAAATAAGGCAATATTATTAATAATTTATAAAAACAGTATAAAAAATAGTACTTTTTATTGTATACCTACTTACTATACAGATAATCAGAAATTTGTTCTTTAGATGGAATGTATCTCTTCCCAGAATCATACAAACTCTCTCTTTGGAAATTCACTACAATGTTCGTTTTGGTTTGTTCATTAACTTCATAATCAAAGAGTGATGAAACAGAACTTTTTTCTGACAAGTACCAAAGATATTGACTAAACTTGCTCAGGGCTGCTTTCAAGATCAATTTGTCAACAGTTTGATATTCCTTAAGTGTCCTCAAATAGCACAAATCTTGATTTGGTGCCTTAACCGCCAGACTACATCCAAACCATGGGTTTACATATAAGACCGCAATGAATAAACACACGGGTTGAAGTGCTCGCTTATCCTTGACGCTAATTTTGAAATAGTATTGCAACAAAAATATTTTTAAAGAGTAAATAGCTCTAGCCATCCACCTTGCTTGATGCATTGCTCCAGGAGGTCTAATTTTAATTTTATTTTAACTGTCTCCTCCTAAGAAAATATTAGTTCCATAAGTTCCATTAGTTCTTATTAGTTCCATTAGTTCCATAAGTTCCTGATAATCGTCACAACCAACGGTTTTTTACAGTTCTTGATTATAAAATGTCAGAAAATCTTCTATTGTTGTATTTCAAAAATGTCGTGTGACGATATTGGTATATGTTTACATGGCAGCTGGATTAATAGTTTTACAATTGTCTCTGACCTTTTTGAAGAGTGGGATATAAAGAATTCTTGTGACTTGGTGGATTTTTGTTTCGAACACACATTGTAAAACCAGTTCGTAAACGTGGTGGCGGCAAGCAAAGAGTAGTAATTCCCTGTCTAGGTTTTTTTTTCCAAAAGTACACACTCTCCTTTTAATGGCTCTGAATTAGCCGCAGTTGTGTCACAGCATATTCTTTGTACTTTGTCATCGAGGTTCTAGTCATAAAGTGCATTCAACACAGCTTTTGCTTCATGCCTTGGCGGAAGAGCTCTCCAGTTTGGGTATAGCCAGAAGTTGTTCCTTTTGCCCAATGAAAGTAGAGTTGGCAGGCGTTCTTCTTTAAAACTTCTCACTTCAAGTCCAGGTAATAATTTCCCATTCCAGTAAACGGTCACCATTACAGGCATAATAATTTGAAAATCTGATTTTATAAATTCCGCTCTATCTTTTCGAATCTATGTGCGAATACGTTGAATAGATGATTTGTTTATCGAAAAATCATCACAGCTAAGATCTAGTGCTTCTACTACAGCCTGAAGTATGTAGACAGAATCCATTATGCTTGATTGACATCTATCGAAAGCTGCAACTAACTTAGACGTAATAATATATTTCCTTCCTGGTTTTTTAGTAATTTCAGAACTTACCTTTTGAGAGGTGGATGCCAAGGGTTTCTCAAGGCTTTCCTCAGAGCTGGTAAGTTTATCGTGATGTCCTTGCGTTTGGATAGTATCTTGCGTAGTAACACATGACGATAAACTTCCGAAACAAATTTGCTCACATTTTTTTCTCTTCATTTAATTTCCTTTGACTTGTCCTTTCTTTTTTTTCGGCTAACTTTTTGTCTACAGCCGCTAAACACTCTGGACGCCCTGGTTCTGTTTGTTTTTGTAAAAATATTTTATCTTCTTTATTTTTTATCCGTTCCAAAGCATCAGCGTGTGCCATATCAAATAAATAATCTAAATTGTTCTTAAAGTCCCCCTCACGGCGCATGTAAATATCGTCTATTTTTTAAGATTTTTTTTGCAACTCCCTTCAAGCATGGTGAAGATCTAAGAGTTTTTTACCCCGTTAGGTATAGCTTTCATAGGGATTCTAGCTTTTTCCAATATATAATAAACTCCTAAATGACGAGATCAGCGCTTTCACTAACAGTCAATTTTATTTCCCGAATGTTAACAGAAAGTACTTGGAGAATTTGACGATAAGACGGTAACTTTGCGCCTGTTATTTGATAATTTACGGCACCAATTTGGAAAACACATTTTTCATTGCTTCTTAATTACACTGCCATCTTTGAAATGTAAAAACATACGAGTCAATCGCGAGAATAATTGAGAACAAATGACAAGTGCCGTGAATACGCACAGCTACTGCCACGCAACATATATGAACATGATTCGATGCAAGTTGGCACGGGTGATCGTACTCCAAATAACGTAAAAATTTATTTCCGAGTCTTTTAAAGGCAAATGAACAAAACCAAGACCTATACGTTAGAAATTTAAAACTTTGAAAAATATGGAAGACCCAAATATATATATACATATTAAGGTGCATATATGTGTTAATATACATCCCAGCAAAAAAAAAAACAAACTATCAGGCATATCAGGCTAATTCTTAACTAATGATTACTACAAGCCTTAGCGAAGCCTTATTCTTATGATTATATTAGTTTTGAACTGTTCTTTCCAAATATTCTGTCTTCATTGGCATTTCCATGAAATAGTCAGTTTCAAGTTGTGAAGGTCACTGTCAATGTGTCAATAGGAATGTGAGTGTAGGCACCACCAAGGATTATCAGTGAGTCATTTCTGAAGATATTGTAAATTATAAACAGCAAGCCAATTCATTATTTAAAAAAAAACTCGAATATTGCATCATAAATCAACAGGAAATCGATTATCAATTAATCCAATTATCAATTGATCCATTAGTCTCAATTTCATAACTTAAAATTCTTTGAAAGCGCATTTTGATATTTTGAAAAACACATGGGAAACAATAACACTAAATTCAAATATGAGAGACTGTATCTCTGCGATCTCTGCCGATCCGAAAATCATAACGAAAACAAATGTCCGTATTTAAATAAACAAAAATCTGCATGAGAGCAAATTAGGAAATAAGAGATAAAGATTGATCGAATTAAAATAAACAAAAGGGTTTGGATTAAGATTTGCATCTTTGAGTAGTCAGTGGCGAATAAGAATCAAAAACGATATGACTAGTGTAACATTTTAAAAGAATGAAATAAAAAGTGTGTTTTGTGTGTTCGGGAATGAAAAGATAGTGTTTCATTTGAAAATTAAATAGGAATTTTGAAGAATAATAAAACTTATAATTCGAATACTTAGTACTGGCGCGATTGGTAGGATGCGTCAAGTGTAAAAGCGAAAACAATAAAACGAAAAGTTTTAGTGAAAACAATGAAACGAAAATTTTAGTGCAAATAATAAAACGAAAAGTATTATCACAAGGGTAAAATATTAAACCGAAAAATTTTATTGTAGAGTCACACTATTGAAACGTGAAGTTTTAAATTGGAAATGACTAGGTTCACCATCTATAATTGAATTAATTCCAAACGATAAGTTTGTAATAGTGACCATAATTAATTTCCTTGTGATTAGTGAATGCCAACGAAATGTTTGATTTCACGAAATTTATTTATTGTTTTAGTCTAAAGTTTTTGCACGTGAGTTTTAACTCTTTATTGCGCTGATATCTAAAAGGACAAAATACGAATAAGTGTGAGGACCGATATTTCAAGGAAGACAAACACGAATAATTGTGTGAACCGATATTTTAAGGAAGAAAATCCAGCAATTTTTTTGTGAATTTTCAACAAATTTTCCGAAGGAATCATGGCATTGGAGACAGGTAACGAAACATTAAATCAATCAACATTTATTTCAACAATCCTAGACTAAGCATATTGCTAGACCCCATCACACATGCTCCGGGCATACCTATATTTGATGGGAGCCGAGACCAGTTGAAAAGTTGTATGGATATGGTGGACATCATGGTTCAAACCTTAACGCAATACGATATCCTACCTCCGAATATTGTCTGCATTGTGTGTTATGAGAAGCAGGATAACAGCTTATAACAGATAATAATTAATCTTGGATGCAAGTCCCTATATAAATATTTGGGCAGATATGAAGCAGATCCTTTATGCGAATTTTTCGGACCGAAGGATATATAGGGACGACGCATGTCACACCTTCTTCAATTGTAGAAGGTGGAACAGGGTGCGGCAGGACTTGTGGGAGGTGATGGGAGAGCTTTCTCCAGACAATCTGGTCGGAGAAATGCTGAAAAGTTTCGACAAATGGACCTGTGTGGCACATTACTCACGGGCAATACTTACTGCCAAAAAATGTACAATGGATAACCTTGGGCGCGGAGTCTAGGAGGGTCTCCTTTCCAGCAGCCCTCCTCCATCCTGCCCCCTCCCGCTGGGGGGAGATTTCTCTAGGCCGACGGCGCCCTAGGGCGAAGTAAAAAGAGGCCTAGCCCGAAGTAATGTGCCAAACGGTTCCAGGCTAGAGTCTCTTGACAGGGGGGGTGTTTAGTGGGTAGTCTGGTAGCATGCGCTGCTAGGAGTCTCACACTCCGGGCGTAAATCGCTTTCACCCCTCAACCCAAAAAAAAAAAAAATCTAAGTATACCAACTAACAATTTTAGTATTCATACTTTGAATTCCACTATACCCTTTTGACATGCTGTAGATATAAAAACATGTAAGGAAACTGGGGGAGACAAAAAACTGACCGTATTAGAATATAAATTCAATCACTTTTTTAACGGTATAATAGGCAATAACATTTTTTGTAATTATAAAGTAGAAATAGATTTGTATGATAATAACATCAAATTTAATGATAGAACTTCAAAGATGTACCATTCGATAAAACTTCAAAGCTGTACTAGAGGAAGAAGAACTAGATGAATGTGTCAATTATATATATTTGGCTAATATTTGCAAAGAAACTGGTCCTCTTTCTCTTCTAACAGCAGAACATTTGAATAAGGAGGAGAGGGAAAATCTTGTGAATTTGTTGAAAAATTATAGGAACGTCTTCTACAGGGAAGGTGATGATTTGACTTTCACTCACTCTATAAAACATGAAATTAAAACCACCAACAGAAATGAAATATACATTAAATCCTATAGGTATCCGCAGGTGCATCAACAACAAGTTAAAGCTCAGATCAACGAGATGTTGAGTATTATACGCCCAAGTAAATCTCCTTAGCCTTCGCCGATTTAGGTAGTCCCTAAAAATCCGATGCATCAGGGAAAAGGAAGTGGCGAATTGTGGTAGATTATCGGAGGGTAAACAGTATTACCGTACGTCCAAGTAAATCTTCTTATTCTTCGCCGATTTGGGTAGTGCCTAAAAAATCCGATTCATCAGGGAAAATGAAGTGGCGAATTGTGGTTGATTATCGTAGGTTAAACAGTATTACTGTCGATGATAAGTTCCCTAAGCCCAACATTGATGGTATTCTTGATAAATTCTTGAGATCCATGTATTTCACAACCCTGAACTTAGCCCAGGGTTTTCAACAAATTGAGATTGAGGAAAAAGATATCCCACAAACTGTCTTCTCGACCAACAGGAGGCATTATGAGTTTACTAGAATGCCGTTCAGTTTGAAAAATGCCCGCCAACTTTCCAACAGTTGATGAACAGCGTTCTGGACGAATATATCGGTAAAGTATGTGTCGTCGTTATGGACGATATTATAGTTTTTAACACCTCACTGGAAGAACACCTTTCTTCTCTTGGTAGAGTCATGGATGTACTGGCAATGGCCGAATTGAAAGTTCAGATAGACAAAAGCCAATTTTTGAAAAAGGAAAAAGAGATCTTTGGGCACATACTAACAACTGAAGGCATAAAACCAAACCCTACAAAAATTGAAAATCCAACCCTACAAATTGGTTGGATTTTATAGGAAGTTTATTCAAGACTTCCAAAAATTGCTAAGCCATTTACCAATCGTTTAAAAATAGACGCTAAAATAAATCCAAAAGATGTTGATTAAGTTGATTCTTTCCAAAAGCTCAAAGAATTGATAACTTCCGAACCTTTTCTCAAGCATCCAGGTTTCGACAAAAAATTTCTGTTGACAACTGGCGCTTTCAATTATGCAATAGGAGCAGTCCTTTCCAAAGATGGCCATCCGCTTAATTATGCTCCACGTACTCTTAATGATCCCGAAACTAAATATTCCACAATAGAAAAAGAACTACCCGCCATTATCTAGGCAACCAAGTATTTTAGACCCTATCTTTATGGTAGAACATTCACCATAAAAACTGATCATAAACTCTTAATCTGGTATGTGAATCTAACCTCAAACTCTCAAATTTTTCATCTTTGGAAAGTTAACCTGGAAAAATTCAATTATGATATTGAGTATATAAAAAGTAATGCAAATCATGTAGCAGACGCTTTGATCCGTCCTCCAATAGATAACAACAATTAATCAATATAAACGAACTTGCTGAATGCAATGAGTCTACAATGATTTTTCATAGTGCAAATGAAGACAATATATTACTAAGCAAGTAATATATTAAAGCAATATATTAAAAGCATCAAAAATGAAAAATATTTCGGAAAAACACGTATAGTATGCATTTCAAAAGAAATTAATGGCAGATACTTTCAGTACCACACTCCTAGAAATATATTTGTTGCAGTTTATATCCCCAAGCTCACGATTTATACTCAGTTTCAAGCCGAATATTTGAAGTGGCGAAGCCCTCACACGAAACTTAAATTTATAAAACGAGACTATATACTTTTTTATTGCACCGAGAAAGGCCATATTCAAGAAGAGATATTAAAGGAACATAAAAGAAATAAACAAAGAGGGATTGAGGAAATATACAAAGAAATAAAAACGCAATACTATTATCCTAATTTAAAAACAGAAATAACGAAAATTATCATACTGTGTGTGTTGTCCCGTGTTTAGCACTTCTAGATTAGATCCTGTTTTTTGTAGCTTTTCCATTTTAAAAATGCTATGTTTTTTTTTAATTTTTGAACAAATATATATTTCGGGAGTGAGTTGCTCCCTTCTTCAGTGTCAGTTATTTTCTGATTTTAAATGGCCTTTATCGGGATATTTATACTAAGTTGACACAAAGTCCTAATTGCCTAAGGTTTAATTACTTAAGGTCTAATTACTTAAGGTCTAATTACTTAAGGTCTAATTACTATTGGATTTTTTTTTTTTTTTTATTTATAGTCTTCGTACCTATCATTTATTTGCTTATGTTTACCTTAAGGTCTAATTACAATGGAGTTTTATTACCTACCTACATGTCTAAGTACTTTTATTATTATGTCATTTCTATTTCACTAATTTCGCTTCTTCACCATATCCAGGAGTCTAGAGTATCCATTTCCAAGGTCATCATTGAGCCTAGTTTCGGTTGGCTGTCTCATGATCCACAATGATTCGTACACGTCTAGCTTTTTCATATTTCTCACTTCTTTTACTACAGTGAGGTCGTTCCATTCTATTTTGTGTCCTTCGCAAATGTGTTTCGCAACTGAAGATTTCACGTTTGCCACGTTTCCTCGTCTTATCGCTAAGTGTGCCTCCTTTGTGTGCTCCTCGAATCGTATTTTAACGTTTCGTCTTGTTTGTCCGATATATACTTTGTCACAGTGATTGCATTTGATTTTGTAGATACCGCTCTTCTTTCTTCTTGCTGTCCTTTGTGTTTGTGAGCCTACTCTTTAGTTGAGACTGGACACTGCTTGGGATTAGCTGGATGTTGACTTTTTTTAGCAATCTGCTTAAGGCCCCCGTTAGCTCTGAGTTAATGACTACTGCCCTTTGTTGTTCTCTTTGTTTTTGGCTTCTAATTTGAGTGTAGAGTGTAGTAAACCCATCTTGTCTTCTTCTTGCTTCTATTTTCCTTATCATTCCTGAAATCGTCCTTGTTTCATATCCGTTTTTCCTCGCTGTATCCAGAATATAATTCATTTCCTTGATTCGGTTTCCCGTGCTCAAGGGTACTGACATCATCCTATGTATCCACGCTCGGAAAGACGCCATTTTTTGTGAGTATACGTGTTTTGATGTCCTCGGTACAGTCCTTTGGGTGCTTGTGTTTTTTCTGTATATGTCCAATTCTAATTTTCCGTTATCTCTTATGATTTTTAAATCGAGGAAAGGTAGTTCGTTGTTCTTTTCCTCCTCAATTGTAAACTTTATGTTTTTATGGATGTCGTTTAATTTCGGTAGCAAGTTGTTTATGTCCTTTTCTTTTACTATGGCGAAAATATCGTCCACGTAACGAACCCAAAATTTGGGCATTATGCCTGCTTGTTCAATCTTTTCTTCGATCCAGTTCATGAAAATCTCGCTTAAAAACGGTGACAGAGGGTTTCCCATCGGTGCTCCAGACTTCTGTTTGTAGTATTTTCCTCTAAAAGTGAAATAGTTTTCCGACATGCACAGTGTTGCCAGCTTCGTGATTGTTCTTGCTTTTTTCTTTCCTTCTATTGTTGGATCTTTTTGAGTCAGTCGATCTTCCAAAAGCGCGAGAGCTTGCTTTACCGGTACACTTGGGAACAGGGCCTTGACGTCAAAGGATACGATTTTCTCATCACTTCGTAAGCAACTGTTCTGCATTAGCTTATTGATCAGTTCATCTCGGTTCTTCACGGAGAATTTATTGGTCCGAATCCCTATCTGTATTCGAACAGAGTCTTCTTCCAGCAGTCGCTTTGCTAATTTCGATGTCGGAGCGTTTGTTGAAGTTATGATTTCCCTCATCTCCATCTCTTTCTTGTGTATCTTTGGTTGGCATTTGATTCTTGGAAGCACGGGGTTGGTAACTCTCAAGCTCGTCTTTTCACCGAGTATGTCTTTGCACTCCTTTAGAGCTCTTTCTACCCGTTTAATACTTTCAGGGAGTGGATCCTTCCTTAAAACAAAGAAGTCGCCATTGTTCAGTTTTTCGAGTACGAGGTTGTCGTACTTTTCCTTTTCCATTATAACCAATTTATTTCCTTTGTCGGCTTTAAGATAAAAGACTGGTTTCTGATTTAGTTGTTTAAGTGTCTCCATTTCTTGTTTGTTGTCTTTTCTCGTAACCTTTGTTTTCTTCTTCAGCAGGTTCCTCGTTGTTTCCCCCACGAACTCTTTTTTTTCCCTGGGTAGGAACTTGATTGCTGCTTCTATGTCCATCACAATTTCTTCTTTTGGTGTCGTGTTGCTGTTCACCGCATAATTGAGCCCCATGTTTAAGAGTCTCAACTGTTCCTTCGTGAAGACTTCCGATGACATGTTGACCACAAAATCTGGGATCTCCTCAACTTTAGTCGTTTCATTAATTTCTATATTATGTCCTCTAGTCAGTGATTGAAACTTCTTAGATAAGATCTTGTTCTTTCTCGCTTTCTCGCACTCAAATGCTCGTAGTACTTTATCCAGTAAATCAGTCATGCTTCCCTTTGTGCCGTTCAAACCTTTTGCTAATTTTAGATGTAAGTTGTATGCTTGTAGTGTTACTTCACTTTGTTTCGCATACAGTCTCCATTTTCCTTTTTGGAAAAAAGGAAAATGGAGATGGAAAGAAATCTGATAAAGGATAGTTTAAATCGGACTGGATAGAAGATCGACTGACTCAAAAAGATCCAACAATAGAAGGAAAGAAAAAACCAAGAACAATCACGAAGCTGGCAACACTGTGCATGTCGGAAAACTATTTCACTTTTAGAGGAAAATACTACAAACAGAAGTCTGGAGCACCGATGGGAAACCCTCTGTCACCGTTTTTAAGCGAGATTTTCATGAACTGGATCGAAGAAAAGATTGAACAAGCAGGCATAATGCCCAAATTTTGGGTTCGTTACGTGGACGATATTTTCGCCATAGTAAAAGAAAAGGACATAAACAACTTGCTACCGAAATTAAACGACATCCATAAAAACATAAAGTTTACAATTGAGGAGGAAAAGAACAACGAACTACCTTTCCTCGATTTAAAAATCATAAGAGATAACGGAAAATTAGAATTGGACATATACAGAAAAAACACAAGCACCCAAAGGACTGTACCGAGGACATCAAAACACGCATACTCACAAAAAATGGCGTCTTTCCGAGCGTGGATACATAGGATGATGTCAGTACCCTTGAGCACGGGAAACCGAATCAAGGAAATGAATTATATTCTGGATACAGCGAGGAAAAACGGATATGAAACAAGGACGATTTCAGGAATGATAAGGAAAATAGAAGCAAGAAGAAGACAAGATGGGTTTACTACACTCTACACTCAAATTAGAAGCCAAAAACAAAGAGAACAACAAAGGGCAGTAGTCATTAACTCAGAGCTAACGGGGGCCTTAAGCAGATTGCTTAAAAAAAGTCAACATCCAGCTAATCCCAAGCAGTGTCCAGTCTCAACTAAAGAGTAGGCTCACAAACACAAAGGACAGCAAGAAGAAAGAAGAGAAGAGCGGTATCTACAAAATCAAATGCAATCACTGTGACAAAGTATATATCGGACAAACAAGACGAAACGTTAAAATACGGTTCGAGGAGCACACAAAGGAGGCACACTTAGCGATAAGACGAGGAAACGTGGCAAACGTGAAATCTTCAGTTGCGAAACACATTTGCGAAGGACACAAAATAGAATGGAACGACCTCACTGTAGTAAAAGAAGTGAGAAATATGAAAAAGCTAGACGTGTACGAATCATTGTGGATCATGAGACAGCCAACCGAAACTAGGCTCAATGATGACCTTGGAAATGGATACCCTAGCCTCCTGGATATGGTGAAGTAGCGAAATTAGTGAAATAGAAATGACATAATAATAAAAGTACTTAGACATGTACGTAGGTAATAAAACTCCATTGTAATTAGACCTTAAGGTAAACATAAGCAAATAAATGATAGGTACGAAGACTATAAATAAAAAAAAAAAACAAATCCAATAGTAATTAGACCTTAAGTAATTACACCTTAAGTAATTAGACCTTACCCATTGTCCTGCACTAATTTTGAAACCATGTGATAACAGACAGGCATTTGCAGTGCCGACTTGCTGTGCATTGCTTCCGGGTTCGCTTTTGTTCCTTCAGAATGGAAAACTGTGGAATGTCTCCCAAAGTTTTAACTTCATCTGTATAACGATTGATCATTGAAGGAGATTTCGGTGTCACTCCACTTGTTTTTTTTTTAGAACATCGGTGTAGATCATGATTTCACTGACAGATGTTGTGCACCAATTCCCACTCTTCTCTGGTCAAAATGTTAATTCTGCATGGGGTGGTTGTGTCAACCGCTGGTTGGATTCCATCCAAATCCTTTTTTTGACGGAGTAGTTCTCTTAATTTGCTTCACAATAAACAGGGGTCTCATTTGAGGGTGGTTAGGTTATAACAGAGAAGACATAGTTTCACGGGTTTCAAGGAGAGGCCAAAAACACCATTCAAAATGATGCCTCATTCGCTGGTATAGCAAGGGGTGCAGCCAAGCCACCTGCAGCTTAGCCTGTACGGCAACCCAAAATAAATACTGCTTTACAGCAGCAAAAAGACAGAATTACATTCTTGTCCAATGACTGCAAATAATTTTTCGGGTGTGACTTGTTCACTCTCATACGGAAAGTGGATTCATTCATCATCAATAATACAAAAATCCACAAATCTGAGTGAGAAAAAGGCATCACACTTGGACTTCGCCTTCAAAATCTGTTATCGCGATGAGCTCCATCAAGCTCTCCATCGTCAACATTTGTTCGCTAGCTCCACATTACAAAAGGAACTCTGCCCCAGAATACTTGGACATTCATAAACCTGATTTCTTGTTCATTTCAGAAACTAGACTGAAAATTAAACACAAAGTTTACTTGGGGAAATATAAAGTTATAATGGATGAGGACCCGGATGGAATCCTTGGGGTAGCTATGGCTTTCAAGGAAAATCTCAAAACTCAAAACTCGTTTCTAGAGGGGGGAGGGGTACACTCTTGCATTTGTAGGAATATACGTGAAACACGGGTATTCGGGAGGGGTTCTCATTGAAAACTTGGAAACGCACCTTACTTTGTGTGAAAAGTTTGATTTCTTTGCGATAGGGGGTGATTTAAACGCAAGACATCCTTCCTGGGGAAATACCATATCTTACGGACATGGAACGGCTCTGTTCAACTGAGTGCAAGTAAATATTTTTTACCCTTTAGCCTTTACAAGCGCATAGACTGAGAAGTATTTATGCTGACCTGAGTAGAAGGGTTGAGGAAATCTCGATCAAAAGATCGAGAAACCTCTCACCCACCGAGATAGAAGAAGGCCTTGCTTGTTTGAACTCAAACCTTGCTAGGGACAAATCAAAGATGTCGATAAAAAAAATTTTCACAAATTATCCTTATAGAGACTTATCAGAAAACATCGTGAAACTACACCGTAGACGTTGCACCGTCAGGAAACTGCTTTCAAGGATATACCATCACAACTTGAATATATGTAACTGGGAATATCAGCGGATACAACTTTTAATAATGTCCCTTAATGGAATGATTTCGAGAAGCACATTTGAATTCACCAATGAGAGATTCAAACAGACCCTAGCAAATATCAGACTAGGTGCTCGTATGTTCCCCCAAATTAATAAAATAACTGGCCGAAAGCGCCTGCCAAGAGTTCTCACTTATAACGGATTCATGCTCATGGATAAGAAGGCCGTTGCTGACTCCATCGCAAATCACTTTTCGACAGCTCATCAAGGGGATAAAGCAAGTGAGGACTCTGCTTTCAATTCAATAGTAAAAAGAAAAATATCAACGTTCGACAAAGACTACAAGAACCTGTGCTTAACTAGATTCTCATATTCGAATTCCTCCGACGCACCTATTGGCAGTGCCCTGTTTGCGAGCCCTGAAAGTCTCCGCATGCTTGCACTTGAGCGAAATTCGCAAAAATCGGCTGGGACTGATGGAATTTCAATTTTTTTCATTTTTCACCACACGTATTTTGTTCTCCTCGCAACCCTTTCAAATAACTACATGCACATTTGCTACATTAACATTAACATTTCCCACAGCAATGGAAACGCACCAAAACATTTGTTATTCTGAAGCAATCCAATAACGTAGACGTAGTCGACACTCGCCAAATACCTCTCTTGTCCAATGTGGGAAAGTTACTTGAGAGAGTAATCCGCCAAAGCATCACACAGTTCTCAGAGAAATCACACACTTCTCAGAAGGGGCAGAAAGACAGCCGGAAAGACAATGTGGCTTCAATAGAGGTCACTCAACGATAGACGCATTGGCTGTTTTCCATGCCAGTATAAAACAGGACTGGCAGGAAAAAAGGGTGTTGCAGCGTGACTCATCGACGAAGAAAAAGCTTTTAATTCGGTTTGGATCGACGGACTTGTCTACAGACTGATCCAACTGGGCTTCCCGGCTTATGTTACGAAAATTGAGGAGGACGGACTGCCTTTGCGGTGTCTGGTGGAGCTAGCTCTGAACCCTTTACCATTGATTCGGGGGTCCATTCTGGGTCCGTTCTGTCAAATACATTTACGGCCGACATCCCAGAGATCAGGGATGAATTTCAACCTGGAGTCGAGGTGAATCTCTTCGCTGACCATTTACTGGTGTGGTCTTCTGAGTACGATCTCCGCTTTGCAAGGACGAGACCCCAAAGTAACCTGGAATCGTTAACTGGAAAGGATATTATAACTGGATAGGATAACTGAAAGGATAACTGGATATTATGGAAAGTGGGCAATGAGGGTTAGCGCTAAGAAAAGCGAGCTGATTGTTTTCAAGGGCCCACATTAAAATCTGGACGTCGCACGAGGAGTATGTGTGACAACAGAATAAAGCTGAACGGGGAAGATGTGTACTGCTCGAAGCAAACTAAGTATCTGGGGGTAGTTTTTGATAGAAACAACAACTTTAGTGCTCAGGTGGACGCTGTATTGAAGAAATCTAGATACGCATACTATTTCCTTTTACCTCTTTTCAGGAAACAGTGATCAACCAACAAGCGGGCGAATTTACTTGCGTACCAGTCGCTTATCAGGCCAATACTCATGTATGCGGTCCTGATCTGGCAGGCTACAGCGACGTACAAATGGAGCAAGATAGGATTACTCGAGCGCAAAATCCTTCGTGCTTGCACAGGGATGCATAACCGGGAGGATGGACGGCCCTACCCCAACCGACTACTGTGCCGGAATGCAGCCTTGGAACCAATCAACCTCTATGCCAAGAGGTTCATAGATCGAACGGTGAAGCGGCAGACACTAGAACCATGCAAGCAGCCAAAGGTTAGCAATAAGTAGTAAATAAAGGGATTAAACATTGTAGTCAAATATTTTTTTAGTGTACAAGTAATTATAATAAAAATAATATTATGGTAATGTAAGCAAAAAGATTGATATTAAAGGCCACACTTAGGGTGTAGGTGTAGTAATTAAGAAGGAATTTTAATACAACAACTAATTTAAGGAATCAATAAAAAAATAAATTCTAGTTAGTATTGAACTCTGGGTGCAGCCATTAGGCAAAACCCGTAGGTTGAGTAATAGGTTAAGAATAATTGTATATAACCAAACAAAAATTCATCCAATCAAAAAATTCAAACTTGAATTGAAAACAATATAATCATTATAAAGGCTTATTTCGATGTAGTTTATTCCTTAGTTTTTTTATAATTATATATTCCTTATGATTAGGAATAAATAATGATAAAGCTTACGCAACAAACAATATAATCATTATATAAGGCTTAGTTTGGTGTAGTTTGTTCCTTGGTGCATAAGGCCTATCGCTTGTCAGGGAAAACAGTCTGCATATACTTTACCTTATTTCATCCCTGATGTTAGCATGTGCCAAGACATTGACAATAGGTATACAGCTTTTATCATCATATATACCCTATGACAAGGCATAAATAATGATATAATAGAAGTGGTGATTGCACTGCGCAAAATGCACTTACCCAAGAATTATCGCTCACTCAAGATAGTTGTCACTCAATTTTCACTATCACACTCTTCACATTTACAATCTCAGTACAATTCGCACATACGAGTACACTAGTAATTATAGAAATAAGTTTTATTATTCTTCAAAATTCCTATTTAATTTTCAAATGAAACACTATCTTTTCATTCCCAAACACACAGAACACACTTTTTATTTTATTCTTTTAAAATGTTACACTAGTTATTTCGTTTTTGATTCTTATTCGCCACTGACTACTCAAAGATGCAAATCTTAATCCAAACCCTTTTGTTTATTTTAATTCGATCAATCTTTATCTCTTATTTCCTAATTTGCTCTCGTGCAGATTTTTGTTTATTTAAATGCGGACATTTGTTTTCGTTATGATTTTCAATCTCTCAAATTTGATTTTAGTGTTATTGTTTCCCATGTGTTTTCAAAATATCAAATTTTCCTTTCAAAGAATTTTAAGTTATGAAATTGAGACTGATGGATCAATTGAAAATTGGATTAATTGATAATCGATTTCCTGTTGATTTATGATGCAATATTCGAGTTTTTTTTTATATAATGAATTGGCTTCCTGTTTATGATTTACAATATCTTTATAGTTTTCTTTTTTAAAATAATGAATTGGCTTCCTGTTTATAATTTACAATATCTTTAGAAATGACTCCTCCCTCCTTAAGATGCGTGTCCTCGTGCAATGTATTTATATTTACTTTAATGTTTGAATTTTTTCTCAAATATTTATAGTGGACGATTACAATGTCGATAATTATAAAAAAGAAATTATTATAATATCTGTAATTAAACTTCTCAATGCAATCAATTCTAACAATTTTATATGACTTATATTTTCGATATTTTGAGCGTGAATGTCGTCTTATGTCAGATTACCCTTTTCTTTATCGGTAATATTTTTAATTATATTTCGTAAAATTACATTAAAATAGACAACATCTTTCCTGTTTTTGAAGGTAACATTTCTTATGGTGATTGCACAATTAGTAAACTTAATGATATTATGGTTCTTAATTATGATTGTTAGCAAGCTCAAGCTCGTCTTTTCACCGAGTATGTCTTTGCACTCCTTTAGAGCTCTTTCTACCCGTTTAATACTTTCAGGGAGTGGATCCTTCCTTAAAACAAAGAAGTCGCCATTGTTCAGTTTTTCGAGTACGAGGTTGTCGTACTTTTCCTTTTCCATTATAACCAATTTATTTCCTTTGTCGGCTTTAAGATAAAAGACTGGTTTCTGATTTAGTTGTTTAAGTGTCTCCATTTCTTGTTTGTTGTCTTTTCTCGTAACCTTTGATTTCTCTTCAGCAGGTTCATCGTTGTTTCCCCCACGAACTCTTTTTTTTCCCTGGGTAGGAACTTGATTGCTGCTTCTATGTCCATCACAATTTCTTCTTTTGGTGTCGTGTTGCTGTTCACCGCATAATTGAGCCCCATGTTTAAGAGTCTCAACTGTTCCTTCGTGAAGACTTCCGATGACATGTTGACCACAAAATCTGGGATCTCCTCAACTTTAGTCGTTTCATTAATTTCTATATTATGTCCTTAGTCAGTGATTGAAACTTCTTAGATAAGATCTTGTTCTTTCTCGCTTTCTTGCACTCAAATGCTCGTAGTACTTTATCCAGAAAATCAGTCATGCTTCCCTTTGTGCCGTTCAAACCTTTTGCTAATTTGAGATGTAAGTTGTATGCTTGTAGCGTTACTTCACTTTGTTTCGCATACAGTCGATTTAAACTATCCTTTATCAGATTCCTTTCCATCTCCATTTTCCTTTTTTCCAAAAAGGAAAAATCCATTTTCCTTTCCATCTCCATTTTCCTTTTTTCCAAAAAGGAAAATGGAGATGGAAAGGAATCTGATAAAGGATAGTTTAAATCGACTGTATGCGAAACAAAGTGAAGTAACACTACAAGCATACAACTTACATCTAAAATTAGCAAAAGGTTTGAACGGCACAAAGGGAAGCATGACTGATTTACTGGATAAAGTACTACGAGCATTTGAGTGCAAGAAAGCGAGAAAGAACAAGATCTTATCTAAGAAGTTTCAATCACTGACTAGAGGACATAATATAGAAATTAATGAAACGACTAAAGTTGAGGAGATCCCAGATTTTGTGGTCAACATGTCATCGGAAGTCTTCACGAAGGAACAGTTGAGACTCTTAAACATGGGGCTCAATTATGCGGTGAACAGCAACACGACACCAAAAGAAGAAATTGTGATGGACATAGAAGCAGCAATCAAGTTCCTACCCAGGGAAAAAAAAGAGTTCGTGGGGGAAACAACGATGAACCTGCTGAAGAAGAAATCAAAGGTTACGAGAAAAGACAACAAACAAGAAATGGAGACACTTAAACAACTAAATCAGAAACCAGTCTTTTATCTTAAAGCCGACAAAGGAAATAAATTGGTTATAATGGAAAAGGAAAAGTACGACAACGTCGTACTCGAAAAACTGAACAATGGCGACTTCTTTGTTTTAAGGGAGGATCCACTCCCTGAAAGTATTAAACGGGTAGAAAGAGCTCTAAAGGAGTGCAAAGACATACTCGGTGAAAAGACGAGCTTGAGCTTGCTAACAATCATAATTAAGAACCATAATATCATTAAGTTTACTAATTGTGCAATCACCATAAGAAATGTTACCTTCAAAAACAGGAAAGATGTTGTCTATTTTAATGTAATTTTACGAAATATAATTAAAAATATTACCGATAAAGAAAAGGGTAATCTGACATAAGACGACATTCACGCTCAAAATATCGAAAATATAAGTCATATAAAATTGTTAGAATTGATTGCATTGAGAAGTTTAATTACAGATATTATAATAATTTCTTTTTTATAATTATCGACATTGTAATCGTCCACTATAAATATTTGAGAAAAAATTCAAACATTAAAGTAAATATAAATACATTGCACGAGGACACGCATCTTAAGGAGGGAGGAGTCATTTCTAAAGATATTGTAAATTATAAACAGGAAGCCAATTCATTATTTTAAAAAAGAAAACTATAAAGATATTGTAAATCATAAACAGGAAGCCAATTCATTATATAAAAAAAAACTCGAATATTGCATCATAAATCAACAGGAAATCGATTATCAATTAATCCAATTTTCAATTGATCCATCAGTCTCAATTTCATAACTTAAAATTCTTTGAAAGGAAAATTTGATATTTTGAAAACACATGGGAAACAATAACACTAAAATCAAATTTGAGAGATTGAAAATCATAACGAAAACAAATGTCCGCATTTAAATAAACAAAAATCTGCACGAGAGCAAATTAGGAAATAAGAGATAAAGATTGATCGAATTAAAATAAACAAAAGGGTTTGGATTAAGATTTGCATCTTTGAGTAGTCAGTGGCGAATAAGAATCAAAAACGAAATAACTAGTGTAACATTTTAAAAGAATAAAATAAAAAGTGTGTTCTGTGTGTTTGGGAATGAAAAGATAGTGTTTCATTTGAAAATTAAATAGGAATTTTGAAGAATAATAAAACTTATTTCTATAATTACTAGTGTACTCGTATGTGCGAATTGTACTGAGATTGTAAATGTGAAGAGTGTGATAGTGAAAATTGAGTGACAACTATCTTGAGTGAGCGATAATTCTTGGGTAAGTGCATTTTGCGCAGTGCAATCACCACTTCTATTATATCATTATTTATGCCTTGTCATAGGGTATATATGATGATAAAAGCTGTATACCTATTGTCAATGTCTTGGCACATGCTAACATCAGGGATGAAATAAGGTAAAGTATATGCAGACTGTTTTCCCTGACAAGCGATAGGCCTTATGCACCAAGGAACAAACTACACCAAACTAAGCCTTATATAATGATTATATTGTTTGTTGCGTAAGCTTTATCATTATTTATTCCTAATCATAAGGAATATATAATTATAAAAAAACTAAGGAATAAACTACATCGAAATAAGCCTTTATAATGATTATATTGTTTTCAATTCAAGTTTGAATTTTTTGATTGGATGAATTTTTGTTTGGTTATATACAATTATTCTTAACCTATTACTCAACCTACGGGTTTTGCCTAATGGCTGCACCCAGAGTTCAATACTAACTAGAATTTATTTTTTTATTGATTCCTTAAATTAGTTGTTGTATTAAAATTCCTTCTTAATTACTACACCTACACCCTAAGTGTGGCCTTTAATATCAATCTTTTTGCTTACATTACCATAATATTATTTTTATTATAATTACTTGTACACTAAAACAATATTTGACTACAATGTTTAATCCCTTTATTTACTACTTATTGCTAACCTTTGGCTGCTTGCATGGTTCTAGTGTCTGCCGCTTCACCGTTCGATCTATGAACCTCTTGGCATAGAGGTTGATTGGTTCCAAGGCTGCATTCCGGCACAGTAGTCGGTTGGGGTAGGGCCGTCCATCCTCCCGGTTATGCATCCCAGTGCAAGCACGAAGGATTTTGCGCTCGAGTAATCCTATCTTGCTCCATTTGTACGTCGCTGTAGCCTGCCAGATCAGGACCGCATACATGAGTATTGGCCTGATAAGCGACTGGTACGCAAGTAAATTCGCCCGCTTGTTGGTTGATCACTGTTTCCTGAAAAGAGGTAAAAGGAAATAGTATGCGTATCTAGATTTCTTCAATACAGCGTCCACCTGAGCACTAAAGTTGTTGTTTCTATCAAAAACGACCCCCAGATACTTAGTTTGCTTCGAGCAGTACACATCTTCCCCGTTCAGCTTTATTCTGTTGTCACACATACTCCTCGTGTGACGTCCAGATTTTAATGTGGGCCCTTGAAAACAATCAGCTCGCTTTTCTTAGCGCTAACCCTCATTGCCCACTTTCCATAATATCCAGTTATCCTTTCAGTTATCCTATCCAGTTATAATATCCTTTCCAGTTAACGATTCCAGGTTACTTTGGGGTCTCGTCCTTGCAAAGCGGAGATCGTACTCAGAAGGCCACACCAGTAAACCAGAGGCCACACCTCTGGGATGTCGGCCGTAAATGTATTTGACAGAACGGACCCAGAATGGACCCCCGAATCAATGGTAAAGGGTTCAGAGCTAGCTCCACCAGACACCGCAAAGGCAGTCCGTCCTCCTCAATTTTCGTAACATAAGCCGGGAAGCCCAGTTGGATCAGTCTGTAGACAAGTCCGTCGATCCAAACCGAATTAAAAGCTTTTTCTTCGTCGATGAGTCACGCTGCAACACCCTTTTTTCCTGCCAGTCCTGTTTTATACTGGCATGGAAAACAGCCAATGCGTCTATCGTTGAGTGACCTCTATTGAAGCCACATTGTCTTTCCGGCTGTCTTTCTGCCCCTTCTGAGAAGTGTGTGATTTCTCTGAGAACTGTGTGATGCTTTGGCGGATTACTCTCTCAAGTAACTTTCCCACATTGGACAAGAGAGGTATTTGGCGAGTGTCGACTACGTCTACGTTATTGGATTGCTTCAGAATAACAAATGTTTTGGTGCGTTTCCATTGCTGTGGGAAATGTTAATGTTAATGTAGCAAATGTGCATGTAGTTATTTGAAAGGGTTGCGAGGAGAACAAAATACGTGTGGTGAAAAATGAAAAAAAATTGAAATTCCATCAGTCCCAGCCGATTTTTGCGAATTTCGCTCAAGTGCAAGCATGCGGAGACTTTCAGGGCTCGCAAACAGGGCACTGCCAATAGGTGCGTCGGTGGAATTCGAATATGAGAATCTAGTTAAGCACGGGTTCTTGTAGTCTTTGTCGAACGTTGATATTTTTCTTTTTACTATTGAATTGAAAGCAGAGTCCTCACTTGCTTTATCCCCTTGATGAGCTGTCGAAAAGTGATTTGCGATGGAGTCAGCAACGGCCTTCTTATCCATGAGCATGAATCCGTTATAAGTGAGAACTCTTGGCAGGCGCTTTCAGCCAGTTATTTTATTAATTTGGGGGAACATACGAGCACCTAGTCTGATATTTGCTAGGGTCTGTTTGAATCTCTCATTGGTGAATTCAAATGTGCTTCTCGAAATCATTCCATTAAGGGACATTATTAAAAGTTGTATCCGCTGATATTCCCAGTTACATATATTCAAGTTGTGATGGTATATCCTTGAAAGCAGTTTCCTGACGGTGCAACGTCTACGGTGTAGTTTCACGATGTTTTCTGATAAGTCTCTATAAGGATAATTTCTGAAAATTTTTTTTATCGACATCTTTGATTTGTCCCTAGCAAGGTTTGAGTTCAAACAAGCAAGGCCTTCTTCTATCTCGGTGGGTGAGAGGTTTCTCGATCTTTTGTTCGAGATTTCCTCAACCCTTCTACTCAGGTCAGCATAAATACTTCTCAGTCTATGCGCTTGTAAAGGCTAAAGGGTAAAAAATATTTACTTGCACTCAGTTGAACAGAGCCGTTCCATGTCCGTAAGATATGGTATTTCCCCAGGAAGGATGTCTTGCGTTTAAATCACCCCCTATCGCAAAGAAATCAAACTTTTCACACAAAGTAAGGTGCGTTTCCAAGTTTTCAATGAGAACCCCTCCCGAATACCCGTGTTTCACGTATATTCCTACAAATGCAAGAGTGTACCCCTCCCCCCTCTAGAAACGAGTTTTGAGTTTTGAGATTTTCCTTGAAAGCCATAGCTACCCCAAGGATTCCATCCGGGTCCTCATCCATTATAACTTTATATTTCCCCAAGTAAACTTTGTGTTTAATTTTCAGTCTAGTTTCTGAAATGAACAAGAAATCAGGTTTATGAATGTCCAAGTATTCTGGGGCAGAGTTCCTTTTGTAATGTGGAGCTAGCGAACAAATGTTGACGATGGAGAGCTTAATGGAGCTCATCGCGATAACAGATTTTGAAGGCGAAGTCCAAGTGTGATGCCTTTTTCTCACTCAGATTTGTGGGTTTTTGTGTTATTGATGATGAATGAATCCACTTTCCGTATGAGAGTGAACAAGTCACACCCGAAAAATTATTTGCAGTCATTGGACAAGAATGTAATTCTGTCTTTTTGCTGCTGTAAAGCAGTATTTATTTTGGGTTGCCGTACAGGCTAAGCTGCAGGTGGCTTGGCTGCACCCCTTGCTATACCAGCGAATGAGGCATCATTTTGAATGGTGTTTTTGGCCTCTCCTTGAAACCCGTGAAACTATGTCTTCTCTGTTATAACCTAACCACCCTCAAATGAGACCCCTGTTTATTGTGAAGCAAATTAAGAGAACTACTCCGTCAAAAAAAGGATTTGGATGGAATCCAACCAGCGGTTGACACAACCACCCCATGCAGAATTAACATTTTGACCAGAGAAGAGTGGGAATTGGTGCACAACATCTGTCAGTGAAATCATGATCTACACCGATGTTCCAAAAAAAAAACAAGTGGAGTGACACCGAAATCTCCTTCAATGATCAATCGTTATACAGATGAAGTTAAAACTTTGGGAGACATTCCACAGTTTTCCATTCTGAAGGAACAAAAGCGAACCCGGAAGCAATGCACAGCAAGTCGGCACTGCAAATGCCTGTCTGTTATCACATGGTTTCAAAATTAGTGCAGGACAATGGGTAAGCCCTAAAATCCGCAACAACCCCATTATATGGAAGCGATCATGGCTGCCTGCAAGCGCTGGAAGCTGCATTCCTGCTTGTTTTTGGGATTCATTTATTACGCCAAGTTCATTGAGTAGAATTATACTGACAGGCGTTCTGGAGATTATGCTTATGAAGCGATTTCGTTTTGTACCAACTTTTGTTTCGTTTATGTTTGAAAAGAGAATAGAGAAGAATAGAAAAGTGGTTCAATGTATATTTTTAAATGAGCGAATGATATTTTATCAGCTAAATCAAGTTGAATCAACTAAGTTAATTTGATTAGAATTTATCATGCTTAGAATGTTGACAATCTATTACTTCATTGATCCTGGGTGGGTCTGTTTGTTAATTTGTTCGTAAATCGAGAAGTCATCATTAGGTGGAGCCAAGAGAGAGAGAGAGAGCAAAGGAATTTACAAGAAATTTTAAAAGTAATCTGTGGATGAGATTATCCGAAGCAATTGCGGAGATTAATTGAAAAAATGTCTCGAGAAAAGACTTCTTTCGGCAAATGACTGGTTATAAAGTGTTATTTGGTACCGGATTTCCATTCTCCTGAAATAAATTGGCCTGTGTTGTTAAGATAGGTGTGTTAGGAGTTTATATTTTACATTTATTATACCATAACTGTATAAGAAATTTGTTGATACTTGATAAATTTTCATTAAGTTTGGTATAGTTTGTTTTTCGAAGCTAATGGCTTTGCGATATATTTATGTTTCTGATATTATTATGTGCTTACCCTATAATATATTATTGAGCTGAATCGCTCAATTTTCAATAAATAGAAATAGAACTGCAATCTCAAACGAGACATGGCACATGCTAGAAAATCTACATTTCTATAAGGATAGCATTTTGAAATTGACTTCTTCGGGGTAAACCCTCACGCCAAATTTTATTTATGGCCTGTTACGCATTATCAATGTTAGTATTATGCTGTGGAAAGATATAATGAGCACTCAACAGTACCTAATCAACTCGCTCATTCATCAACATTAAATCAAAAATATGATTTCAATGCTTCGAACTTTTAAAGGACAATACTGAAGGATTCCATCTGTCCATTGGTCGTATATTCATCTGTCTATTGGTTGTATATACGTTGTAGAAGTTAAAAAAAATTTATTTCAAAATGTTTCCCTGCTCGACTCGGCAATTTACTCCGATACCCAATGTGAAACCTGATTTTGTTTCATTCCAACTACTGAATCTTCTATTAACTGCTATTTTATTCACCCGCCTCGCTGAAATGGCTGACAAAATTATGGAAGTTAAACAGCCAAGTGAGATTTGCGAAATTTCAAATTTCCAAAATTCAAAAGGAAGCTCGCCCAAAGCGGCAGACTTAGGTGCTCAGATCGCAGAATTGAAGGCATCAATCGAAGAACTACGTGTATCCACTTATCGGCGAGTAACATCACCACAACACTTCAGGCGACGAAGCCGTTCTCGCAATCAAAGAAACGAAAGTAAAATTTGTTGCTTTCATCAGAAATTCGGAGTAGCTGCTTGTCGTTGCACTAAGCCATGTAACTTTAACGCACTAGTGACATCGGGAAACGCATAGGAGCCCTGCGGGTTGAGACGAATCGCAGTCGCTCCACAACAAACCGTCTGTTTGTGATAGATCAGCACTCCAAACTAAAATTTTTGATCAACACAGGCGCGGAAGTGTCGTGACCTAGTGTCGTGGCCTAGTGTCTAAAATTTTTGAACCTTTAGTTATATCAAGGCCTGATATCACGCCAATTAGTAAACGTGATGATGGATCATTAAATAAACACATACAAACTTCCAATAATATACACCGCTTGACACCAATGGTGAGAAACATGATTGAAAGAATGAATCAACCTACTTGAGATTGATTCATTCCTAACTAATGCATTATCGATGTTCCTCACTTGATATAAATGATCTATAGAGTAAACTAATTTGTCTGGGATCGATTTATCCATTAGCAAGAAATATTGAACCTTTTAATAATAATTGAGTGATTTCGAATCGATCTCGTTTCCCTTTTGACAATTGTTTACCGGCAACACTTAATAAATTTCATATTGAACAAACAATCTTAAGCTGATTTCGTTCGAACTAATTAGATAAACAATCTTAAGTTGATTTCGTTCGAACCAATTAATAAATAACAACAGTTCTTCTGATCGCGGGACTATATAAAGAACCCAAAATATAAGTTAGAGAGTCATAATTTGGTTTTAGTCTAGCGATTAAGTCGATCATTATGAGAAAATAAAAGTAATTTTACGATATTAAAAAGGTGTTTTTAATACCTAACAATAATTGGCGCAGTCGGTATCCGAACTAAGGATAAAATCGAATAATCGCAGCACCGATAATTTAACGTATTGTTAAATAGTGTATCCCGAAAAACGTGAAAATAAAACGCGAAAGTTCTGTACATCGTGTTCGTTTGGTGAATTCCTAAAAAGAAAGAAGTGCTTCGAGGAGATTGAGCCCTCGTGAATCGTTATATGTGTCCCCCTGAAACAAAATATTTTTTTATTGAAAAATTTTCTGCTTCCTTTTGAACTAAGTGACAATATTTCTGTGACAGAGGAGTTCCCGAGATTGTTTATGCCTTACGAACTAAGTATAGGAACACTTACTGTAAGTAGAAGATTTTATTTTCAATCAAAGTTATTATCGTCGTCAAGTCTTCTGAGACTCTAAACAAGGGACAAATCAGGAATAACAAGATCAGACCACTAGAAGAATTTGTGGTACTTTGCACATATTTCTTTGCGAATTCTAATCGAGGCTTATCTACCATGGCAAGACAAAATATGGCAAATTCATCAAGACTAACAGAAACATTGGGTGAGGCTCAAGACAATGAAAGAACATCATCAAGAGCTTCAACTCCTGCTTTAAGAACCCTAGGCATGGATCCACTGAAGTTCGCCTGCAGATTACCAACATTTGATGGCTCTAGAGAAAACCTAAAATTATGGATTGACAACGTTGAAATACTTGTATCTGCATTGTCCGGTTATGATCAATTATCACATCTGACTATTTTTAATATACTAAGAACTAAGCTTATAGGTAAGGCACAACAAATTGTTAATATTAATAATGATGTACAAGACTGGAATCAACTTAGAGAAGTTTTAATTTCAAACTTTGGAGACAAGAAAAACAGTTTAATTTTGCTTGACGATCTTCGATTGACAGAATTTAAATCAAATGTGTTAGATTTTTATAACGAAATTATGAAAAAACTTCAACGGTTAAATATAAAATCAGAACTTGAGTATAGATTCAACGAAATTGAAGGAAACAAACGAATCGCTTTGCACGTTCTAATGAACAAGATGATAGAGCCAGTCAGAAGTGTCCTATTTAGCAGAAATCCTGCTTCTTTAGAGCAGGCATTGATCATATTAACAGAAGGAAATTACCTCCACTACAAAATTCGCACATCTAAAAGTTTCGCTCCTAATCGCAATAACTTCCCCTTAAATAAGTCATTCAGTACCTTCCAGAGATCACAACTAAATAACTTTTATTCGAATAACAGAATCGACCAAAGACATAAGATACACCAACATTACCCAAATAAATTTCAACCCAATTCTACTTATCAACGAAATGATTCTTTACAATCAAGAATTAATCGGTATGGCAGACCAGAACCTATGGAAATTGATAACCAAATCCATACAAATTTAAATTTTTGGCAACAAGCCTCGGAAACAAACCAAATCTTCCCTATATCAAAATAAATTCTTATGGTTTACCATTAAGATTCCTAATAGACACAGGAGCGACTATAAGTGCCATTCGCCCGGGTCTTTGTGATGCCAAATTAAGAAATTATATTCCAGAAAATAAATTATATACTTTAAACTCCATGTATACTTATAATTACTTGATTTCAATTAAACCCTTTAAAGAATTCAATTCGAATTCGGAAAATAAATTTGATTTCATAGAAATCGAATTTAGTAGAAAATATGATGGACTACTTGGTAATAATATATTATCGAAATTCCACACTAGGATAGATCTTCATAACAAGATCATCCAATTTGACGAAAAGGTGTTTCCAATTTTCTTCAATGAATATGAAGAAAACGAAAAACCGATAAGTGTCCTTTATCGATAAGTGTCCGGAACCTATTCGCGGTGTTTTATATGCAAGAAATCCGAAAACCTTTGAGGATGCTTATTGTGTGCTGGTGAATTCAGGGTATCTCCACTACGGATCTAAAAATCGATTTAATTCTGTAAACAATTTCGGAAATAAGAATACAAAAAACCAAAATAGTGTCAGTGGTGCCAATGTGTTTACACAACCAGAGAATAGTTTTTACCATAGGCAGAATTACAGAACAAACCCAAATAGTCAAAATATGAGAAGAAATGATCTCTCTTTAGCAACAGATGTATCAATGAATACAATCCAGTCCTCAGGAAGTTCCCTTTTCGCTGGAAATCAAAATTTTCGATTACCAGCCTCGGACTCCCTATTCTTCGATTAACAATTGAAGGAAAATCTGTCCGCTGCTTAATAGACACGGGTAGCACTCATTGTATAATGAATGCAAAATATGTTAGTACAAAACGACGATATGTTCTTCCTCATCCTTTAATAATAAACTCCGTAGCTCAAAAAACGGAAGTAAAATACGGTTTCGATACGGAATTTCCATCGGAATTCTGTACAAATCATCGAATTGGATGGAAATTAATGGATGTCACATCAAACATCTTCGATTGTATTATCGGTTTGAATGTTCTGATAGGTGCAAAAGCGAAATTAGATTTCGAGTTGAAAACTATTTCTATCAACAACATAACGATTCCCTTCGAAAATGAGGAAGGTGAGCTATATAATATACTAGCGAGTCAATGCGAAAACCTTTTAGAACAAGATGATGACAAACAAAAACAACAATGAAATGATAGAAATGATATGCCATTTGAGAAACGAATACAAGACGAAGCATATACAAAAGAAAAACAAGACCTCATTGATCGAATAAAAGACGAGTTTATTGATGTACAATACGACAAACATGAAAAGTTGACTTTTACACATCACGTCAAACATAGTCTAAAGTTGACATCAGACATTCCTATATATCAGCGGAACTATAGATACCCGCATTCTTTAAAATCATTTATAAAACAACAGATCCAAGAAGACCTGGCACAGGGAATAATTCAACCTTCAAATTCTCCTTACAATTCTCCAATTTGGGTAGTTCCAAAAAAAGGAGGAAAAAATAGGCTTGTCATCGATTTTCGGAAAATTAACAATATCACAGTAGCTGACAGATTCCCTATCCCACCGATCGACGATATCTTAGGACAGTTGGGTCACGCTAATTATTTTACAAGCATTGACCTTGCAAAAGCCTTTCACCAATTTGAAATAGAACCAGAAGATCGCCATAAAACGGCATTTTCAACAGACGAAGGACATTTCGAATTCAAACGTATGCCCTTTGGCTTAAAAAATTCACCAGCTACTCTACAGAGAGTGATGAACAAAATTCTAGGAGAACTTACGGGTAAATGTTGTGTTATATTCATGGACGATATATTGGTATATTTTTCAACAATAGAAGAACATGAAAAAGCTCTTCGTAAAGTACTTACAGCACTAAGGAAGGCAAATCTAAAAATTGAAATGGAAAAAACCCATTTCTTAAAAAAGTCAACCGAATTCTTAGGTCACGTAATAACTCAAGAGGGAATAAAACCAAACCCTAAGAAACTTGCAGCAATCGATAAATTTCCCCTTCCTACTACTCAAAAACAAATCAAGTCATTTTTAGGAATGACCGAGAAAGGTTTTTCTAAAATCGCTCGCCCAATGACTAAATATTTAAAGAAAGATATGAAAGTTAAGACAATGGACCCAGAGTATAATGAAGCATTTGAAAAATTAAAACTTTACATTTCAAATCCTCATATACTTCAGTTTCCGAATTTCACAAAACCATTTACTGTAACAACAGATGCTTCAAATTTCGCTATCGGAGCAGTATTATCACAAGACCAAAAACCAATCTGTTTTGCATCTAGAACCTTAAATGAATCAGAAATACGATTTTCGACTATAGAGAAGGAGTTGCTCGCGATTGTTTTCGCACTTAAATATTTCAGACCATACATTTTTGGGTACAAAATCGAGTTAATAACGGATCATAAGCCATTAACATATTTAGAAAATCTTAAAGCAGATAATCCACGCCTGCAAAGATGGAAGCTAAAGTTATTGGAATATGATCTTGTAATTAAAAATATAAAGGGCAAAAAAATTTTGTGGCAGACGCACTTTCTCGTATTGAAATTAATGTTCATGAGAATGAAGACTGCGACTTATTGGCAACACAGCATACAGCTGCAGAAGATAGCACACATTATATATCAATTACAGAAAAACCACTCAATTACTACAATTTACAAATCA
Source organism: Stratiomys singularior (assembly GCA_954870665.1). NCBI lineage: Eukaryota > Metazoa > Arthropoda > Insecta > Diptera > Stratiomyidae > Stratiomys > Stratiomys singularior. Next base: position 86,830,726 of record OX940878.1, on the reverse strand, counting down.
TCATAAAAATAAGCAAAACAAATAATACGATCAGAAAAAACTTTCAACGAAAGAAAAGGTTGATATTTACATTTCATTCCTTTACGGTAAAAGAGGCGAAATACATATTAAATAATCATATGCCACATACTGGTACAGTAGGCATAAAATTACCAGATAAACGAAAACTCTTAATTTTGCAAAAAGAATACAACACATGGAAATTGACCCATAGTAAAGTTACGTTAGTATACGCAGAAAAACTACTTCATGACTGTTCATTTAGTGAAATCCAAGAAGTAATTGCTAAAACTCATAAGCAAAGTAATCATATAGGTATAAATAAAACCTATTTTGAACTTCATAATAAATATTATTTTCCTCGTTTAAAGGAATTAATTGAAAACTATATTAATTCATGCGACGTATGTCAGCAATCCAAATATGATAGAAATCCACCCAAAGAACCTTTCAAGGAAACAGTAACACCGAAAAATATACGTGAAATTTACCATATCGACGTTTGGTTCAGAGACAAAAATAGCCCATACATCACATGTATAGAAAAATTTTCCAAATTTTTAGCCATATCACCATTAAAGAATAGGCAATGGGATACAATAGTGAACACACTGAGAGGTATAGTTAACCAAATAGGTAAACCAAAACTCCTCGTCACCGACAACGAAAGTGGAGTAAACGCTGAAAAGACTAAGGATTGGTTGAAAGAAGAAAATATTCAAGTTCATTTCACACATCCAAATCATAAAACAGGGAACTCTGATGTAGAAATAGCGCACCGAACTTTAAACGAAAACATGCGCACTTTTTTAATTAGACAAAAAGAAGAAGATAGGAACTTACAATTATTGAATCCTGTGCAAGAATGTGTACAGTATTATAATACAACTAGACATTCGGCACACGGAGAAAAACCGTCAGATATATTTTTTAATCAAATAGATATTTCACACATCTTTAAGAAATTAACTGAATACAAAAATAAAATGTTAGAAAAAGCCAATCAAAATAGAAAAATGTCAGAACTTGACAACAAATGGGTAAAAAACCCCAATCCAACAAAATTAAGTCCTCGCTTCAAGAAAGCAAAGTTGAATCAAAGAGTTCACGCGGAAAATAGAAAGAAACTTAAACGTAACTTTCGTTCCAAAAATACTCTTCCTACTTCTGTTGATATCGGCAGAAATACAAGAGATTCAAATATAATATCTAGCACAACAAAACGGTTTCATATTAATGAAGACAGAACAAGACCAGGTAGTTCTGAACACAGTCATCATAGGACTTCCAATATTGCGGAAAGACATAGAATCACTACTTGATAGCTTAGATATCTTACTTAAACATTGAACCATTTTTAAATGGAAGACTAAGCTAAAACCATAAAAACCAGAGCCAATAGACAGAATTAAATTGAGTTCCGAACAAAAAAAAAAATCTTTACAAATTTATTCAGATACCTTTGAGTTTCTAGTACACAATAAGGTACCACTTCATATGGATACACTTTATCCAATTATAGATAAATGTATAAAATTAATTATGAAAAATAACCCTCCCGAATATACATTAACATTATACACTTTTCCACTTTATGTTTATGAGAAAATATCCTCAGAGACATTTGTTTTTACAAATGTGACCTCAACGCACATTCAACACTCATGTGAAAATACCGAAATTCGAAAGTTGTGTCGATGCTCAGCATATGTACTATCGTTTAACATAATTAATACAATAACTGAAAATTTTATACCACAAGTATATATAACACAAGTATACAAATACCAGAAAACAACCGAATAAGCAAATTTTCAATTTTGCAAAAAAACAAAAAAATTTACAATTTGAGTATTCTGAGCAAATGTATTGGAAAGTATGTAAAAGCTTGACGAGTTACACAGTTCAGATACACTCTTGCATATATCCATTAGCTTAACTTAATCATTATTATTATCATAATCCTTATAATAATCCTATTTTATAAGAAGAAAAAAAAAGTCAACAGGAAAAATCCGTAAACTATTAAACATCACGATTATAAAGCCTGAGGACAGCCTTCACTTAAACGAGGGAGGTGTTATGTAAACAAACCAACAGCCAAACCAAACCAATTATAAAAACATGTAAACCATTACCAGATGTTTCATACAATCCTGTTAGAATAGCCTTTTAGAGTACTAACGTGAAAAAGGTCAAAGTAATGTTTATTCAAAGTAAGATTTGAAACGAACAAAGAAGATGTTGATTTTACAATTAGAAGATGTATCTTAAATAGATAAGATTTGAAAAGGACCCGACAAGGGCGAAAACACGTAATAATAATATTTGTTTAGTTAGCGATTAGCCATAAGTATAAAAGCAAATGTATTATAAAGGATAAGCGTCAGTTGAGTAGAAATAAAGTTAGAGATAAGACAACGAAAGCAGTTGAGTTTGTTCTTCGCGTTAATTTCAGACGTTCGGAACCACACACGTAACTCTCTATTGGTTTTATATCTCGATAATTCTATTGATACTTGATTCCGCTATTGGTTATTTTATACTTCAAATTCAAATTAATTTATTGGGTGATTTTTTCATACTATATACAATCATTATTTACAATATTTTCTTAACCTAATACTTAGCCTACGGGCTTTGCCTAATGGCTGTGCCCAGAACTCTATACTAACATTTGTTTAATATCAAAAATTATTACTTATATATCAAAAAAGAAAATTATTATTACTAACATTTACACCCTAAATGTGACCTCTGTTGTTTTTGGTCGTTTTATATTTATTTAATTTCAATCTTGATTTATATACAATAATTATTAATAAAATTTTTGTTTTAATTTTTTGTTAAATATTTAATACAATATTTTACTTATAACTATTATTAAAATTAATTTCTTAATCTATCCGTTGGCTGCCTCCATCGCTCGACTATCTGCCACGTTACTAATTGTGGCGGTCTCGTGCTCCGCCATACGCTTTGCAGCTCGTTCGGTCAACTTCTTGGCGTAGCGGTGAATCGGCTCCACATCTGCCTCCCGGTATAGATATCGGTTGGGGTAGGACCGTCCGTCCTCCCTTTTGAACACTCCAGTGCAAGCCCGAAGGATTTTACGTTCCAATAATGCTATCTTGCCCCATTTGCATTTTGGTGCTGCCTGCCATATCAGCACTGCGTACAGGAGTATGGGCCTGATTAGAGCTTTGTAAGCAATAATCTTGACCCGCTTGCTGGTCGTTGACTGTTTCCTGAAAAGAGACATAAGAAGATGGTATGCATAAATGGCTTTCTTCCAAGCAGAATCTACGTGAGCACTGAAGGTGTTTTTTGTATCGAAAATCACCCCCAGATACTTCGTTTGTTTGGAGCAGTGCACCACCCGCCCGTTCAATTTTACTCTGGTATCACAGATGTTCTTTGTTCGACGTCCTTATTTTTGATGTGGGTCCTTGAACACAATCAGCTCGCTTTTCCTAGCGTTAACCCTCATCCCCCACTTTCCGTAGTACGCAGTTAACGAGTCCAGGTACCTTTGGAGTCTCGTTCGCGCAAAGCGGAGATTGTGCTCAGATGACCACGCCAATAAGTCATCAGCAAAGAGATTCACCTCGATTCCAGGTTTAAATTCATCTCTGATACCGGGAATATCAGATGTGAATATATTAAAGAGAAAAGGGCCTAGAATAGACCCCTGAGGGACCCCCGAATCGATACCAAAGGGTTCGGAACTAGCTCCACCAGACACCGCAAAGGCAGTACGTCCCCTCATGAAACTGCCTACTATTTTTATAACACTCACCGGGAAGCCAAATTGAATTAGTTTGTAGATAAGTCCATCGATCCAAACCGAATCAAAAGCTTTTTCTACATCAATGAGGCACGCTACTACGACCTTTCTGGCCTGCCAATTTCTTTTTATACTGGCTTGAAAAACAGCCAACGCGTCTACCGTTGAATGAGCTCTTTTAAAGCCGAATTGTCTTTCCGGTACAGTTCCTGCTTCTTCAGAGAACTGTGTGATGCCTTGTAGGATCACTCTTTCCAGTAACTTCCCTACGTTTGACAGAAGAGATATCGGACGAGTATTGACTACGTCAGTACTGTTGGAGTCTTTCGGAATGACAAATATTTTGGCGCATTTCTATTGCTGAGGGAAGTAGCAAATGTTTATGCAGTTGTTTAGAAGTATTGCGAGAAGAACAAAATAAGTATGGGGAAGTTTTTTTATAAAGAAATTTGAAATTCCATCAGCCCCAGCCGATTTTTTGGAATTTTGCTCTAGTGCGAGCATCCTGAGTCTCTCAGGGCTCACAAACAGGGTACTGCCAATAGGATCGTCCGACGGATTCGAATCGGAAATTCTAGTCAAGCACAAGTTTTTGTGGTCCCTGTCGAACGTTGATATTGTTCTTTTCACCAACGAATTGAAGACAGAGTTATCACTTGCCTTCTCCCCTTGAAGAACTTTCGCAAAATGGTTTGCGATGGAGTCAGCAACGGCTTTGTCATCCATGAGCATGGAACCGTTATAAGTGAGAACTCTTGGCAGGCGCTTACGGCCAGTTATTTTGTTAATTTGAGGAAACATACAGGCACCGGGTCTGATGTTTGCTAGGGTCTGTTCGAATCTCTCATTGGCAAAATCAGATGTTCTTCTCGAGATCACTCTATTAAGGGAGGGTATAAGGAAGTGAACCCGCTGATACTCCCAGTTAACTACATTCAAGTTGCGGTGGTATATTCTTGAGAGTAGTTTTCTGAGGGTGCTACGTCTGCGATGAAGCTCCAAAATGTCCTGTGGTAAATCTCTATAAAGGTAATTCCTGGAGGAGTTTTGTATGGAGATCTTTGAGATGACCGTATTAAGAAGAACTGAACTCCCAGAACTGAGGTTAATATAATGACGTCTTGACGTCTTATAACACCATCCCCAACTTGCGTGTTCTGCCCGGGGATGACGGATGACGCATGCCACACGTTCTTTACGTGTAATAGATTTACAAGACTCCGTTCGCATCTCTCGGAGAAAATTGGCGTAATTTCCCCAGAAAATCTAACGGGAAAAATGATGAAATCAAAGGACAATTGGAACTGTGTGTCACATTACGTACGGACAGTACTCATTATAAAGAAGGACATAATGGATCGCTTGGCGAGGGAGGGAACATCTCTGTAACGCAATATTATAGTTACTAATTGCAATTCCTTCCTATCCATCCGTGAAGAGAGATTTCCCTTAGCCTGAAGACATCGCTAAGCGATGATTAATGAGGCCTAGTCCGAAGTAATGTGACAAACAGTTCCAGGCTAGGTTCTCGGTGTGACAGGGGAGGTGTTTAGTCGGTAGTCCGGTAGCGGGGGAGTCCGACACTCAGGGCGTAAATAGCCTTCACCTCCCAAACAAAAAAAAAACAAAAATATAATGACGTCTGCACACTCCAGACTTGGAAGACAGTGTCCTTGAATTTTGAGATGCTCCCTGAAGGCCATAGCTACTCCAAGGATTCCATCTGGGTCGTCATCCCTTATGACTTTATATTTCCCCTAGTGAACTTTGTGTTTACTTTTCAGTCTTGTTTCTGAAATGAACAAGAAATCTGGTCTATGCATGTCCAAGTATTCTTGAACAGAGTTCCTTTTGAAACGTGGAGCTAGCGAACAAATTTTGACGATGGAGAGCTTAATGGAGCTCATCGCGACAACAGATTTTGAAGGTGAAGCCTAAGTACGCCGCCTTTTTCTCACTCAGGTTAGTGAGTTTTTTATATTGTGGAATGAATGAGTCCACTTTGCAGATGAGAATCAACAAGTCACACCCAAAGAATTGATTGCAGTCGTTATTCATGACAGAATTTCTGTCTTTTTGCTGCTGTTGACTATTATTCGCTTTAGCTTGCCGTACAGGCTGGGTTGCAGCTGGCTTGGCTGCACCCCTTGCTATACTAGCGAATGAGACACCATTTCGAATGGTGTTTTTTAAGGAAGCAGTGACGAAGTCCCTCCGTTCCTCCTTTTTCTTTTGGAGATTGCGTCTCCTCTCCTCAGCCTCCTTGGCCTTAGGACAGCCCCTGAAACTCGCGGGGTGGCCTTTGCTGTTGCAATTTACGCAGAAAATTGCATCTTTTCCCTCTTCCTTTTCAATAGGGCAGTCTTTTGACTGGTGGTGTTTGTCACACTTGACGCAACGAGGTTCCATTCCGCGATTTGAAGCTACGTGTCCAAATCGTTGGCAATTGAAACACTGCGAGGTATTTGATTTAGTCAAACGCTCCCATTGTACCTTTTGGTGTGGGAGCATTTTTACGTTCATATCCTTATTGACGTCAAAGTCTGGCTTAAATTGAATAAGGAAGGAAGAAAAAGTTTTCTTTTCCTTCCTTGAGGCCACCGTTGAGAACCTTTTGGCTCCTAAAACATCCTCCCCTAGGATGGCTTGGAGTTCTTCCTTGACATCATTGTCTTCGTAGGAAGTGTGTGCACCCTTTAGCAACAGCGTCAGTTTTTTCTCAGTTGGGAGCGTATAGGTGTAGCATGCCACCTTGTCCCATTTTAAGAAGTCAAAGAGACTTTTATGGTCATCTATAGTTTTAGGATGTAACGATGTTCGTGTAGAACTGTTGACGGTTACATCAAATTTTGGAGCATCAAGCTGATTTTTCTCACATGCTCGATGGATTCTCTCCCTGAAAGGCTTAAGATTAAGCCTATAGCACACTATTGGTGGAACCCTCTGTTTCTTAGGGGCAGCAATGTTAGTTGGGTTTCCCTTAGCTCCGATAGCTATTCTACGCCGTGGTGGTGCGACTTCAGATTTAGTGATAGCTGAAGCTTTTGAAACCGCAGCCTGAAGCTGCGGGAAACTCCTTTCGCTCACGTTTACCGAGCGTTTTGAGGTTGGCTCCGGAGTTGGAAACACAATTGGCCTTTTCCGACCAACCTCCTCCCGGACCACATCCATTGACTCTTCCTGATCGGACTCACTGTCACAATCCGTGAGAGCGTCTTCTTCTGTAGTGGTACACTCATCTACAGCTAGATCTTCTGCTGGGACTTGCAATTGGAGTTTGCAACTTGCTATGAGATCTAGCAAGAACTCCTCCTTTATATTACCCCCAATTTTTTGGCAAAACCTCTTCAGGTTTTTCTTAGCTTTCCGCGTGAAAGCAGCTTTTGCCGCGGAAAGCTCCCCCTCCGCTTCTGAGTCACCCATTCCCGCTATTTCCAAGACAGAGCTTGGATGCAGGGTTAAATTAAAGGGACCCCTTCCAGACAATTTGATTAATATGTAACGATATTTTAATTAACAGTAAATGTTCAGCAACTTGCCGGCCTCGGCAAGAAATTAAGGGTTTAGGCCTCGGTTCACCCACTGTCCTATTATTTAAACTAATTATAAAATCGAGAAAGGGACCGCTTCAAGGCAGCTTAATTGACACTTAATGATATACTAATTAATCGATAATTATGTTCAGCAACCTGCCGGCCTCGGCAGGAAATTAAGGGCTTAGGCCTCGGTTCGCCCACTGTTCTAATAATATTTAAACTAATTATGAAACTATAATAAATGAATGAATGGATATTATCAGCTCCTTGCCAGCCTCAGCAAGAATTTAAGGGCTTAGGCCTCGGTTTGACCACTGATAATAATTTCCTAGCTAAATAATATCACTTTTCTAGCTAAAACACTTTCCTAGCTAACACAACCTGTCACTCCGACGGTTGAAACCTATCTTTTGATCGTTATTTTATACTTCACAAATTCTATTCTATTTATACTGATACGTACACAACAAACTAGTGAATCATATCCATAGAAAAACTTATCGCAAATTACTTCCAAGACTGAGAATATTTTTGTTTTGTTTTGAGACGTTTTTTTTACATTTAATTTTACTGAGACTTTTTTTTTTTTTTTTGTGTATCAATATTTTTTAACTTACACCTATATCTAACTATAACACATTTTAATTTTATTCTTACTTCTATTTCATCTCGTATGGTTTACTTTTAACTTAAAAATATTGGAACATATAAAAAACTTAACCAAAACAATTAATTGTTATATTCAAAATTAATTGTTATTTTATTTATTTATTCATTTATTTAATGTCATGTGTGTAATTTATTTATTTATTATTTAAATGTTTGTTTAATGTCGCTACACCTCAGAATAGGTAACACTGCATATGCAAAACATCTGTAAAATTACGGTTAGAAAAGTAATTTAAGCAAAACGTAATTCTGTAAAGGTATGGTTACATATATTATTTGGATGTTAAAATTACAAAAACCCGGTTGCTGATTGCATTTTAGTAAGTCAACATTAAATTAAATGTGAAAAACGCTTATAGTTACCATTGCAATGCTCATTAGGTATAAGGATATTCTAATTAATGACATTTACATCGAAATCATTGATTTGAACATCTTTGACTAGCATGGTGCAGCTTTGATATCAGCCTAAGCTTGAAATATTCCTATATCGACTCGAGAAATCGAGAAATCGTACGGAATGGGTGGGGCTTATTTCTTCGGGAAATAATATTTCTGCGGAGTTAACATTCCCGTTAAGTCACTTTTCCTGTATCCATTGTCAGCACGAATTCGTTGATGATCGTAATTGTTTTTTAATTCAATAATAAAATAAAGTTTATGAAAATTTGTCATATGTTAAGATGTCATTGGTATACAGGACAGTTATTACCATATCATCATGTGGTAAAAATGGGATTATCGAAAATTGCAACTTGTATAGTGTTAAATCGACATTGCAAAAATATTTTTTTTGTTAATTTCAGTGGTCTTTTTAGAAATTCACGAGCTCAAGTTCGCTGAAACGAAGAAAAACAACGGTTTTGACAAACTAACCCATTTCCTATGGAAAATTCAGTACAGATAATAAGACACCATAAGCGCAAACAGCATTTTCCATATGATCATAGGATTACATTTAATAATAATGATTGCAACTAGCTTAAAACGGTCCAATTAATTATTCGTTTAAGGTGCAAAAACCATATTTTGGCATAAAAAACCTTAATTTAGTTTTTTTTGATAGCAAACAGCCTGGTACCAAAGCTTTTGAAGAAGTTTTCAGCCGATTTCAGGCATGACCACTTCTTTAATTAGAATATGCATTTCAGAATACTGTAATTTTCATAATATACGCTTTCAAGAAGAGTGCAGTAAGATAATTTCGTTCTATAAAAAATATCCTCTTTCTCTAATAAATTATAGACAAAATAAATGAATTATAATAAATTAAAGAAAGAGGATATTTTTTTCTTTATAATAAATTGTTCATTTCTTTCTTCAATAAATTATTCATCTTTAAATAAAAGAATCATTGAATACTTTCAAACATTGCGTCATAAATGCCTTCGTACCAGTTAGTCAAACCTGATGACGAGTCTAAAGAAGGGACAACAGACCTAAACAACGTATACGAGCTTCTCAATATGTTTACTTAAAAAGGAAGATTTTTCGTATACCACTCATAGGGAAATAAAAAAATTTGAGGCTGACCGATTTAGGTTCGACCAATATTTATTAGTTCAGGGTGCTGCCGTATCTTAGAATATCTTTTAGTACAGGGAGGTAGCTGACTCAAATTTGATAAAAATTCATCAATATTCAGTAAAGTTCCGGCACTACTAAGCTAGAATACCAACTCTTCATGACGTTTACCAATCAAGTTAAAAAGGATGGAAGTCCAAAAGCAAATAAACATGTTGTATACAGTTCTTACACGCAAGACTAGTATGATCAGATCGTAAGTAAAATCTGATCGTTTTCGTAGCAATATCGTGGCTCATCCATAGTAAGAACAAAAAAAAATAAGGTTCTCAAGTCCGATTCATGTTTTAGTATTACCTGAACATTAAATCGAATCGGACATATTGCAACCTACTTCGTTTTGAAGCCTCATCGTAAGACTTTCTGTTGAGTATGTATCATTTCTCTGAAGTGTAATCAACATAGTTTTTCTGTGCTCCGAATATGTAACTTTTGGGGCCAACAAAACACAATTTGCGGGAAGGATTAGTTCTATGCTTTCATTTGAAGAAATCTGCAGCTGAAAGTCATCGTGCGCTGCATAAAGCCTATGGAGATCATGCTGCATGGAGTTCTACTTGTGAATAATGGTTTCGACGATTTGGAAGTGGTGATTTTAATACCGATGATAAAGAGCGCAAAGGACAACTACAAAAGTTTGAGGATGTGGAGTTGGAGGCTCTATTGGACGAAGCCTCGTACCAAACGCAAGAACAATTTTAATACATTTGAGTTTGTCACTTGCAATACATTAAGTTTGTCACTTGCGTTCGTCACTTCCATTGCAGAAGCATTGGAAGTGACTCAACAAGCCCTATCTGTTTACTCAAAATCCATATGAATTATCCAGAAGTTAGGATATTACGTGCCGCATGAATTGAAGCCGAGAGATGTCGAACGACGTTTTTCACTTATGAACAGCCGCTCAAACGGCAAAAAAGGAAAAAGTTTTCTAATTATGGCATTTATTCAGTAGTAATCCAGTAGTAATAAACATGCAAATTACATGCTATCATCATTTCATTTGGAATATTATCTTATAATCATTTGCAATTTTTTATGATTGATTTATGCTGCGAAATGAGAATTTTTTGTCAAGACCATTCTTTTCTTATGTTTCTTTTTGACTCACTTCGTATTATGTGCTTGAAACAGATTGGAAGCCACAGAAAATAAACTTTTTTTCGTAATTTATGACTTATTAGAGATTTATTTATCGATAAAATTGACAATCCAAACATAAATACAAACATATATGTATACATACATAAATGCAAAAGAAATAAAAGTAAATTAATAACTTGAGTTGGTCCATAGTGTAATAAAATAATAATTAACTTGAATAATGCAGCGTTAGGAACGAATGCAAGTTTTCTTGAAATAGCATAATGATAAAATCAAAATCATCACTTTCTCTTCGCATTTGTATTTTTTTTCGATAGTAATTAAAACAAGCTCAGTAAGTCGGTCTTTCTAATGTATCCAAATCATAAAGGAATAAGTCGTATTTATGATCGCCAAATCATAAATAATAAGACTCTGTTAAGTCGCGATGTTTTCGTACGCGCCCTCTTTGCTCCTGTTTCTGACTTCAGACAAGTCAACTTCCGTGCCTCGTGTCTTTTTGACTGTCAAAGTATGAACGTGTCTTCGAAATCAATATTCTCATCATTCATCATCATCACAACCCGTAAATCTTCACACGTCATCTGGTTTGTCTCATAATCGATACTCTCATTATTTTCTTAGCAAATTAAAAATCTTTACTACCGTTTCACCTGGTAACATTAACGTTTCCCACAAGCCACCTTGCACTGGTTTGAATACATTTTTGTTGAAATCAAAGCATCTTCAATTGTTTACTTGATGCCTTGTGCTGGTTTTATTCATTATTCTCTGCTCCTTCTAAATAACCTCACTGCCCACATTTCGTCTTTTGGTGCCTATGGATTGCTAGAGAAGGAAACCCTCCACACTCGACGCCCCCAGCCGACCAAGTATGCCTTTTTTGTGGGTAGAATTGCCCGAGCGTAATGTGCCACTTGATTCCATTTGTCAACTGATTTCAGCATTTTTTCGATTAGGATGGAGCTCTCCCACTTTTTCGGCAAGATCACCGCGCTGTTTGTCCCACCTTCTGCATGAAAAGAAAGTATGAAAGGCATCATCTGTCACACCAATGCAGAATATGCAATCTGGAGAACGGGACTTACCAATCTTGTGCAGGTAAGACTGGAAACAACCGTGTCCGCTTAGTAGCTGGGTCAGGTAGAAGTCAGTCTCACCATGCGTTCGACTGAGCCACGATCCCAAATCGTTGATGAGCCACGCGGTCCATCTTCCTTTTAGCTCACGTTCCCAAGATTGTTGCCATTCGTCGAGAGTGCATCGTCTTTCTTCGCGAGCAACTTTTTCTTTTTTACCCTCGTGCCTTAGGAGGTAGATTCTTGGACGCTCTCCAGCAAGGAGAGCGATGGGTATCACCCCTGCAATTACCAACACCGCTGACTCAGTGACAGTATGGTATGCTGATGCAATCCGCAGTGCTCCTCGTCTCTGCACCTGTGCCAGCCTTTTCGGGTGCAGTTCCTTGTTGCAAGCTTCACTTCATATCTCTGCTCCATATAGAAGCGTAGATTGCACGACACTCATTAGCAATCACCTTTTTGTTGGACTTGGTCCCCTAAGATTGGACTTCAGTTGACTAATTGCCGAGACTCCTGCTGCGGCCTTGTTTATCGTTGCCTTGATTTGCTCCGAGAAACTCAGCTTAGAGTCTACTAGCAAGCCCAAATATAACTTTCCCGACTCGGACCATTCTTACTCTGGGAATCCTCTACTTGGTCACGATAACCACTTCCGTTTTCTCTAACGCTACGTTAAGCCCGTGAGTGGTCATCCAACTCCCTACCCGGCGCATTACTACATTAAGCCTTAATTGCGCTTGGTAGACTGTGCGCCCAGCCACTACTGCCGCAACATCATCTGCATAGCCGATCATTCGCGGCTCCTCCGGCAGTTCAACTCTGTGCAGTCCGTCGTAGGAGACGTTCCACAAGTCCGGACCGAGGATGGAGCCTTGGGCCACACCTGATGTGACTTGCGTCCTCCGTCAAACTTGCGCCGTGTCGTAGATCAGGCTGCGATTCTTCAGGTAATATAGTTCAAAATTACCTGAAGGATCGCATCATCGTATCAGATATTCATGGTACTTGGAATGAGTTTTCCAGGGCTTGCAGAATATCCGTTCATCTGGCATTCTTTATGTCCAGCGTCATTAGAAGGGCTACCCGACGATTGGACCGACTACGCGCCTCCGTCTGTTGGACGGCATTCACCTCCGCAGCTGCATTTATAGTGGCACGTCCCTTTCTGAAACCGTACTGCCTTGGAGAAAGATCCCCAGCGTCATGGATAACGTCAGTGAGTCTTCTCTTTATCAGTTTCTCGAGCACTTTCCCTGCCGTAGCTAGCAGCCATAACGGTCGGTATGCTAACGGCGACTCGGTATTTCCCTTCCCCTTGCTGATCAGCACGAGTATAGCAATGCTCAGGACGCCTTCCCGCAAGCAGGCATCAACCGCACTGAGCAGCAAGTCAGGGCAAGACTGATAGACCAGTTGCAGTATCTCAGGTGAAATACTGTCTGGTCCTGGAGCCTTCTTCGCCTTCATGGAAAGAACTGCTAGTTTCAGCTCGGTCTTCGTGAAGAGTGGACAGTCTCATGTTGTTTCCCTGTGGGCGGCATAAACACGCACGGGATGTTGGGGAAGAGTGCCCGTAATATATCGTCCATCGTGTCTGCTCCAAGTACGCAGGGCACCCGTAGGGAACTGAGCTTCCACATAACTAGTTTAAAGCACAGGCCCTACGGTACCCTGCTCACGTCTTCGACGAGGTTCTGCCATCAATGGGCCTTACTCCTGTTGATCAGTCTGCGAAGGCATTTCCTGACCGACCGATATACTGCCATTATGGTGCATGCCTCGTCCTGGCTTCGCGCTCGTTGAGCTTCACGCCGGAGTTTGTGACACTCCCTTCGTTGTTCAGCTATTCCAGTGGACTACCAATACACCGGAGGTTTTCTTTGTCTTGGTCTCCGGCGAGGTATGGATGACTTATAAGCAGACTTGATGGAATTCAGAACTCCTTGGAAATCATAACCTTGCTTGTTTCTCCGATATGGTATCGCAAAATCAAATATTTTATTTGGTATGCCTTAAACTATCTACAAGTATGAAACTCACACAAGGCCTGATTCTCTTTCCCGCAACGGTTCATATAGTAGATAAAAGAAACCTTGAAATAATAGTAGATAAAAGAAACCTTGTATCGAAATTTATCTGAAAATAGCTTCAGAATAGCTGACATTGACATTGAGCTACAAATGCTACACAGAACAAAATATCTAAGTTGGCTTATAGTGCAATTCTCTTCAATTGGAGCCATATGGCTTCATAATTTCTGGCACTGAGTTAGGTGTGGTATAGCAAAATTATATGTTCAAGTTTCTGGCCTAAAGATTTTTGCGACTTGGGCCACTACTTTATGCAGTGATTTCAACCTGCATGTAATTATTATGATTTAATGTATTCCTTTTATTAGCGCAAATAAAAACAGTTATATGATTTTCCGCGTGTGTTCGATGTTCAGGAACCATCTTCTTTTGTTTATACCTCACGTCGAATTTATTTTTTTAAGCCAAGATTAATTCTTGGGGGTGCAATCTCAACCGCAGATGGGCATGTACTCGTTGGGGAGACTTCGATGCAAAATTAATCGAATGGGATATGTCTCAAACGGATTCACACAGGGAAATAATCCTAGAAATGGCGAGGGCAACCGCTGTAGGAGGATTTGCAGGAGATCAAAAAGCAAGTATCTTAAGACAGGAGAAACTCAACTATGACTATCATCATGACTGCTTACAGCTCTTCCCACCCTGTCGAAAACTCTGGCATGGCAAACCCGTAGTGTAAATCGTCGATAAACAAAATAGTCTCACAAGCTTTTGAGTAAAACTCAACGGGTACGCAACCGTAACGAGGCATGTAACCGAGCAGAACCATATAAGGTAGGCAGTAAAGCCAGTAGCATATAGGGTAGTTTTGTAATTGAAAACGAGGAAGATCTGAGGCCCAAATATTATTGTAGCCGGGATTTTAGTACTCGCCTAACACCATTTTCTTGACTTGCTGCTCAGCACAAACAATGCCTGCCTATAGGTGGGGTTTTGCCCGATCAATAGAAATTGGTGAGGCCCATGCTGACTAACCACGGGAGGAGAATCCCAAATCATTATCCTCATATAGTATGAGAAACTCATTAAGAGAAGACTGCGTCTGAGGATCTGTATCCTCGAAAACACGGTTTTAAACAGGCCAGTTCTCCATCGTTGCGATTGCAGAGGTGGTAAGCGTGGTCCGAAAGACGGGGCATATAACGGTACCAAACACCGGATCGTTCTTTTGGTGACGGTCGACGTTAGCAACGTATTCGACTGCACTATTGGGTGGCATTGAAAGTACTCTTTCGAATTCCAGAATATCTTATCTGACTTCTGAGGAACTTCCTAAAGGACTGAAGCCTATTTAATGGTATGACACAAGGTCAACGAAGGATAGAGGTTACTTTTGATATTGCGCAAGGATGTATCCTTGATCCAGACTGGTGGAACGTGCCTTATGACGGACTGCTGAGATTGGAGAAGCGAGCTGATCGAGCTTGATCGACTATGCGCTGGACTCTAGTCGCTAGACGCACCGGTGAAAAAGCGAAAATTAGACTGGATATACGTATGCGTCTAGTGCTGGTCTGAACGACTACTCTCGGTTTCAGTTTCGCATTAGAAAACTTAAGTGGTCACCTTGACAAAGAAAAGAAATCAGAATAATAGCGAAGAAATCTATAAAATAGGATGATGAGACTTGGCAACCCACGAGTCGAATCGAAGCCAGCGTTACATTCTTAACCGCTCGACTCGAAGACATGTTTATCTGAACAAATCAAGGCAACGGCTCTGAAACCTGCTTCAGTTATGTTAGCTCAGAGTCAGCTTATGCTCATTGCAGGGGACCCAGCCCATCAAGAAGACTCCCATTGATGAGAGCAGTGAAGTCAGTCCCACTGTACGGTACGGACATTTAGAGCTTCGCGACAGTAAAGAGGTGTACGGGAAGCACCCGGCATAGGTGCAGAGGAAAGGAGTACTGAGGATTACATCATTATTTAAAACAGTTTCGGATTTGCCAGCGACATTCATTGAAGGCGTGATACCTAACGATGCCAAAAACTTGGGTCATCACGAGGATCCGAAGGAGCAATTTTCGTGAGTAGAGACAGCGCTCAATCAAGGATCAGCATCAGTCGTTGATGATTTGCATGAAGGGAATGTGGACTGATTGGGTCATCCCGATCTGAGGCCGTGACTAAATCGAGGGCATGGTGAGGCTGACTTCCATATGACGCAGATTTTCGGTGCACATGGCCTGCACATGGGCTCGAATAGTTGACAAATTTAATCACGTGGCACATTATTCGGCGAGTTCTGAACGATAATATTGACTCAACACAGCCGAGGGCGTCGGAGTTGGGAAACCTTCCTCCCTCTCGTCCCGCCAGAGGAAAGATTTTCACGTGCAGCTAATGAACCACACGCGGAAATCTAGGAAAGTATTCGGAAGTAAGTTTGAGGGGCAAAGACTGGAATAAAATCCTGGGAAGCACGAGTTGGGCTCAAATAAGGAAAAAAGTAAATTACCTGCAATTTTAACAGACTTGGAGATTTTGAGGACGTCGTTGATGAGCCGGGATCTGTAGAGTTGTGTTACAGAGGGAAAGTAGCGGATACAAATAACCAAGAGGATCTATAGCGCAGGAGATAGTATTATAGCATAGGTACTCAATGAAAAAAGAAATGAAAAAATACCAACCATAGCGATAGATACTAACGACAGAGGTGTTGCGACACATAAATTTTATTAAAAATTGCCTGACAAAAAGTTTTCATTGCTAGTTGATGTTTTGAGACAAGATTCGAAAGCAATTTTACTACTATCATCACTACGTTGCTACGAAAAGCCTGCAAACGACCAAGTCCCCCAAAGAAACGGGACCTACAATGACACCACAAGAGCACCAAATTTTCGATATAATAATGTACGTGAGAGGAGTCTGAGGGCGGCAGCCGCCAAGATAAATATTAAATATTACCCTGAACGAGGAGTTCACAGTCTTTCACACAAAAGAAGTACCACGAATATACACTTTGAAGCTATTTAATTATTAATAATATACCACGTCCCGAACGCTCATAGGTAACCAAATACATGTAGCTCTACACAGGAAGGGTTTCAGAACTATAGCATACGCTGATGATGCCGTAACAATAAAACTTTGTGAATGTAATTGAGTGAAGTGGTACGGGCATTGAGTAAAAAAGTCCAAAATTAAATAGAAATACATAAATCTATTAATTTGGTATTGCCTTTTGTGCCTGTTTCTTTACGATCATAAATGCAAACAATATAAAACAGTAAATCTTGTGGCAACTTACCAAGTCAATGAGCTGAGAGAGCCTTAAACCCAATTTCACTAGAACTGTATCTGTGTTGTTGCTCACTGGTCGAATGAGTCGATTGTAATTACTTAGAAGATCATCATAAAGACGTTTCGCGTCAGGATTACACGAAACGATGCTAAAGAAAATTGTATTGACAAAATAAAACAGAAAATATCCCTCCCATCTTTGCTTGAGCGTGAACATTTTTCTTTTTTTTTTAACCAACCACTTTTTTCAGTACTACGAAATTAAATTTCCACTCCACACTACCTTCACAAATTCTTCACCTCTGAAAAAGTATGAATTCCAATGCACGCATGACATTTAATAGGATATGTTTGTGACACTAAGTTTTTCCAATACATATATTATCATCAGGAATTCTCACCACCGCATTTAGGCATCTCCCCGAAAGTTTATTAGTTCAATTAGGAATGAAAATATTCCGAAAATAAATAACATACGCAAATTGATTTTTTTATCGAACAGTTTACGCCGCTTTGTTTCATTTTGACGTCAAGAAGGATTCCGATTTGTTTTGTAGCCGTATATGTTGGTAGCAACAAATCAGTAAACATTACATTCAGATTTCTGAGTCCAAAAAGTATTTTCTCCTAAAATTTATTTACACAGAAGATGGTTACACCGCTACTTTTTACCCATTGAATTGAACGTGTTTGTTGAACGGAATTATTCTCAAAAATTTAAGTCCAAAAATTCTATTTGATAAGTGCATTAGATTCTAATAATTTCAGCCCAATTAATTACAAAAACTATTAAGGATGTAAAGAAATTTATAAAAAATCTGCGTAAAATGAATAAATCAATTCGAAAGATCGGAAAAATTATGAAAAGGCGTTATTCTACTATGAAATGTGTTCTGCATATCTATATGTATATGTATGTGTAACGTATCTGTATATAAATGTATCTAGATTTATATGTGTATATCATTGTATATGTATATGTACATTTATAAGTATATGCATATGTTTATGTATATATGTATGTTTATGTACATTTGTATATGTATATGTCTATGTATCTTTATATGTATATGTATATGTTTATGTATCTGTGCATGCTTATGTTTATGTACATGTATATGTATATGAATATGTGTATGTATATGTATATGTCTATGTCTATAAATGTGCGAATGTATATGTATATGTGTAAATGTGTATGTAAATGTGTATGTGTATGCATATGTTAATGTGTATGCTTAGATATATGTATGTGTTTATGTATGTGTTTATGTGTATGTATTTGTTTATGTTCATGTTTATATGTATGTATATGTATATGACTATGTATATGTATGTGTATATGTTTAGGTGTTTGTACATGTACATGCATATGTCTGTGCTTATGTATGTGTATATGTATATGTATATGTATTTGTTCATGTATATTTATATATATGCATATGTATATGTATATGTGTATGTTTATGTATATGTATATGTATATGTATATGTATATGTATATGTATATGTATATGTATATGTATATGTATATGTATATGTATATGTATATGTATATGTATATGTATATGTATATGTATATCTATATGTATATGTATATGTATATGTATATGTATATGTATATGTATATGTATATGTATATGTATATGTATATGTATATGTATATGTATATGTATATGTATATGTATATGTATATGTATATGTATATGTATATGTATATGTATATGTATATGTATATGTATATGTATATGTATATGTATATGTATATGTATATGTATATGTATATGCATACGTGTATGTATATGTATATGTATATGTATATATATTTGTATATGCATGTGTATATGCATATGTATACGTATATGAATCTGTATATGTATGTGTTTATGTATATGTATATGTTTTTTTATGTGTATATGTATTTAAATACGAATATGTGTATATACATATGAATCTGTATATCGATATATTTATGTTTATTAATAAGTATATGTATAGGCATACATATATGTATATGTATTGGGAGTACAAATTAATTCGGTCCGTTTTTTTGTGGTCAAAAATACATTTATTTCAAAATAAAAAGAATTAAAAGATTAATGAAAGTATCGTCCATAAGTAGTTACTACTTTTTCCCACCTCTCAGGCAATTTTTGAATTCCATCTCGAAAAAATGTCTCGTCTTTTGAGGTGATCCAAGTTAGAAGCCAATTTTCGATTTCTGCTAAAAAAGTCAACCGATGACCTGCCAAATCGTGCTGCATCCGTCGGAACAACCAGTAATCAGAAGGAGCAATGTCCGGAGAATACGGCGGGTAGCAGTAGCAGCTCATGTACTATCAGCTGTAGCAGCTCATAGTACACAACACCCTTTTGGTCCCACCAGATACACAACAAGACCTTCGAACCATGAATATTCGGCTTTGGTGTTGATGTTTAGGTCGATGGCAACGATTGACCGGGCATAGCGTAGTATTTTTTCTTCTTGGGGTTATCATTGAATACCCATTTTTCGTCCCCAGTAATAATTCGATGTTAAAAACCTTTTCTTTGTTGCCTTTGAATCAGCTGCTTGCAAGTGAAAAGTCGCCTTTCAATATCTCTCAATTTCAGTTCATAAGGAACCCAATTGCCTTGCTTTTGAATCATTCCCATGAATTTTAACCATACAGAAACTGCTTGTTGTGTCACTTCTAAAGATTCTGCGAAGCTCCTCTTGCGTTTGACTCAGATCTTCATCGAGCAATGCCTCCAACTGTTTGTCTTCGAATTTTTTTGGTTGTCCAGAGCGAGGCTTGTCTTCAACGCTGAAATCTCCATTCTTGAAACGTCGAAACCATTCCCTACATGATTTATCAGTTGGAGCATTGTCACCATAAACTTCCACAAGCATTCGATGCGCTTCAGCTGCACTTTTCTTCCAATTAAAACAGAAAAATAAAACCTCCCGCAAATGCTGCTTAGTTAACACAAAATTGCTCATAATTAACACAGTGAAAACAAGGTTTTTTTTAAAAAACTCGAAGCAATATGAACTGAATATTATTGACAGATGTCTAACCTTTCTAAAACTATCGACATCAGCTGTTACTATTCAATATTCATAACAGCCAGAGCCATCTTTTGAAAACGGACCGAACTAATTTGTACTCGCAATATATGTGTATGTATATGTATATGTACATGTGTATGTAATGTAGATATATGTGTACATGTATATGTACATGTATATGCATATCTATATGTATATGCATATGCATACGTATATTTATATGTATATGTATATGTATATGTGTATGTATATGCATATGTATGTGTATATGCACATGTAAATCTTTTTGGATATGTGTATGTACACCATATGCTGTATATGCTGTATACGTATATGTTTATTTACATGTATATGCATATGTATAAGTATACTTATATGTTTATGTATATGTATGTATGTGTGTATGTACATGTATGTTTATATGTGTATGTATATGTGTATGTGTAATTGTATGTATAGTATATGTATATCTATATGTACTGTGATCGTCAAAAGAAAGTGTACACCTATGTGCAGCATATTCAAAACCTAATAAAATGAGTTCTAGACGTCGGATTTTAAAAATGTTTTGTGTCTTGAAAATGTTTTTCTATTTTCTAATAACAAAATAAAAAAATTGATGATAAGACGTTGCACTAAAAGTTCAACAACAAAATAACAAAAGAATACTTCATTTTTTACGCGTCAAAAATAAGTGTACAGTTAACAAATGAAGCAAACATCTGCAAATTAGTATTTATTCTGCTTACCTTTCGCCTTTAAAACAGCTTCTAGTCGTCTTCGCATTGACTCAATCAATTGTTTAGTCAAACTGACTCGAATTTTCTGCCATTCTTCGAATAAAATGGATTTCAACGACTCTTTGCATGTTATATTCGGTTTTCGGATTTGTGTATCGAGATAATCTATGTAGTGTATGTACATGTGTATATATATGCATCTGTGTATTTATATGTACATGTATAGGCATATGTGTATGTGTAATTATATCTATCTGAATATGTACATGTGTGTGTATATAAATATGTTTTTGCATATGTATCTGTATCTGTACATGCACATGCATATGTATGTAATATCGAGGACGTAAGCACATGTCGATGTAGACTTAGTTTTTAGGATTGCTAAACAACTGCTTTTCCCACTTTCACAGGTGTAAAGAACCCCGAATCCAAAACAGATGTCAAAGGAGAGAGTAGGAAAAAAAAATCCCAAGCCCCGAGAAAACCCAAGCCCGTCAGGTAAAGGGAAAAATGTTGAAGGGTCGGGGAAAAGAGAGTTTTCCTCCTTCGACATCGACAAGGGAAGAGTCAGTCGAAGAAACCACCTTGGCGACATCAATACGTGTATTGAAACTTTGTATTTTCTTGTAATAAACTTTTTCATTCTTATTTTCAACACATTGGTTGTTTGTTGAGCACTTTTGTTTGTTTTAACATTTTTGGGGGCTCGTCCGGGATATAACCTAGTGCATATCGCACATATCGCGAGTTGTTAGGTGAAAAAGGAAATTACGCGTTTCAAAAACTAAATTTGACTGTGCTAGTGATTAAAAGCGGATTAGTTAAAAAGTGAAGTGAGCTTGCACTCGGGGAAGGAATAAGACGAAATGTGAACTATAAGCCGAGTGAGCAAGTACATTCTAAAATGACTGATCCTGCCGAAATCCTGGCCAATCTTGAGAGCTTCAAGGTGAACGAACTTCGAGCTCATCTGGAGGAATTGGGTCTTGCAGTAGCCGGAACTAAGCCAATTCTCCGGGAACGTTTGAGGACGGCTTTGCGAGAAGATGACCCTCCGCACGCCGAGCAGCGGAGTACGAGTGAAGAAGTTGAAGAGAAAAAAAAATACTGGTCAAAAAAAAATACTGGTAAGCATGCCAATAAAGTGAAAAAAGTAACGTTCATGACGAGGACGATGACAAGGATACAAGCAGTGAAGAAGAAACAGAGGATACCTCTGAAAATCCTGACGAAGCAGTTCCAAAAACGAGAGGAAAACGTCAGAATGACAGACCACTTCTCTCCTTCCGCGATGTTGAAGAATCCTTGGAAAAGTTGAGCGGAGACGACCAACTTAGCGTCAAGCAGTAGCTGCAGGAATTTGACGAAATGGCCGAGCTTTGCAAATGGTCTGATGCTCAGAAAGTTGCCTATGCCAAACGTCTGTTAATAGGTTCAGCCAAGCTATTCATCCGCTATATGCAATGTGTCAAGACATGGAAACAATTGAAAAAGACTCTAAAAGACGAATTCCGCGGAGTAATTGACAGCCACATGGTCCATCGGATGCTGACGCTACGAAAAAAGAAGAATGACGAAAGCTATCAAGAATATATCTACAAGATGTTGGAAATATCAGGCCGAACAGACATGGATGTCAAAACTGTAATCAAGTATATCATTGATGGAGTTCCCGATGATCCATGTAATAAGGCAATGCTGTACGGGGCCAAATCCATATGGCAGTTAAAAGAACGATTCACTCAATACGAAGACATGAATAACGAAGCCATGAGGAGTAAAGTGAAATATAGTGATCGGAAAGATGATAAACTCAAAAGTAATAAAAATGAAAAGGGCAATAAGTCCAGAAATAGTGGTACTAAAGACAAAAGGTGTTTTAACTGCGGTTCAAAGGATCATATCGGATCAAGCTGGCCAGACAAGGAGAAAGGATACAAATGCTTCAAGTGCAACAACTACGGCCACATAGCTGCGAAATGTCCTACTACAACTAAGGAGACCAACATAGTATCTAATCCAAGTAACCAGAAACATGTAAAACAGGTAGTAATTAAGAATATTGAATTCGATGTAAGAATAGGATCATCTAAGTTAGCACACAATTGTCTTAAATTTGATGGTTTTGGGTCCGTAGGTAATGAGACTTTCGGTGAATTTATATCCGAAGTCGTCTTCGGCAAAGCATATAATATTAAATTTCATGTTGTACCAGGTACGATTTTAAAAAGATGCATGATCATAGGTACAGATTTTTTGAATCAGGTTAACTTAAATATTAAAGCAGGAAAAATTAAAATCTCAAAAGTTGATAATGAAAATACTACTGAGTTTATATGCCCAGAGATATTTCATATAGATGTAACCAATGACTTGCCCAACATTGACTTATCGCATCTTAAGGACGACCAACTCCGTGACGAAGTATTAGAGTCTATTAATAGTTACAAGCCAGAGAAATCGCGTGAAGTCAGTATCAAGATGAAACTAATTCTCAAAGATGAAATCCCTGTCTTTTCCTGTCCACGACGACTGTCACCTATTGAACGCTAAGAAGTCGACGAAAGTGTAAACTTATGGATCGAAGAGGGAATCGCTCGTCCATCAAGTCCCGATAATGCCAGTCCCATAGTCCTCGTTATAAATAGAAAAACGGTCAAATGCGAGTCTGTGTTGACTATCGGGCACTGAATAAGAAAATAATATAATACAGATATCCATTGCCATAAATAGAGGATCAATTAGATATTTTACAAGACGCGACAATATTTACTACCCTTGATCTCAAGAATGAGTTCTTCCACGTAGACATAGACGACGAAAGCACTAAATATACATCCTTTATAACCCCGAATGGTCAATATGAATTTTTGAAAGTTCCTTTCGGCCTTTGTAATTCACCTTTCGTTTTTCAGAATTTTATTAACGCTATTTTCCGAGAATTTATAGCCAAACGAATAGTTTTAACTTATATGGACGATATAATAATACTTGCCAAAGACTATTATACAGCAATTGAAAAATTAAAGAACGTCTTGATCGTTGCAGGCCAGTTCGGCCTTATTATCAACTGGGAAAAATGTCAGTTCTTGCAGAATAGAATCGAGTATTTGGGTCATGTAGTAGAAAAAGGGACAGTAAAATCATCTAGCAATAAAGTTAAGGCCGTTGTAAACTTTCCTCAGCCTAAAAATGTTAAAGATATTTAAAGTTTTTTGGGCGGTACTGGATACTTCAGAAAATTTATATACAGATACGATTAAAAGCAAATGCGAAACTCCAATTCGGTCACGAAGAAAATGAAGCATTCCAAAATTTAAAAGCTGCTTTATGTAAAAACCCTGTCCTTAAACTTTATTGTCCAAAAAATGAGACGCAACTGCATACTGACGCATCAAGACAAGGCTACGGTGCAATTTTGATGCAAAAGGACGCGAATGATGATAAATTTCACCCAGTTTATTACGCCAGCGGAAAAACAAACGAAGCCGAAGAAAAATACTCGAGTTACGAATTGGAAGTTCTTGCGATCGTAAAGTCCTTAAAAAAGTTCAGAGTATACTTATTAGGCATCCAGTTTACAATCATCACCGATTGTCAAGCATTTTCAATGACGATGCGGAAAAAAGATTTATGTGTACGGGTCGCCCGATGGGCACTTCTGCTAGAAGAATTTCAATACACAATCATACATAGACCAGGGAAACAGATGGGCCACGTAGATGCGCTAAGTAGGAATCCCTTGCCGAGTGTGATGCTATTGAATGAGTGTGACGATACAATAATTGTACAACTTAAAAATTTTATTAAAGCGAACCGAAAAGCCAAAAAAAAAAATAAAACCCGATTTTCTTTTTAATGCGCTTATTGATTCGTGTAGAGTATACGTATACAGGAATCTAATGGACAAGTACCCCGATGCAGTCTCACACCAGGTTCACGGGATTCATAGACTTGGCCCGTACTTGTCTTTAACGCGAAATCTAACTCACTCTCGCGGGGCCGCTGGGTTCCGATATTTATGGAAAATAATATGCTGAGCTGTTGCAATAATTAGTTTGTGCTAATTGTTGCAACAGCAAAAATCAAAAGTGTGCATATGACACCTGCTTGTGTGTGCTTAATTGATTATATTTACTTAATGATAAAAAAATGCGCGTGGCGGAAATGTAATTATGATCCGCTACGAATTAAGTTAGGAAATGCAAATGCATATTAAATTAGGGTGCATAGGTGTGCAATATGATGCTACGGTTCAAATAAGTTCAAATAGTGAGGGGCTTATGCTATGTACTGTAACACCCCCACGGTTTGTTTGAGGCTCCGACGAAATAACGAATTTTTGACGGTGTCGATTCATGTATACGTATGATACAATTAACAATGTTATTACAAGAATAATTATGGTATCTAAACTAAGGCTTATGATATTATTATTCCTTGATTTGAATAAAATTGTATTTATGTTATTTTCATTATCAATTTGCTTTAAATAAAGCTCCTCAATTTTGATATCTGGATAGGTATTATTTGCTTTTATAATTTTAATAAATTCTGGTAAAATTACTTTATCGTATGTCTTGAAGTAATAGTTAGAATATGTTTTATTTTCAACATCGACTTTACAATTTTCGAATTTTACTATAAACGTTCCTTTCATTACATTTTTACTTGAATTACAATTGTGCTCAATATTTCCATAAAAATGCTTAAAAATTAGGATTCCGGGTGTTATTTGTTTAATTTCTTGGTAATCAAATGATTCAGTCCTACATAAAATTTCTCTGGATTGTACAATGCTATTTATACAGTTATTTTTTATTTCTTCTAAGTTGTTAATAAGGTTATCTTTTACATTTGAGTAGTATACTTTATGGCTAGAGCTTACTAAAATTGTATTCACATTCAGCAACAGTGACCTATTTTGAGAGGTTGGGACTGGTTCCAGAATAATTTTTGTCAAACTTTCTTCGGAGAACTTCGGTATTGCTACTGTTATTACTATTATTTTATTGTGCGATGAAACCGTAGTTTTTATGTTTGAATATTGTTTGAAGTCGTTTATGAGATCAAGTTCTGTCTTGGTTAATATGTCCTTTGTAGTCAACCCTATTTTGCTCGAAAGTATGGTCTGTTCGATATCTGTAACGTGGTTTCTTAGTAAGGAAATGTCGTTGACAATTTGATAAACTTGTTGGAGAAAATTAATTTCGTCTCTGAGGCTGGCTATGCCGTTTTGGCTTATGTCTTTGAATTTATTTAAATAATTTTTGATAATGGTTTGTTGTATTTTTATGTGGTTAGTGATATTTTTAACTTGAGTTGAGAGAAAATTGTTAGTGATTATGTTTCTGTTTATTTTATTATCAAGGTTTGCTTCGTGTTCTGAGATCGCTTTCAAGGCGGATTCTACGTTGGTTCTGTCGTCGTTATCCATAGTTCCGGTGATATAATTTAATCCTTTTCCTAAGAAATTCATCAGTCCTCGTTTTTCCCTAAAGTGAGGAGTCAGGTTCTTAATTTTAGCTTTTGTTAACACGAAATTTCTGTTCACAGTTTCCAGTATCGTTTTAGCTTCAGTTGTAGAACTTGAAAGGGTGTCAATGTTTTGTCGGATAATTTGGAGCGTTTGTTCATAGTCTGAAGTATTGATAATATGGAGAACGTTATAGTACTGGTCAATAAGTTCCACTTCGTCCGTTTTAATGGGAGTATAGCCATAGTTGTTGTTTAGGTCTTCAAATTGTATTGTTTGGGTGTTGGTCACAGCCAGAAAGGCTAGTAGCAATAACGGTGACATTCTCTGGAAGGTTAAATTAAACTTTACTAATTAATGGGTATTTTATGAACTGTTGGTAGTGGCAGGAAAGGGTGAGGGAGTGTTTTTATTTCTTTTCTTTGTTTTAGCTGTTATAGTAGGATTATATATTTCTTGATGTTTCTTTTTAGCTTTAATATGGGTGCGAAAGTATTTATTTTGGGTTTCTACATCTACTATATGGTCTGCATCTATTTTCCTTGTATTTATCTTCCGAAATTTGGAATGGTTCTTTCCTCCTCTGGTTTCTTTAATAAAGTTTTGACCTGTTTCGATATTGTGGTCGGTTCGATTTTTATTAAGTTTGGCTACAACTTTTTGTTTCTTTTGTAGAATCATCTCTCGTATGTGTTCATATTCGTCTTGGTGAATCTTTCCGTTCACAAAATCAATGGGTCTTTTATTTGTTGAAGAGTGAATTGTATTATTGTAGAATGTTATTACCTTAAGGATTTTTTCTTCAACTGACCCCTGGTTATTAACGGCATCGTGTTTTAAAAGACGGATATGCTCATTTATAGTATTGTGTAGACGTTCTACATCTGCATTAGAAGTATGATTGCTGCTAGAGGTGTAGTGAATTTCAACGTTTTCGTTATTAAGAAATTCTCTTAGAGGGATAGCCTTAAACCCTAGCTCGTTATCGACTATTATTTTCCTCACAGTACCGAATTGGCCAAAGTAGTAAGATAGGGCTCTCTTAAACTCGGTCCAGGTTCTGCCAAGTATTTTGATCGCACAAGCATGTTTGGAGAATTTATCTATAATTGTTACAAATAGTAGTTTTTCTAGTGTATAGAACACATCTACGTGAACTATTTCTCTGGGTTTTTGAGGAGTTTCTGTCAGTTTGTACAAAGGTTTAGGTGGGTTCCGGACATACTTTTCGGAATTGCAGACATCACAGTTATTTATAAATTTCGTTACTCTGTCTACAAGTTTCGGACTATAATATTTTAGCTTAAGTTCTTTTGTTACCTCATCTATTCCTCGATGGTTATTTCGTAAATGTTCCTGCTCAATTATTTGAGCTAACTTTTCTTCGCCTATTATGTCTTCTAACAGAACGGAACATCTAACTATCTTGAATTTACCATTGTTTGAGAAATTATCATTGAATACTGAATTCATTTTTTGGAAGAAATCTTCATCTTCAACAAGTATGGCATTCAGACCGTTCGGGTTAAAATGATGTTTTAGTATCGTAATAATGTCTTGCTCGTCTAATTGTTTCGCGCTGATCGTTGTTCTGTTTTTGTCGAATACTTTTTCCTTTTTGATTCTTAGTGATCCTGAGTTTGATTTGTAAATTATTATTTGAGTCCGGAATACGTTGATGCATGAATTGCTAGAGGGAATATAAGCATAATTCTGTGTTAGATTTACTTCTGGTTTAGGGATCCTAGATAAGGTATCGGCGTTTATGTTTTTCGCACCTTCTTTGTATCGAATCGTGTAGTCAAACTCAAGGAGTTTTAATCGCCATCTTAAGAGCTTCGAATTTGGTTCCTTTAATGAGAAAAGCCATGTGAGTGGTTTGTGATCCGTTTCAATGATGAATTCTCTACCAAAGAGATATGGCCGGAAATACTTTGTGGCCCAAACTATAGCCAAGAGTTCCTTCTCTATGGTACTATAGTTTATTTCGTGTTCATTCAAAGTACGGCTGGCGTAGCTAATGGGGTGATCTTCTTGCGAGAGTACGGCACCAATGGCGTAATTGCTAGCATCTGTTGTTAGTACGAATGTCTTATTGAAATCAGGATAAGCCAGGATGGGCTCGTTGGTGAGAAGGCTTTTTAATGTTTCGAAGGCGTGAATATATTCGGGGTCTGAAATTTTTAATTTTGCATCTTTCTTAAGGTATTTCGTCATTGGTTTGGCTATTCGGGAATAATCCTTTATAAACTTTCTGTAATAGCCGGTGAGACCAAGGAACTGTTTTATTTCTTTGGGGTTTTTGGGAATAGGGAATTTTTGCATGCAATTTATCTTCTGTGGGTCTGGTTTTATACCGTCATTGGTAACTATATGTCCGAGAAATGTGGTTTCCTTTCTCAGGAACTCAGATTTGTCCAACTGAACTTTCAGGTTGGTTTCTCTGAGTCGATTAAATATTTTGCTTATCGATTCCAAGTGTTCCTGTAAGGATGTGGAAAAAATGATAACATCGTCTAGATACACTAAACATATTTTATTGATGTAATCAGAGAGGATGTTGTTCATCAGACGTTGGAATGTAGCTGGTGCTGTCTTCAGCGCGAATGGCATTCGAAGGAATTCGTAGTGTCCGCCTTCTACGCTGAACGCTGTTTTATGAATGTCCTTCTCTATAATTTCGATTTGGTAAAATCCTTTCGCTAAGTCTAGCGTGGAGAAATATTGGCATCTTCCCAGCTTCTCCAGGATCTCGTCAATGTTGGGGATCGGATATTTGTCATCGACCGTAACTTCATTTAGTTTCCGGTAATCGATGACAAGCCTCCATTTGGGTTTCCCGCTTGCGTCCAGTTTTTTGGGTACTATCCAAACTGGCGCTGAATACGGCGACTGGCTTGGTCTAATGATGTTCTTCTTTAACATCTCTTGAATTTGCTCCCGCACTTCGTCTTTATGGACGTATGGGTACCTGTAAGTTTTCGCAACTATCGGTATATCGTTCGTGGTACGAATTTGATGTTTAATTGCGTTTGTGAAAGTTAAATCTGAATTTTCTTTATAGAATATGTCTGAGAATTTCTTAATGATTGATAGTAATTTAGATTTTTCTTCTGTGTTGAGGTGTTCAGTTCTTATTTGACTGGTAATGGGGAGGAAATGAGATTCCATATTAGTTTCGATGATATTGAAATTTTCGTGAGTAACGGCTGTAGTTTCCTGTGGAGTGAACTTAACTTTAACAGGATGATCACTCAGAATCTTTACTGAGGCCATCATCTGAAAGTGTTGCACGTCGTAGATGCCTTCCTCAAGTTTGACTCTTCCATCTTCGGAAGATTTTCCTTGGAAGTGTACCAATCCATTTTCCTGGTTTACGGGTACGGGTACTTCGTAGCGTCCTTCTTTGTTAAAAAGACAATATTGTTCATCCTCGTTCATTTCGAAAAGTATTGGAACCTGTTTCTTGTTCGCATGGAGTATTTGGTTCTTGTAATCGATGACGGCATTTAATTGCCTTAGAACATTATTACCAAGTATCCCATCATATTGGTTGTGGAACTGACAGACAAATAATTCGATTTTTATAGTTGTGTCTCCTAATTCCTCGAAAAGGGGAATCCTAACTTTTTCATGGACGTTTATAGTGTGCTGCAGAGTTTTTATGCTTGTATGTGGGACATCTAATTTCCACTTTGGGTGACAAAGGCCAGGGTTTATCACAGAATGAGTAGCGCCTGTGTCTATGATAAACTTCAATGGTTTTAGTTTGGTTTTTACAGTTATATATGGTAAGCTTTTTCCGAGGCAATTGACTGAAAATTTTCTATTGCTTCGTTTTTGTTAATATCCATAGGTTCTGGAGTTGGTGGTCTATTCAAATGCCTGGGATTGAAATTATTAAAGTCAAAATTGTTTGGGATATTATTTCTATACATTCCATTGTTCTCGTAGGTACTGGAACGATGTCGTTGTCTGTAGGAATTTCTACGGGTATTGTCAGATCCTATGTTATTACTGCCATTATTATTATGTTGGTTATGATAATTATGGTTACTATAATTGTGGCTATTAGAATGTCTGTTATCGTTATTATTTTCGTATTTGTTAGGTTTATTGTCTTTATGGTATTGTGGTAGGTTTGTGTGGGTTTGTCCGTGTGTTAGTTTTTTTCTGTCTCTACGGTGGTTTTGGTTATTGGGGCAGAAGTATGCGTATCCTGCTGTAAAGAGGATATCCATGGCTGATTCGAGGGAGTCAGGGTTTCTACAAAATAGAATTGTTCTCATGGGCTCTGGAATTTTATTCTTGAAGGTGTTAAGGGCTGTCCTCATATTATTTCTGGCGCATTCGTTTGTTGCATGATTTGCACCCAAAACGATTAGAGTTTTGCTGTTGAGTCTTCTTAACTTATTTTTAATTTCATTATAAAACTCTACTGCGTTTGTTTTAAATGTGGCACCACGCAGGTTATCGTAGAGTTCGTCTATGGTCAGACGATCTCCAAAATTATTTTGTAAAATTTGTTTAATATCTTGCCAATCTGTAGCATGGCAATTTATTTCGATTATTTCCCTAGCTTTTCCTTTCAATTTACTCCTAATGATATCATTAAATAAGAGTTGCGATGCATCGTTAAAGGATCGGAGTGTAGGGTTGATCCTATCTATCAATGTGGTAAAAGTTTGTAAGTTTTCGGGCCTACCATCGAACTCAGGGAGACTGTTTAGATATTTCAATGGGTCTAATTGGACGGTGGGGGCTATGTCTGGGTTTGCCATCTTTGATATGAATTTAGTACCTAGTCCGAACCACTCTCACAATATGTTGAAAAATTCGATATATATAAGAATGTGTATATATGATAAGATATTAATATATTTATGAGATAGATAGTTATATGTTTTTATAAATTAATGTAAAAGTTTGAAATTATATACAGAAATAAACAAATTATTATTTTTATATTTATATACATGTATAAATCTTAAGAATATTTACTTAAGTTTGTTCTCTGTGATTCGCTGGTAATCCGGTCGTTTGTCTGGAACGTACTGCTACTTATAATGTTCTGCTACTTAGGATGGTCTGTATTTAGGATACACTTAAAATACACAGGTTTTTCGGATATTCTGCTACGTCGGATGCACTGCCACTTAGGATGCACTGTTGTTTAGGATGTTCTGCCACTCAAGATGCACTGCCACTGATGTTAAAAGAAGATTTTTTCCAATATTTTTACGGGACACGTTGTAGCGCTCTTGTTGGGTTTCTGCAGAATTAGTTTACTCACTTTGATTCTGATGGGTGCGTATATTCAAGTAGTTAGCATTCGAGAGTTCCAGTTGTTTTGTTACACAGAGGGTTTTCGGTTTTTACAAATAATTTATTGTGCAAGTTATTTTATATTTCGCATTCACTCTATGAATTTGTTTCTTTTTTTTCACTTATTTCATTTCACTTATTTCATTTAAATAGTTTATTTTATATACACTTTTTGGAACCAATATTATCCATGATTTTTTTTTTTCACTTATTTCACTTTATACACAAAGTAACTAGTATTAACGCAATCTGTTGCGTGTTTCGGAGTTAGACGGTTTTTTCTAGTTCGGCGACGTCTCCTTCTGCGAGGCGTTTTTAGGTTCGAGCCGCGTAAAAAAAAATTTTACAAAATTGTCTCCTCCTCTTGGGGATTTATTGTATTAAAACTTTTTTTTTCATACGCGACGCGGATGCGCTATTAAGATTTTTAAAAAAATCAAGTAACTTTACTTAGCGCATCCTATCGACTGCGCCAATTTTATTAAAGCGAACCGAAAAGCCAAAAAAAAAAATAAAACCCGATTTTCTTTTTAATGCGTTTATTGATTCGTGTAGAGTATACGTATACAGGAATCTAATGGACAAGTACCCCGATGCAGTCTCACACCAGGTTCACGGGATTCATAGACTTGGCCCGTACTTGTCTTTAACGCGAAATCTAACTCACTCTCGCGGGGCCGCTGGGTTCCGATATTTATGGAAAATAATATGCTGAGCTGTTGCAGTAATTAGTTTGTGCTAATTGTTGCAACAGCAAAAATCAAAAGTGTGCATATGACACCTGCTTGTGTGTGCTTAATTGATTATATTTACTTAATGATAAAAAAATGCGCGTGGCGGAAATGTAATTATGATCCGCTACGAATTAAGTTAGGAAATGCAAATGCATATTAAATTAGGGTGCATAGGTGTGCAATATGATGCTACGGTTCAAATAAGTTCAAATAGTGAGGGGCTTATGCTATGTACTGTAACACTTAAACATGCACAGAATAAAGACAAGCAAATAAAACAAATTATTGAATCAATCCAGAATGACAAACCTAATGAACAATAAGTAATGAAAAACGACTTATTATTTAAAATTGTTAAAGATGAACCATTAATTGTAATCCCTGATTGTATGCAAATTGTAATGTTATGTCCTTTCGTTGGTCTTCGCTTGTTCCGTAACCATAGATTGTTTTATTAGAAAAAGGCTATCTTTGATTATAC
>OX940878.1:86780616-86793116 GCA_954870665.1 Stratiomys singularior | reverse complement strand
TGTAAAGTGTCTAACCCTGCATTATGCAGACAAAAGGGACTTAACCACCTTAGAGTACCAGATGACCACTCTGGCGCAGGGTGGATATACAGTTCCCGAATTCTACCAGGCTGTGTACAGCCATCTATCACTCATCCTAAACAAACTAGCGTCTGTTGAAATGAGCCCGGAGTCCATAAGTATTATGACCCAATCATATCGGGACAAGGCTCTTGACACCTTCATAAGAGGTCTGAAAGGTGATCTGCCCAGACTTCTTAGTATACGTGAGCCAGCAGACTTACCCCAAGCTCTGCACCTGTGCCTTAAACTCCAGAATATGGACTATAGGGCACAACATGCAAATTCAACCCAAACACTTATACGAAAGGCCCATCATAACACACCGCCACCCATTCCACCACGAAGAAACCTACCGAACCATCCTAGGCCAACCCCCATTCCGGCCCCCAGACGTGAAATGTACACAGAATTGTTTCATAACCTGCGAGTGTTTCCGCAACAAAGAATTTTCAGGCAGCCTCTACAACATCCATTTCAGCAACAGCACAATTATCAGGTCCCACCACCCAGGCCTCCGAGAGGCCCGGAGCCTATGGATGTGGATCAGTCCATTAGATCACATGCAGTAAACT
Organism: Stratiomys singularior; assembly: GCA_954870665.1. Classification (NCBI taxonomy): domain Eukaryota; kingdom Metazoa; phylum Arthropoda; class Insecta; order Diptera; family Stratiomyidae; genus Stratiomys; species Stratiomys singularior. The sequence goes on along the minus strand of OX940878.1, from coordinate 86,792,481 downwards.
ATGCAAATAGACCACAGAGTCCAGGATGGACACAAAAACGTCCACAAATGCTGTCCCAAAGGCTTCATCCTCCACGAAAGGCACAAAGGCTCCACTTCACGGACACAGATAAAGACACCGGTACTATGGAAGAACAATACGCACAAGAAATAAAGGAGGAAGACGAGAACCATGACCAAACATTAGACGAGTATACCGAGACATACGATGAACATACCCTAGAACAAGAAGAACAGCTCGACGACATATCATTTTTAGGCTGAGGCGCTCTTCACTTCCTTATTTTGAATATACCATCGGAAGTGGAGAGGTTTTAAAAATTCTCATCGATACCGGCTCAAATAGAAACTACATCCAGCCTAAACACATCAGAAATCCTGTACCCAATAATAAGAGTTTCTTCGCGCATTCAGTAGCGGGAAGCGTTAAAATTACGCACCATGCATTTGTTCGAATTTTCGGCCCAAACACTAGCAAAATTCAATTTTTTATACTACCCAGTCTCATTTCGTTCGATGGCATCATAGGAAACGATACGCTAAAGGAATTAAAGGCCGTTATTCACACAAACGATAGCTTCATGACTCTACACCCCAACTTGTTTATACCCCTGAAACAACATCTCTCGCAAAATGTGAATAACATTAATATAAAATTGTCTCATCTCAGCAAGAAACAGTCTAGTAGATTAGAAAAAATTCTACGAAATCATTCTAACCTCCTTTCAGAGCCGGACGAGAAACTCACTTTCACAACCAGCGTGAAGGGTGAGATACGAACTACAAATAACGACCCAGTCTATTCTAGGACGTATCCCTACCCCATGGCATTGAAGGCGGAAGTAGAAAAAGAAGTTAACAAACTACTTGAGGACGGCATAATAAGGCCGTCCAGGTCACTCTATAATTCGCCTGTCTCGGTTGTCCCCAGGAAGTCAAGTGACAACGAGAAGAAGTACCGCATGGTAATAGATTATAGGAAACTGAACTCCGTTACGGTAGCCGATAAATATCCTATACCAGAGATCGGCGAAATCCTCGCGAACCTTGGCAGGAATCGTTACTTTTCAACCATAGACTTGAAAAGCGGTTTCCACCAAATACCGCTTCGGGAGTGTGACATTCCTAAAACAGCATTCTCAATCAAAAACGGGAAATTTTAGTTCACGCGGCTCCCGTTCGGACTGAGAAATGCCCCTTCTATCTTTCAAAGCTCGACGACATCCTTCGGGAGCACATAGGGAAGCGATGTTATGTATACATTGATGATATCGTCATCTTTGAGAAGGATGAAAATGAACTTTTTGAAAACCTCGAAACAATTTTGAAAACGCTAGAAACGGCTAATATGAAGATTCAGCTGGAGAAATGCGAGTTTTTACGAGATGAAATACAATTTTTGGGATACGTGATTGGTCATGATGGAATTAAAACCAACCCCAAAAAGGTGCAAGCGATTGCAGAACTTCTTCCGCCCAAGACCCTAAGAGACCTGCGCTCGTTCCTAGGAATGTCAGGGTACTATAGGCGCTTCACCCAAGGATATGCACAAATAGCGAAGCCCCTGACATCCCTTCTGAGAGGCGAGGATGGACGTGTGTCCAAAAATATATCTAGAAACAAAATAATAGAATTAAACTCCCAAGCCATGAATGGCTTCAATACATTAAAGAATTGCCTTATCTCCCAAGAAGTTGTACTGGCACATCCAAATTTTGAAGAAGATTTCGAGCTTACAACCGACGCCTCCGACTACGCCATTGGGGCAGTTCTCTCTCAGAAAGGTAAACCAATCACTTACCTGTCTAGGACCCTAACTAAGACAGAAGAAAACTATGCCACCAACGAGAAAGAGATGCTCGCAATCATATGGGCTCTTAACTCGTTGCGAAATTTCCTGTACGGATCAAAGAAAGTGAAAATTTTTACCGATCATCAGCCTCTTACATATACTTTAAGCAGCAAAAATACCAACAGCAAAATGAAGCGATGGAAGTCAATTTTAGAGGAGTACAATTACGAACTTAAGTATATGCCAGGCAGGGCAAATGTCGTGGCAGACTCCCTTTTGAGACCCCCGAAACCTACAGAACTGAATTCCTTAACGCCGACAGAACACAGCGACGAAAGTTCGTCACAGAATCTTATCCCAACAGTGGAGACCCCCATTAATGTATTCAGGAATCAGCTTGTCTTAAGGATTGGAAGCGAGGATAGCTACCAATTGCAGAATCCTTTCCCCAACTACACACAGCATACGTTAATTAAATTCCGCTATTCAGATACTGATATTATTAATCTATTTAAACGTAACCTCAACCCGACCACCATAAATGGTCTCCTGACCGACGAAGGAACCATGGGGCGAATTCAGCAGATCTTTCCCAGACATTTCTCTGATTACCGAATTCGTTTTACGCAGAAACTTGTTGAGGATGTTCCCAACGAAGCGGAACAAGAGGAAAGAACATTGAAAGAACACAAGCGTGCACACCGCAAAGCCGAAGAAAACCGTTTACAACTCTTTTAAAACTTCTTCTTTCCAAAAATGGCTGCTAAAACAAAGAATATCGTGAAAAACTGCTCTGTCTGTAAGGAAAACAAGTACGATAGGCATCCCAATTAGCCATTTCTCAACCCTACACCTATCCCATCCTACCCTGGTCATACAATTCATATAGACCTTTTCAGTACCGAGAAACACCGGGTATTAACTGCCATCGATAAGTTCTCCAAGCTAGGCCAAGCCAAGATAATAGCCTCCAAGTCCATCGAGGATATAAAGCAACCACTAACAGACTTAATCTTCTATTTCTGCGTGTCAGAGCTCGTTGTTATCAACAACGAGAGCGCCCTACGATCTGCCTCCATAACTTCGCTCATGGAGGATGACCTTCGAATAAAGGTATATAAGACACCCCCGTACAAAAGGGAAGTCAACGGGCAAGTCGAACGATGGCACAGTACCCTCACGGAGATCATGAGGTGTTTAAAGAAAGATGGCCCACCTAGGACTTTCGAGAATTTATTACAGCGCGCTGTTAATGAATACAATTTCACAATCCACTCCACCACTGGGAAAAGCCAGTAGAACTACACTTTGGTCGCGTCCCTGGAATCAGCCTCGATGAATTTGAAAGGGTACGACTTTCAAACATAGACAGACTAAAACAAAAACAACAGAACGACATCCTGGCACACAACAAAGTAAGACAACCGACAAAACAATACGAAATTGGGGAGGTAATTTATGTTAAGCAAAACAAAAGGATTGGATCGAAACTAACCCCTAGATATAAACAGGAAATCATCAATGAGAACAATAATTCAACAGTTCTAACCGAATCTGGTAGGGTTGTACATAAAAGTAATATACGAAACTGATCTTACGTTTCAGATTACTACCGTACATTGTGCTTGCGAAGGTCAAGATTCTGGACTTCTCAAACTCCCGAATTGTCTCCTTACACACTGGACAGACTAAAGTACTGGACGGGAATTCTGAGCTCATACACATAATCAAAATCGATCAATACCAACGCTTCATTGAGGAAATCGAACCAATTCTCAATCTTACGGTTGTCCGACATCATCCTCTGTTTTTACATTTATCCTACGAATTTCAGCAAATTATCAGCCTTGTAAAATAATTTAAAACCGCGTCAAATCAAGAGGTCACTTAATTTTATTGAATCTGCATGGAAATGGATCGCAGGCAACCCGGACCATGAAGATTTCGTAACCATCAGAGATAAATTAAATAATGCATTAGAAAGTAAACAACATAACAAGAATCACCAATGAAATACGAAAACTATCCAAAGAAAATAGCCAGACAAACTTTAATATGATATTAGACATTCAGTTTAGATTAAGACTCATTAAGGAAGAATTAACAAATATCAATCAAGCAATTCACTGGTCAAAACAAGGTGTAATCAACTCAGTAGTCTTGTCAAAGTCTGAAATCACAATGGTAACCAATATTTTAAACAAAGAATTACTCCCATGCAGTACCATTAGAAGAAGCCTTGGATTTCGCAGAAACAAAAATAATAAGTAACACTACATCTCTACTTTCTATAATAAATATCCCTCTGACAACTAGTATCGTTTACGAAGCCTTGCTTATAAAACCTGTAAAACGAAATCATTTTGTTATCGATCTGTACTTTACAAAAGTCCTGAAAAATGATAAGCTATTTGGAGTAAAAGGAAAATGTAAAACAATTAACTTTTTGAACGTTTGTAAATCATCTGAGATTGTAGATATAAGCAACACGATATGCCTGCCTAACCTTTTAAAAGAGTCTTCCAGCAAACTGCACCTGTATAAGCGATTCGCAGATACCGACAATCGATGAAATCGCTCCTGGCATCGTGCTGCTAAACCAGTTCACGAAAACATTGTCAACAGAAGAATCTCGACACAATCTAAATGGAACATTTTTAGTAAAGCTCCAAAACTCAACCATTGTCGCAAACGGAAGAACATTCGTCAGCCGAGATGCAACTAGCATAATGTTCATCTCCAGTAATAGTATCAAGATCCGAGACACCGATCCAAACGCCAAGGTCATCCTCACTTACCATAGTGGACCCTCCACACGGGAACCCAAACATCAGATTCAATGATCTTCGATTTATCTAAACGATTGAGGGTAATCGCATTTGTTGGCGGAAGAGTTATCACGCGCAGCAGACAAACATCCTATTCACACGCGCGGGCCAACATCTGCTGACGCCAAGGCGAAATCTAAAAACAAAAGTATCGAATAGGGTTAATGCAAGCGTAACGAAAACGTGCAATTCAGGTGAACTGCACATTCATCAAAAAACCCGCTGATGAAAACCCTACATATGCAAGTTATCACGCGCAGCAGACAAACATCCTATCCACACGCGCGGGCCAACATCTGCTGACGCCAAGGCGAAATTTAAAACAACAACGAAAACGTGCAATTCAGGTAAACTAGACATGCATCGAAAAATCGTAGTGATAAATCGTAACTAGTTTTAACTTGAGTCTTCATTGTTACCTCATCGAGAAAAGACGGGCTCAAGCCCTAAATATATTTCTATAAATAAAATCAACCATTTGTTTTTCTTAACTTGTATCTATGTATGTATGTATGTATGTATGTATGTATGTATGTATGTATGTTTGTATCTATGTATGTATGTATGCATGTATGAATGTATGTATGCATCTATATTTGTATGATTGTATGTGTGCATGTATTTATGTATGTATGCATGCATGTGTATATTTATGTATACATGTATGTATGTATGTTTGTATGTGTGTATGAATGTATGTTTGTTTACATGAATGTATGTTTGTATATGTATATGTATGTATGTATGAATTTACGTATGTATATATGTATTTATGTATGTATGTATGTGTGTATGTATGTATGTATCTACGTATGTATGTATGTATGTATGTATGTATGTATGTAAGTATGTATGTATGTATGTATGTATGTATGTATGTATGTATCTATGAATGTATACATGTATGTATGTATGTATGTAAGTATGTATGCATGTATGTATGTATGTATGTATGTATGTATTTATGTATGTATGTATGTCTGCATGTATGAATGTATGTACGTATGTATGGTTGTATGTATGTATGTATGTATGTATGTATGTCTGTATGTATGTATGTATGTATGTATGTATGTATGTATGTATGTATGTATGTATGTATGTATGTACGTATGTTTGTAGGTATGTATGTATGTATGTATGGTTATATGTATGCAAGTTAATTTTTTTACGACGAGAGATTTTATAAAAACAATTTTTGAAGCAGGGTCGGATCCCTGATCTTTATTTATTGAAAAGCAAAACACAACTCAAATTATTTTCACTAATTTCTAGCTTAAATACTCTAATTTTGCCGACTCGCATATGCCTGGGAATTCCGCTGTTGCATATGTTTTCCATTAAATTGTGTTCCACGAAAAGTGCAATGCTGCACATATCGCGTGCTCATCCAGGTAGTTTCTTCAAGTACATAGAGTCTCGGAATTCATCGTTAATTACTAAATCTAATGACTCGCATATGGCTGGGAATTTCGCTGTTGCATATTTTTTTCCATAAGAGTGTGTTCCCATGAAAAGTGCGATGCTGCACATTTCGCGTGCTCATGCAGGTAGGTTCCCGGGATTCGTCGTTAACTCTTCCCCCGTTAAATGCAATTGTCCTCAATTGTTTTTAGAAAAAGGGGAGGTCGTTGAACTTAACTCGTTGAGGTCTTGAGATGTGTCCTCGGTATTGAGGGTTCCGATAAATTGGTTGAGCAGAACAACTCCGGTCGAAATTTCTTCCACTGAAGGTATGTCTTGATTACAAGTCGATTGCAGGCTCTTAATGATATTAGCTATACATGTACTACTGCTTATGTCTATTGCAAATGGATAATTAATTAATTTTCTTACATTAGTTTTTGATGCCAAATATTACATTCTCAATTTGATTTCTTTTAATCGGTTTAATATATCTTTTGTTTGTAGGTAGAATATTGACAATGACGAGTTTAGCCCAATGTATGGCGTAATCAATGTTGGTTAATTCCTCCTTAATTAAAGTTAACCTAAGGTGTACATTGAATAAGTAATTACTATTGATCTGACTATTTTTTTTTTTAAATTCTTATTTTTTGTTTGCCATTCGAGTGATATTGTTCATCCTATCATTGTAAAGCCGATTTATTTCAAACTGTTTGTTGTTATCTTTCAATGCATAATTTATATGAGAGGTATAAGCGAGCTGTGTTGTATTCCGGAGACATTAAGGAGAGGTTCAAATTTCTCTAGCCAACGTTCGTATTCATCGATATCTATGGTGTGTAGATTGGGTCGGTAAATTCGATTAATTTCGAATATAACTCTTATGAATAGTTTTGCCGCTTTCGGTGAGAATAGTAGAATTTCTATTTTCCTTGACTATTTCCTGTTTAAACCTGGGAGATAATTTTGAGCCTTTCCTTTTATTTTGTTTCACGAAGATAACATCCCCGATATCGTAATTTTTGATCGGTTGCCTACTTCTATTGTGATAATTTATGTCGGCTTCCTGTTTTCCCTTAAGTCTGTCAATATTCGTTTGTCGTGCTCTTTCGAAATCGTCCAAGTCAATGTCGGGAATCCTTCCAAGATATAATTCTACAGGCTTTTTATTGGTGGTCGAATGAATTGTGTGATTGTATTCATTGGTGGCGCACTGTAGGAGGTTTTCGAAAGTTCTTTGTGGTCCGTCGCTTTTTAGGCATCTCATTATTTCCATAATGGTTGAATGCCATCGTTCCACTTGGCTATTTACCTCGCTTTTGTACGGTGGCGTCCTGTACACTCTGATTTTCAAGTCGTCTTCCAATAGGGAAGTGATTGAAGCCGAAGTGAGTGATCCTTCGTTATCAACTACCACATTTTCAGGGATACAGAAGAAATAAAGTATGTCCAGTAAAGGTTGCTTTACGTCCTCTGTGGACCTGGATGCGACGACTTTAGCCATAGCAAATTTTGTGAATTTGTCCATAGCTGTTAACACCAGGTTCTTTTCTGTAGAAAAGATGTCAATGTGAACATTATGCCCAGGGTAGGATGGGATAGGTGTAGGATTTATGAAAGGCTTGTTCGGGTGCCTTTCGTATTTATTTTCCTTACAAACTTTACAGCGATTGACAAGGTTTTTAATCCTTGCTGCCATTTTGGGGAAATAAAAGGTGTTCAGTATTTGCAATCTGTTTTCTATTGAGTTACGATGGGCACGCTTATGAACTTGAAGGATCTTTTCTTCCTGTTCAGCCTCACTAGGTATATCCTCGACCAGCTTCTGGCTAAAGCGAATCCGATAGTCTTTAAAGTGGTCGGGGTATATCCTCTGTACTTTTCCCATTGTCTCTTCACTGGTGCATAACCCATTTACCGTGCTCGGGTTCAGATACCTTTTGAATATATTAATCAAGTCCGCGTCTGAGTACTGTGGCTTTATGAAAACATGTCGTTTATAATTTTCGAAAGGGTTGATGAGCTGATAACTATCCTCTTCCCCGGTCTTCAGAATAAGTTGATTGCGGAAAACGTTGACAGGTGTTTCTACTGTGGGGATTAAGTTTTGCGATGAACTTTCATCACTATGCACAGTGGGTGTCATCGAATTTATCTGAGTGATCATTGGGGGTCTCGAAAGTGAGTCAGCGACGATGTTAGCTCTTCCAGGCTTATATTTAAGCTCGTAATTATATTCTTCGAGCGCTGCCTTCCACCTCTTCAATTTACTATTGGTGTTTTTGCTGCTAAGAGCGTAGGTGAGTGGTTGGTGGTCGGTGTAGATCTTTACCTTCCGTGATCCGTAAAGGTAACTCCTCGAAGAATTTAGGGCCCAGATGATAGCCAGCATCACCTTCTCGTTGGTTGCGTAGTTCTCTACGGTCTTGGTTAATGTTCGCGAAAGGAAGGAGATGGGTCTGTTGTCCTGAGAAAGAACAGCCCCGATGGCATAGCTGGAAGCATCAGTCGTAAGCTCGAATTCTTTCTCGAAATTTGGGTGTACGAGCGTGACATCTCTAGAGATAAGTGTATAGGCTATTGAAGGCTTTAAGTGCCAATGAATTTAAGTAGATGGGCTTACTTTTGGAGAAGTTCTTGGACACTCGTCCATCTTCCCCTCTTAAAAGGGATGTCAGGGGTTTGGCAAGTTCAGCATAGTCCTGAATAAAACGCCTGTAGTAACCTGACATTCCCAAAAAGGATCGAAGGTCTTTGAGTGTTTTCGGCGTAGGAAAGTCGATGATGGCTTGGACTTTTTTAGGGTTGGTTTTGATGCCTTCCTTGCTCACGATATAGCCCAGAAATTCTACTTCTTCTTTCAGAAAATCGCACTTGTCGATTTGAATTTTCATGTTAGCTGACTTTAGGGTTTGGAAAATTTTGTCGAGGTTCTCGAGGTGCTCAGCTTCGTTTCTACCAAAGATAATTATATCATCGATATAGACATGACATCTCTTCCCAATATGTTCTCTCAGAATGTCGTCCAACGCTCGTTGAAAAATTGCGGGTGCATTCTTAAGACCAAAGGGTAGGCGGGTAAACTCGAACTTCCCATTGTTCACTGAGAAGGCCGTCTTTTGGATGTCTGATTCCTTGAGCGGTATCTGGTGAAAGCCGCTTTTGAGGTCTAAGACGGAGAAGTATCTGTTTTTGCCAAGGTTAGCAAGAACTTCATTGATCTCGGGAATCGGATATTTGTCTGGTATGGTCATCGAGTTTAGCTTCCGATAGTCGATGACCATTCGGAATTTCTTCTCCCCGGATGCGTCCGATTTTTTCGGCACGATCCATACCGGGGAATTGTAGGGAGATCTTGAAGGTCTGATGATGCCGTCCTCTAAAAGTTTACTGATTTCCTTCTCTACTTCCGCCTTTAGTGCCATAGGGTATGGATAGGACCGAGAGTAGACAGGATCACTAGTCGTTGTTTTAATGTCACCCTTAACCTTGGTAGTGAAGGTCAGTTTTTCGTCTGGGTCTGAGAGAAGGCTCGAGTGTTTTCGGATGATAGCGTTTAGTCTCCCTGATAGTTCTTGGCTGAGGTGTTCTGTTTTGATTGCTATGTTATGAATCAGGTCAGAGGCTTGTTGTTTAAGAGGGATGCGTATATTGTGGTTTAATGTCATAAAATTGTCTTGCGTCTGAATGACGGCCTTAAGACTTTTCAGGCTGTCATTTCCGATAATTCCATCGAAAGAGATGAGTGAAGGTAAAATAAAGAATTTCAATTTGCTAGTGTAGTTGCCGAAGGGCCGAAAATAGGAGTGATGGGTAATCTTAACGTTCCCCCCCCCCACGGATTTAGCGTAGAAGTTCTTTTGGTTGGATAGAGGATATTTAATGTGCTTTGGCTGGACATAATTTCTGTTGGATCCAGTGTCGATAAGGAATTTTAGGGCCTCCCCGCTCTTTAGTTTGTATTCGAAGTAAGGGAGCGAAGAGCGCCTTATCCTAAAAAATAAATGTCTTCCATTTCCTCGGCCATATCGAGGTTTTCGTCGTCTATTTCGTTGATGTATTCGTCTAAAGTTTGATCATGTTCTATGTCCTGTTGTGTAGTATCGTAGTCTTCTGAGGGAGCCTCATTAGACGTGTTCGTCTCCGTGTGATAAATCCTCTCCAGTTTTTGTGGTACATGGTTCTGCGGAGGTTGCGGACGTTTTCGTAATAAAGGCTGGTTACGGGGTCTGTTCGCGTAGTTAATTGCGTTCGTTCTTATGGAAGCATCGATATCCATAGGCTCGGGTCTTGGTAGTGGTTTAGGCGGGAGTGGTCTGGGATTAAAGAATTGTGGCTGTCTTTGATAAGCAGGCTGCTGGTTGAACTGTGGTGGCCGTGCATTTCGTGGTATATGTGCTAGTTCGGGGTAAAAGATTTGTCTAGGAGCTGGGATCGGTGAAGGCCTTGATTGTGGAGGTGAGTTCCTACGAGGAGGAATTGGAGGCGGCTGCTGATAGTGAGTTTTCCTTAGTAAATTCTGAGAGTTGTTGGCATGCTGGGCCCGATAATCCATATTCTGGAGCTTTAGGCAAAGTTGCAGTGCCTGGGGTAGGTCGGTTGGTTTGCGAATTCCCAGGAGCCTTGGGAGATCACCGCGTAACCCTCTGACAAAGGTATCGAGTGCTTTATCCCTATACACCTGAGTCATGATGTTAGTGGACTCAGTACTCAGTTCCATTGAGGATAATTTGTTTAGAATAAGGGAAAGATGTTGGTAAACTCCTTGGTAGAATTCTTGAATGGAACTTGACCCTTGCACCAAAGTGGTCATCTGATATTCCAGCGTACCAAGATCCCGCTTATCCGCGTAGTGTAGAGTTAGGCATTTTGATATTTTAGGCCAGTTTAGGGGAGTGTTATAGGACTCCAACGCGATATCGGCATGACCAGTAATTTTATTTTGGATCACAAATAAGATGCCGTTGTATTTGGGAGTCCCTTTCAGATGGTCATATATCCTAAGGATACGCTCTACACTCTTTTTCCAAGAGCTAAACTCTCCTGGATCCCCCGAAAAAACCCTAAGACTTTTAACCACGTCGGGAATTTTATCCATATCGGACAAGTTCTCGTCGTCTCCTATTCTAATGGGGACATCTATGTCGTTACTGGCATCTGTGGCAGGATTTATTAGGGAATCAAATAAATCTCTTCCTTGCCGTTCAAACGTCTCGGTTACAAGTCGAGCAATAAGTTGGGTAAGCTCGTGGTTGTTTCCATTGCTTGGGTTACTGGATGGAGCAGAGGCCTGATCGACAGTTGAGGGGCCAGAAAGGCCTGCGGGTACGGAGGGACCTGCACTGACGTTTTCTAGTCGACTAGGTCTGAGCAAATTATGTGGGTTCGACATGATTGGCTTTGACCCGCTGTTTCAACAAAACAAACGAACAGACAAATGTTTTGGGATTTCAGCAGAGCCGCGAAGCCCAAGAGTGCAAAAAAGGGAAAAAATCGGGTAAAACTTTACTAGAGTCACAGGATTTTACGTAACCAAATCCCGAGTTCACGAATCAAAGGGAATTGCGAGATTTTGGGAAAAATTTCGCGAATAGTAAGAAGTTCAAAGAAACACTGCACCGCGTCGGACTTTGCAAAACCCGGAAAACAATAAAATTCTCCAAAGGGAGTTCTTGTGAGGGATTTATTGAGAAATCAGTATTTATATTTCTTCGAATCGCACGAGATCGAACGAAAACAACAACAACAAACGTTTGAGAAGAAGTATGGATACTCAGATTAATTTCACTTTTCACTTAGTTTTTAGGTGATGAACAATTTCACTTTTAAATGTAAATCG
>OX940878.1:86760616-86768116 GCA_954870665.1 Stratiomys singularior | reverse complement strand
ATGTATGTTTATACGTATGTATGTATATATGTTTGTATGTATATATGTATGTATGTATGTATGTATGTATGAATGTATGAATGTATGTGTGTATGTATGTACGTATGTATGTACGTATGTACGTATGTATGAATGTATGTATGTATGTATGTTTGTAAGTGTGTATGTATGTATTTATGTATGAATGTATGTATGTACGTATGCATGTATGTATGTTTGTATGTAGGTATGGATGTATGTCTGTATGGTTGTATGTATGTATGTATGTATGTACGTATGTATGCATGCAGGTTTGTATGTATGTATGTATGGATGAATGTATGTACGGCTGAATGTATGTATGGATGTATATATGTATGTATGTATGTATGTTTGTATGTATGTATAAATGTATGTATATATGTTTGTATGTATGTATGGATGTATGTATGTATGTATGTATGCATGTATGCATGTATGTATTTATGTATGTATGTATGAATGTATGTATGTATGTATGTGTGTATTTATGTATGTTTGTATGTATGTATGTATGTATGTATGTATGTATGTATGTATGTGTGTATGTATGTATGTATGCATGTATGTATGTATGTAAATATTTGTATATGTATGTATGTGTGTATGTATGTATGTGTGTATGGATGTTTGTATGTATGTATGTACGTATGTATGTATGTATGTATGTAAGTATGTATGCATATATGTATGTATGTATGTATGTATGTCGTTATGTATGTGTGTAGGCATGTATGTATGTATGTATGTACGTAACTATGTGTGCATGTATGTATGAATGTATGTATGTATGTATGGATGTATGGATGTATGTATGCATGTATGTATGTATGTATGTATGTATGTGTGTATGTATGTTTGTATGTATGTATGTATAAGTTAACACGACTTTATCTGGTCACACGGGAAAATACAGTATGAGTCGCCAGACGGCCGCATCAGCAGAATTCCATACATTTGCAACGTGATGCAAATTAACACAAATTTACCCGGGCACACGGGAAAACACAACACGAGTCACCAGACAGCCGTATCTGCGGAATTCCACACATCTGCAACGTGATGCAAGCTAAGACGAACTTTACCTGGTCACACGAGAATGCATGTGAAAATAGGATAATAGAAAATAGGATAATAGAAAATAGGATAATAGGAAATAGGATAGAAAATAGGAATTTAGGAAAATGAATTGTCACAATTTTAGTTCAGTCTGTAATCAGCTATCGAAGAATAAACTTTGTTTTTTCTAAGGAACCGTTTCCTTCATTTAAATTAACTGGCGCCCAACGTGGGGCTCTACTACCGTCGCGTTGGTTAAAAGTATCTTGGAAGGAAAGCCTTTATAACTTTAATTTGGTCGCTGAGGCTGGCGATCAATCCACGGTACTTTAACCAAATTTTCAATCGGCAAAAACCAAGTCGAAGTCAAAACGCGCACAATACCACGCGAAAACCAAGCGGTTGGTTCGAGTTAAAGCGGAAGTTTCTCGTGCGTGAGTGTTCCTGTTAACCAGACAAGGAAGAAACGTGGCGGATATACCGAGGAAGGCCCCCAGTAGCGGAATAAGCAAAAAGGATACGCCTAGCGGTATTTTGTAAGAGCACAGAACCCAACCATGGAAGCAGTGTTCCGGATAATGTAAGATTAGCTTTAAGACTCAATAAAACTAAATTATATTGAACTTAAATTCATTTCCGTAACGTAACGTAACAAAATAAAAAAAAAAAAATAAATAATAAAAAAACAAAAAAGAGATAATAATAACAATAATTTATTTTAAAAATGAACCTATTGTAAAAGTGGAATATTTCAAGAGTGAAAATTTGCGTGAAGAAATTTTACCTTTGGTGTGCAGGAAATTTTAATAGCCTTGAAGTTCTTGTTCGATTCAATTAGTATTTCTATTTTCTGTGTCCAAAAGCGTGAGAATAGTTTTCAAAATAGAAGAAGTTTTTCAGAAGCTTTTACTTTTTAATTTTAAATTGTTTTTGACTATCAGTGGTATTCGTTTTTCGAATTTGGGCTGGAATATTACTGCTCCCTGCGTGAAATTGTTGTCTATCGTTGTTCAATTGAATTCCTTCAGCTTCTTTCCTAGCTGTAATGTCGAATCCTAGCAATCTTATTCGTCCTGCCAGACTCGGTGGAATGCCGGATGATAACATCCCGCCACCTGCGGCACAACCACCCACAGCACAGCCATCTGCGGCACAGCCACCTGCGGCATCGCCAGCAGGTCAGATTATTCAGCTAAACAATCAAGATCTGGTCCTTCTAATTTCTAGGTTAGTGACTGAGACCCTTCAAGCCCAGGGGAGGCAGTTGTTCAATTCCATGATGAATCCTGCCTCAGACATTAATAATGATGTCGATGTTCCCATAAACTGCGGGACAGATATTAACCTTTCGGAAATGGACAAAATACCGGACGTTGTGAAAAGCCTAAGGTGCTTCTCCGGCGAGCCCGGCGAATTTGGTTCATGGCGGAAAAGCGTTGAAAGGATCCTCAAGTTGTACGAACATCTAAGAGGAAGCCCCAAATATTACGGAATCCTCTCCGTTATAAGAAACAAAGTTGTTGGACAGGCAGATGTGGCACTCGAGTCTTACAACACTCCACTAAATTGGGAGAAGATCTCAAAATGTCTGACGTTGCACTACGCAGATAAGAGAGATCTGAGCACCCTCGAGTATCAGATGACTACTCTGGTCCAGGGTCCCAATAGTATACCCCAATTTTACCAGGAGGTATACCATCATCTGTCCTTAATCTTAAATAAATTATCATCCATGGAATTGGGTCAAGAGTCACTCAATATAATGACGCAATCATACCGCGATAAGGCCCTTGATACATTTGTCAGAGGCCTTAAAGGAGACTTACCTAGACTTTTAAGCATACGAGAACCTGCAGACTTACCTCAAGCCCTACATTTGTGCTTAAAGTTGCAGAATATGGATTATCGCACACAACATGCGAACAATATGCAAGGAGCAACCCAAAAAATATACCGATCTGCTCCACCTCCTGTTCCTGCCAGACGGAATATGCTTGCATCCTTGCAACCACGCCCAATACCAGCCCCCAGAAATAATTTCTACCCGGAACTACTCCATAATCCCCGAAATTCTTACCCCTTTCAGGCATTTAATCGGAACTACCAGCAACCCGTTTCTCCTGCAGCCCGACAGCTTCAATACAACTACACGCCCCCTGTTCCTCCCAAGCCTCAACCACGGCCGGAACCCATGGATGTGGACGAAACTATCCGATCAAGAGCCATTAACTACGTGAATAGACCCCGAAATCAAAATTTCCCTAGCAAACGAAACCAATCAGGCCAATTTCATCGACCCAACAAGGCTCAGAGACTATTCAATACAGAAACACAAAATTATCCCGGAACAGAAGAAAATCAAGTTACAATAGATGAGTATGAAGAGAAAATAACTAACGAGGACCCAAATCACGAAGAATCCTTGACGGAGTATATTGAATGTTCAGAAAATCCTAATACCGACCACTCCGAAGAATTAGAGGACATTTATTTTTTAGCTTAAGGTCCTCTTCGCTCCCCTACTTTGAATATACTTTAGGAAGCGGAGAGGTACTGAAATTCCTAATTGACACCGGCTCCAATAAAAATTATATCCAACCCCGGCATTTAAAAAGTCCACTTCCAAACCAAAAAAATTTTCTCGCTAATTCTGTTGGCGGAAGCATCGAGATTACACATCATGCCTTTGTGAATCTGTTTGGCTCCAATACCCCAAAACTTAAATTTTTCATCCTGCCAACCCTAATTGCTTTCGATGGGATAATTGGAAACGATTCATTGAAGAATCTCAATGCAGTTATATACACTAAAGAAAACTGCATGGTGATACTTTCTAATATCGTTATTCCTCTGAAACAACAAAAATCCGAAAACGTTAGCAACATCAACATAAGAGCATCTCATTTAAATCAAGAGCAGTCTGAAAAGTTGTACCGAATAATTAAGCAACATCGAAAACTCCTTTCCGAACCAGACGAGAAACTGACTTTCACCACCAAAGTAAAGGGGACAATTCGCACCACAACTGAAGACCCGGTATACTCAAGGTCTTATCCCTATCCTATGGCATTAAGGGCAGAAGTCGAAAAACAAGTCGGAAAACTGCTCAGGGACGGAGTAATTAGACCATCGCGCTCCCCATACAACTCCCCGGTTTGGATAGTACCTAAGAAGGAAGATGCATCTGGTGAAAAAAAGTATCGGTTGGTAATTGACTACCGAAAGCTAAACTCAGTCACCATTCCTGACAGGTACCCTATTCCGGAAATTAACGAAGTTCTCGCCAATCTAGGGAAAAATAAATGGTTCTCGATCATTGATCTCAAAAGTGGGTTTCATCAAATCCCGCTACGAGAATCAGATGTAGAAAAAACGGCCTTTTCCATCAACAATGGCAAGTTCGAATTCACTCGTCTGCCCTTTGGACTCAAGAATGCCCCAGCCATTTTTCAAAGAGCGTTAGATGACATCTTAAGGGACGAGATAGGAAAAAGTTGCTACGTCTACATAGACGACATAATTATATTCGGGAAAACCGAAAGCGAACATCTTCAGAATCTAGAGAAAATTTTTAAAACTCTAGATTCTGCCCACATGAAAATTCAACTTGATAAATGTGAATTCCTGCAGCAAGAGATTGAGTTTTTGGGCTATGTCGTCAGTAGAAAAGGCATAAAAACCAACAAGAAAAAAGTCGAAGCGATCGCTAACTTTCCAGCCCCTAGATCCCTCAAGGACCTTCGCTCCTTTCTCGGTATGTCTGGGTACTATCGCCGCTTTATCCGCGATTATGCAAAGCTAGCGAAACCCCTGACATCCCTCTTAAGGGGGGATGATGGACGTGCGTCCAAATTACAGTCGAAGAACAAAATCATTCATATGAACAGGGCCGCCTTGGATGCCTTCGACAAACTCAAGCGATCCTTAATGTCCCAAGAGATTGTTCTAGCATACCCAGACTTCAACAAGGATTTTTAGCTGACAACTGATGCCTCGAGTTATGCTATTGGAGCAGTACTATCACAAGGCGGCAAGCCGATAACATTTCTTTCGAGAACTCTTTCAAAAACTGAAGAGCACTACGCTACAAACGAGAAGGAGATGTTGGCAATTATATGGTCCTTAAATTCTTTGAGAAGCTACCTCTACGGTGCAAAGAAAGTGAAAATATTCACGGACCACCAACCTCTCACATATGCTCTCAGTAATAAAAACAATAATAGCAAGATGAAACGGTGGAAGGCCATATTAGAGGAATATAATTACGAGCTAAAATATAAACCGGGTAAGACCAACATGGTCGCCGACTCCCTTTCCAGACCCCCCATAGTATCAACACTAAATTCTATGACTGTCACCCAGCATAGCGATGAAAGCTCGTCACAAAATTTAATTCCTACTGTTGAAATACCGGTTAACGTCTTCCGAAACCAAATAATTCTACAGATAGGAGAAGAAGATAGTTACCAAATAATAACACCTTTCGATAATTACACAAGACACATATTTATCAAACCACACTACAGTGCAGAATCTATCATAAACATATTCAAAAGATATCTGAACCCGAACATTATCAATGGAATTTCAACAAGCGAACAGATAATGGGGAAGGTTCAAGAGGTCTATCCAATTCACTTCGCCAACTATAGAATCAGATATACACAAAAAGTAGTTGAGGACATAACAAGTGAAGTAGAACAGGAGGAAAAGATCATCAAAATTCATAAAAGAGCCCACCGTAATAGTGAAGAAAACCGGCTTCAGATTCTGGAGAATTTTTACTTCCCTAAGATGTCCGCGAAAGTCAAAGCCATTGTAAATCGGTGTACCACGTGCAAGGAAAGTAAGTACGACCGACATCCTCCAAAAGTCCTCCTAAACCCGACTCCTATCCCACGGTATTCAGGCCACATTCTCCATGTAGACCTCTTCCTAACAGAGAAGAAACATGTACTGACCGCAGTCGATAAATTTTCAAAATACGCGGTAGCCAAAATAATCCCCTCAAAATCGGTTGAAGACATGAAGCAACCACTGCGTGATATCCTCTTCCTGTTTTGTATCCCTGAAAGTGTCGTAATAGACAACGAAGGAGCACTAAGATCCATCTCCCTTACCTCTATGATGGAAAACGAACTCCAAATCAAGACATATAAGACACCTGCGTATAAAAGCGAGGCTAACGGTCAAGTGGAACGCTTCCACTCGACCCTTGCAGAGATTATGAGGTGTCTTAAGAAGGAGCAGCCAAATTCGTCCTTTCAGGAGCTCCTCGAGAAGTCTGTTTTGGAGTACAACAATACTATCCACTCCACAACACGAAAGAAACCTTCTGAGATCTTCCTAGGGAGAACAACAAACAACGACCCAGTTGATCCAGATGCATTACGACTCGCGAATATTGAAAAGCTCAAATTGAAGCAGGAGAAAGATATTAAGCTGCACAACAAATTTAGGAAACCACCCAAGGACTATAACCCAGGAGATGTTGTCTATGTGAAGCAAAATAAACGAAGGGGTTCTAAACTCTCCTCCCGCTACAAGCCGGAGATTGTTAAGGAAAACAAAAACACAACAATTATTACTGAATCAGGCAAAACAATTCACAAAGACAAAATTAAAACCTAGGTTCTTGTTTTAGGTTCGTTGCCGGTACCGCTTTTGCAAGTGTACAAATTCTTGACTTCTCCAATTCGCAAATTGTGTCACTCCACTCCGGATACGCAAAAATTCATAATGGCAATTTTTCCACATTATTGACATGGACCAATACAGGCAGTTTCTGGCAAATATACAATCAATTTTGAATCTGTCCCACTTTGGATCTAACCCCAACTCCCGCTACCTAAGGTTCGAGATTGATCAAATTGAGAATCTCATCGAAAACCTGAAGCCTCGCAGGACCAAGAGATCTTTTAATTTTTTTTTTTGGACAGCTTGGAAATATTTAGCAGGAAATCCAGACCATGAGGATTTCATTACCAACAAGGCAAAAATGAATAACTTACTAGACAATAACAACAAACAAGTGATAATAAACCAGCTATATAACCAAAACTGCAAACCAAATTCAAGATATGCTCAAAAACAATTGAAGAAGCTTTAGATTTTTCAGAGATTAAAATCATTACCAATGGTTCTTCTATCTTATAAATTGTAAATATTCCACTTACAAGAAGCGAATCATTTCAAAAATTGCTAATAAAACCTGTAAAGCAATTTAATTATGTAAACGTTTTTGAAATATAATAATATCTTAACAAATGATGAAAAAATATACGCCATTAAAGATCAATGTAAAGAAATTAACAGCCTACCAATATGTAAACTTCCAAATTTATTCGATATAAGTAATAGCACATGCATTCCACGACTCCTGCGAAGCACGACCGCCCAATGCAACAAAGTTAACAACCATCA
>OX940878.1:86740616-86753116 GCA_954870665.1 Stratiomys singularior | reverse complement strand
GAATGTATGCAAACATGTATGTATGTATGTATATATGTATGCATGTATGTATGTTTGTATGTATGAATGCATGTTTATACGTATGTATGTATATAAGTATGTATTTATGCATGTATGTATGTATGTATGTATGCATGTGTGTATGTATATATGTATGTATGTATGTATTTATGTATGTATGTATGTTTGTTTGTATGTTTGTATGTATGTATGTATATATGTGTGTATGAATGTATGTATGCATATATGTATGTATGTATGAATGCATGTATGTATGCATGTATGTATCTATGTATGTATGTATGTCTGTATGTATGTATGTATGCATGTACTAATTTATGAATAT
This sequence comes from Stratiomys singularior, assembly GCA_954870665.1. Classification (NCBI taxonomy): domain Eukaryota; kingdom Metazoa; phylum Arthropoda; class Insecta; order Diptera; family Stratiomyidae; genus Stratiomys; species Stratiomys singularior. The sequence goes on along the minus strand of OX940878.1, from coordinate 86,752,770 downwards.
ATGTATGTATGTATGTATGTATGTATGCAAATATGTATGTATGTATTTACGTATGTATGTATGTATGTATCTATGTAAGTATGTGTGTATGTATGTATGTATGTGTGCATGTATGTATGTATGTATGTATGTTATATGTATGTATATATGTATGTATGTATGCATGTAAGGATGTATGTACGCATGTATATATGTATGTATGTAGCTATGTTTCTCAGTATGAATGTATATATCTATGTATGCATGTATGTATGTATGTATGTCTGTATGGCTGTATGTATGTCTGTATGTATGTATGTATGTATGTAATATGTATGTATGTACGTATGTATGTATGTATATATGTATGTCTGTAAGTATGTATGTATGCATGCATGTATGTATGTATGTATGTATGTATGTACGTATATACGCATGTATGTATGTACGTATGTATGTATGTAAGTATGTATGTATGTATATATGCATATATGTATGTATGTATGTATGTATGTATGGTTGTCTGTATGTATGTGCGTATGTATATATGTATGTATGTATGTATGTATGTATCTTTGTATGCATGTACGTATGCATATATGTATGTCTGTATGTGTGTATGTATGTATGTATGTTTGTAGGTATGTACGTATGTATGTATGTATCTATCTATCTATGTATGTATGTTCGAATGTCTGTATGTATTTATGTATGTATGTATGCACGTATGTATGTATATATTTACGTATGCATGTTTGTATGTATGTTTGTATGTATCTTTGTTTGCATGTATGTATATATGTATATGTGTATGTATGTATGTACGTATGAATGTATGTATGAATGTATCCATGTATGTACGTATGTATGCATGTATATATGTATGTATGCATGTATGTGTGTATGTATGTATGTATGTTCGTAAGTAAGTATTATTGTATGTATGTATGTATCTTAGTATATATATATTTATGTATGTATATATTTATGTATGTATGTATTTATGTATATATGTATTAATGTATGTATGATTTTATTAATGTATGTTTGAATGTATGTATGTAGTTATATATGCATGTATGCATGTATGTATGTATGAATGTATGTATGTAGTTAAATATGCTTGTATGCATGTATGTATGTATGTATGTATGAATGTGTGTATGTATGTCTGTATGTACATATGTATGTACGTATGTATGTATGTAGTTATAGTGTAGTTATACATAAATGCATAGATGTATGTATGTCTGCATGCATGTATGTTTGTATGTATGTATGTATGATTGTATATATGTATGCATGTATGCATGTATGTATGCATATATGTATGCATGTATGTATGTTTGTTTGTATGCATGTATGTAGGTATGTGTGTATGCACGTATGTATGTATGTATGTATGTATGTATGTAATCATGAATGTATGTGTGAATGTATATATATGTACGTATGCATGTATGTATGTATGTATGTATGTACGTATGTACGTATGTATGTATGTATGTATGTATGTATGTAAGTATGTATGTATGTCTGTATGTATGAATGTATGTATGTATATATGTTTGTATGTATGTCTCTATGTATGTATGTATGTATGCATGTATGTATGTATGAATGTATGTATGTTTGTATGTATGTATGTATGTATGTATGTATGCCTGTATGTATGAATGTATGTATGTATGTTTGTGTACATGTATGTATGCATGTATGCGGTGTATTTATGTATGTATGTATGTATGCATGTAAGTATGTTTGTATGAAAGTATGTATGTATTTATGTATAGATGCATGTATTTATGAATGTACGTATGTATGTATGTATGTATGTATGTAAGTATGTATGTATGTATTTAGGTATGTATGTATGTATGTATGTATGTATGTATCTTTGTACCTATGTATGTATGAATGTATCTATGTATGTATGTATGTATGCAGGTATGTATGTATGTATGTATGTATGTATGTATGTATGTATGCATGTATGTATGTATGTATGCATGTATGTTTATATGTATGTATGTGTGTATGTATCTATATATGTATGTTTGTATGTATGAATGTATGTATGTATATATGTATGTATGTATATATGTATGTATGCATGTATACATGTATGTATGTATAACTGTATGTATGTACGTATGCATATATGTATGTATGTATGTAAGTATGTATGTATGTATATATGTATGTATGTATGTATGTATGTATCTATATATGTATGTATGTATGTATATAGGTATGTATGTATGTATGTGGGTATGTATGTATTTATATATGTTTGTATGTATACATGTTTGTTTGTATTTATGTTTGTATGTACGTATGTATGTATGTATAAATGTATGTATTAATGTATTAATGTATGTATGTATGTATGTATGTAAGTATGTATGTATGTATGAATGTAATGTATGTTTGGATGTATATATGTATGTATGTTTTTTTGCATGTAAGTATGTATGTATGTATGTACGTATGCATATATCTATGTATGTGAGTATTTATTTAAGTATGTATGTATGTATGTATGTATATATGTATGCATCTATATATGTATGTATGTATGTATGTATTAATGTTTGTATGTATGCATGTATGTATGTATGTACGAATGTATGTTTGTATGTATGTATGTGTGTATGTATGCATATATGTATGTATGTATATATGTATGTTTGTATGTATTTATGTATGTATGAATGTATGTGTGTATGTATGTATGTATGTATTAATGTATGTATGTATGTATGTTTCCATGCATGTTTGTATGTATTAATGTATGTATTAATGTATATATGCATGTATGTTTGTACATATGTATGTATGTATGAATGTTTGTATGTCTGTATGTATGTGTTTATGAATGTATGTATGTATGTATGTATATATGTATGTGTATGTATGTATGTATGTTTGTATGTGTGTATGTATGTCTGTATGTATGTATGTCAGCCAGGACTATTCTTCATGGAGGAGAGTACCCAAAGAAGCTGTGTGCCGAGGCAACTCTCTACGCAGCCTACACTCTGAACAGGACTGGAAGCAGCAGCAAGAAAGGAGTAACACCTTGCGACCTTTGGCTAGGAAAGAAACCAGACCTTACCTCACTCAGGTCTTTTGTAGAAGAAGTTTTTCGGACACACATCAAAGGAAAAGAGAAAGAAATGAGATGTTAAAGCCAAAAAGGGCATCTTTGTGGGTTACGACGAAACGACAAAAGGGTATCGAGTCTGGTTTCCTACTGAAAACAAAGTAAACACCTATCGAGATGTGAAATTTACTGGATAAAGATTTTCAGCAGACAAGACAAGAAATGAGCCAGCAACAGTGACCTTGAGTGTCCCTCAAGTTGCTGAAGTTGACGAGGAGCCAGAGATCGTGGACGAAGGTGAACATTCTGGGAGCGAAGCTGTAGAACCTCTCTATGAGCTGACAGATGATGAAGAGCCACTCGAAGAACCCGTGCCACCGCAAAACTACAACCTGAGAAACAGATATCAAATTCGCCAACCGGTTCGGTATCCTTCTGCTTTGATTTCAGTGACAGGCCAACTTGATCCAGAGAGCTACGACGACGCCATCAACTCTGAGGACTCTGAAAAGTGGAAAGCAGCCATGGATGAGGAGATAAATTCGCTGCAAAAGAATCAAACTTGGATTCTGGTAGAATCACCACCACCAGATCAGAAGGTAATCGACAATCGATGGTGTTACAAGGTGAAACTATTCCCTGATGGCAGCATCCAAAGATACAAGGCCAGGCTTGTTGCCAGAGGTTTCAGTCAAACTCCTGGTGTCGATTATAATGAGAATTTTAGTCCCGTATCCCGTATCGATTCCATTCGCCTCATTCTATCCTTTGCAGCCTCCCAAAATCTTTCCCTCAAACAATTCGATGTCAAAACAGCTTTTCTTTATGGGAAGCTGGAAGAAGTCATCTTCATGAAGCAGCCAAAAGGTTATGAAGATGGTACCAGCCGAGTGTGCAAACTCATCCGAAGTTTGTATGGTCTTTACTTTCCAGCCGAGCAGACAAACAAATTCCAGGCCTACAGTGACGCAGACTATGCAGGCGATGTCGAGACCTGAAAATCAACGTCCGGCGTTGTTCTGAAGTTTGGAGAGTCAACCGTGTCATGGAGTTCTAGCAAGCAGAAGACAGTGGCACTTTCTACTACTGAGGCAGAATATGTCGCTGCAACTCAAGCTGTGAAGGACGTCACCTGGATGAAGAGACTCATCGAGGACATTAACATGTGCCAAGATCTGGAGAGCACCCTCTTCATCGACAACATGAGCGCCATCAAGCTCATTAAAAACCCTGAGTTCCACAAAAGAAGTAAACATATTGATGTGAAATATGACTTCATCCGCGACAGTTTCGAAAATAGAATTTTTGCTTTAGAGCATGTCGCCTCCAAGAACCACCAGGCAGATTTGATGACCAAGCCCCTGACGAGAGTCCTTTTCGAGGAACAGAGAAGGATGCTCAACGTACGAGATACCAAGGGTCTACCAAAACTTCACTAGAGGAACTAAAACACCACCACACACAACAACTCAAACAATATTGTATCACAGAATTCACAACACAGTCAGAAAACATTGTAACTGTAAAATCAATTTGAAGTTAATTTTTAGTGGGAGTGTTAAACAAAGTAAAAAAAAAATAATTCAAATTGTACGCGCTCTAACCTAACTTTCATTCTCATGCAAACACTCACTCTTTTCATGTATTCAGGACCTTAAGGCCCACCACAGTCATAGCAACCTTTGACACAAAACTCACGACATAAAACTTTCACCACACTTTCTTAGCATTCATGCCAAGGTGCTTAACATGCCTTTCGTTGCATATGTAACCTCTCCCTCGTTTAAATTAAAATTCTCCTGAAATTTATCAGATTTACGCATTTTGCCGTTAATATTCTCCACATGTATTTTTAATTTCTTATTTTGTGAAAATATAAAAAATATGACCGCCAAAATGAGAAGTGTAAAAATGAGTATGGCAGTTGAACCAGCAATATAACTTACATTTGTATGATATTTTAGTGTTTCAATGTATTCTAAATTATCGACATTTTTCAATATAATTTTTTCGAAATCTAGCTTTTTTGTAAAATTAACAATATTTTCTTCAGTATAAAAGAATCTGTCAACGTACTTTACATGATTATTTCCAAATGTTTGATTTAAAATTCGAATAGTACAATTGTTAACCACAATTAAATAGTTTCCGTTTAGTTCTAAATTTCTATCGTCACATTAATTGAATACTATTTGTTTCTTCAAATTCTTACAAATTAATGTACTATCATCTATTTGCTTTATTTCAGATATGTTAACTTCTTTTAATGAACAATTATTACTTGTTATACAATTTTTTACAGTTTTTAATTCATTTTCGAACTGATTTTCATCGTAAAAGTAATTTGTCCCATTGATTTCTAAAATATACTGATCTTGCATTATTATTTCCAAATTATCTTCTGTGGGAATTGGTGTTATAAGTTTAAAGTTTGCAAATTTATATGAATTTGGGACTTTAGTTGCTAGTACTAACGTGTCATTGTCATATTTCAGCAGTCCGACTCTCACGTTTTTTAATTTATAAAAGTCAAGTTGGGTTTCGTTGATTTCGGTCGCTGTCAGCATACTTGGGTCTATAAACCCGTGTTTTGTCAATGCTATGTTGTCAATTATCTGGTTTAATTTTTCTTCGAGTATTCGCAATTTTATGATTTGATCTATTTTTAATTGGTTTGATATTATTTGTCTTTCATTTTCGGTTACTTGGCTATAGGTCCGGGTTATTTGATTTCGATCTGACTCAATTATTATTTTTTTAGTTATTAATTAATTTTTTTCAATTAAGATGTCTTGATCATAAAATTTCCCTAATTAGTTTTTAAATGCCTAAATAGTTTTTAAATTTTTATGAATGAATCTTAGTAGTAGAAAACAGTAGTAATATATATAAGGTGTTGTAGAAAAAATGTTTGTAGTAACCACTGAAGAAGAACCCACAATAGGGTTCGAAATACGTATTTGGAAAAAATAAAATACTCTATGGACACAGGTGAAATTATAGTTTTATTTTATAATTACTTTTTTTAGGTTTGTGATAGATTCATTGAAATGTGTGTTGATTTCTATTTGTTTATTTATATTTTTCCGTACAATTTCATTGGTTCTGTCAACTATTTTTAAATGATTTGCAATTTCTTGCCGGTCATCGTCATTTAGTGTACCAAAGAGCCATCCTTGTGTTGTGCCAATAATGTTGAGTAGCCCTCGTTTTCGTCGGGAGGTTTGTTTTGGTGTTATAGCTGCTAATTTTGCTCGAATTGTTTCTAATTCTTTTCTGGCTAAAGGCTCATTCCCTATTTTTAATCGTAGGATGTTATCCTCTAAAGAATTGACTGTTTGTCTAATTTCTGTTCTATTAATAACGTGTAGTATTGTTTTAGTATGCTGAACGACTTCTTTTTGTCCTAAGTTTAAAATTGTGTAGCCATATTCAGTTGTGATTGGTGTTAGTGTCAGCGTTGCTTGTGACTGTGGTAGAAGAACTAATAGAAGTGCAAGAACTGGAAACATCCATCTGGTCACCTGCAAATATTCGGGGACGTTTGATTATAGGATGCTAATTTTTCCTATTTTTAATTCTATATCTAGGTTCGTTTTTATAGCGGTTACGCTTATAGTTTTTCACGGGTATTTTATTTCTAGTTTCTTCATAATCTTCCCTATGCTTATTCAATTTATTTGTCACTTTTTCCTTTCGGTTTTTCGCTTTATCAGCTAATATGCCAGGGTCGGCTAGCATAGCTTGATCCGGGGTCATTTTGATCGTTGTGTGGTATCTGCTGTTATAATTGCTTACTGCTCTATGAACTTTATGTACAACAGTTAGATCAAATTTGCTCATGGAAACTAATTTTTCTTGTAGTGTACTATGAAATCTGTTAATGTCACTATTACCTGTGTGGGTGTTAGGAGTAGTTAAGTGCAAGTCTACTCCCTGTTCCCTCAGAACATCTTGAAGATTTATAGAACTGAACTCGTTTTCTGCAACAAGTTTTCTGGGTTTCCCGAATTTCGAGAAATGTTCTTCTAATGTGTCAACCTTCTTTGTCCAATTTCTATTTGGCAAATGATAAGCGTACACTTTTTTGTGAGTTTATCGATTAATGTCAAAAATGGTTGTTTTAAGAAGACATAAACATCTATATGAAGAATTTGGTTGGGTTCCGTTGGAGTTTCACTAATTTTAAAGCGAGGTTTTATTGTTTATCTTTCATATTTGGTTTCTAAGCATGTTTTACAATTGTTGATTACTTTAGTGATTTCTTTTATTCGGCTAGGGTAGTAAATTCTGTTTTTAAGACTATGGTAAGTTTCAATTCTACCACTATGAAGGCTTTCTTGGGTATGATAGAGGGATATCTGTTTCTGGGCTTCTTCTAGAGTCTTAATTTCGGTTGCTCGTAGAGTGCATTTGACAAATTTGATTCTTTTTTCTCGACCAAAAAGTTGTATTAGTAATTGTTGAATTATGTTAAACTGTTGGTATGATAATTCGGTGTAGATTCCTATTTTGGCCGGTACAATAAACCGTCTTAAAACACCAATCCAGTGTTCTCTGTTTCTTGTCATATTAATATAAATTATTCTACGATTGTGTAGCGTTTCCATTTCCTTTTCAACATCATATGTCAAAATAAGCTGAATTTATTGACAATAGTTTCTGCAATAGGTATGTGATCAGGTTGTTGTTGTTCTTGAGAGTGAGCTGTTGCTTCGTCTGAGATTGCGTTTATTGTTTGATTATCAGCTAAACCATTTTCAGTGCTTCCGGGGATTTTACTCAAGAAATCTGCAACTTTGTTCTGCTTGCCTTTAAGATACTCTATATCAAATTAATATTCTTGTAATCTAAGCAACCATCTTTGGTTTCGTTGGCTGAATTCTTTTCCTGTATATTTTTTGTTCAAGTATTTAATAGGTAAGTGATCCGTGATTATTTTAAAATGATTACCCCATAAATAAGGGCGGAAGTAGGTCACAGACCATATAATGGAAAGGAACTCTTTGTCCGTTGCAGAGTAGTTCCTTTCATGATTGTTTAGTGTTCTGGAAGCATAGCAAACTGGCTGTCCGCCTTGGGTTAGGACTGCGCCCAATGCGTAGTTACTTGCGTCAGTACATAAAGTGAATAGCTTTGAAAAATCGGGGAACTTAAGTATAGGATGTTTTGTAATACTTAATTTCAATGTTTCGAAAGCTTCAGGATCAGATTCAGGATCCTTAACGTTTATATTTTTTCCTTTTTCGAGGTACTTAATCATTGGGTTTGCTATTTTTGCGTAGTCCCTTACAAATTTCATGTAAAAGCCTGTTACTCCCAAGAATCCCTTTAGTTGTTTATCTGAATGGGGAAGTGAATACTCTTGAATACACTTTATTTTGTTTGGGTTTGGTTTCATTCCCTCAGATGTCAGAACATGACCAAGAAACTCAGTATCTTTTTTCATAAATGAGCACTTGTCAAATTGAATTTTTAAATTATGTGTAATTATTGGTCTTTTGAAGATCAGCGTCAGAGAATGGATGTGCTCCTGCAAACTGGTGGAAAACACCAAAATGTCGTCCAAATAAACCATGCATATTTTATTAATATAATCGCGAAGAATATGATTCATTAAACGCTGAAAGGTTGCGGGCGCGTTTTTAAGCCCAAAGGACATCCTTAGATATTCATATAATCCACAAGGGGTAACAAAGGCTGTTTTTGGAATATCATGTGGGTGGACTTTTATCTGATGGTATCGTTTCGCCAAGTCTATAGAAGAGAAGTATTGGGATCTTCCCAGTTTGTCCAGGATACTGTCTATGTTTGGCAGTGGGTATTTGTCGTCTACTGTTATTTCGTTGAGCTTCCTGTAGTCAACGCAAAGACGAAATTTTTGTTGCCCCGAATTGTCGATTTTCTTTGCAACAACGATAATAGGAGAGGCGTACCTACTGTTTGATTTTCGGACGATACCCTGTTGTTCCATTTCTAGGACTTGTCTACGGACTTCCTCTTCGTGCTTAGGTGGAAGTCTGTACAATTTCGCATGCAAAGGTTGTTCGGTGGTGGTTTTAATTTCATGACAAATTGAATCTGTATTTGTTAATTCATCCCCCTCTATGTAAATTAAACGTTTGAATTTGTCTAATAATTTTCTTATTTCTTTTTGTTCTTCTTGATTTAGGTGACTCAAATCCACCTTTTTATCACTAGAGTTAAGTTCAAAACACTCAAAAATTTCTGTATTTTTGTGTGAATAAATAGGTATTATGCTTCCATTGTTCAAAATAAACTGTTTATTGTCGAAATCAATTTTTTACATACTTTACCCAAAACGTCCATACCGACCAAGATGTCGTATAGCTTGTTACCCAAATCACGAATGTACCATCTAGTAGCTCCTTTTGAACTATAATTAAATTCTATTGGTATTTTGGTGATCACTTGGTCAACTATTTCAGTGGTTACGTTATTGATTGTTTGGAGGATCATTTTAACTTTTTTGCATAGTTTAAATTTATTACAATTAACTTGGGAGGAATTAATTACGCTCATGGTTGAACCAGTGTCAACCAAACATTTGTATTTTGTATCTTCGATTGTAAGATCCATAAATATTTTGTCTCCGAGGCTTAAACTAGAAAAAACTCGGGTTCGATATTATGAATTTCTTCCTTTTTATGTATTTCAGGATCTCCATTGCTAATCTGCCCTATGTCCATCGGTTCAGGTTGTTGATACGCATTCCTGAACTGACCAGACGGATTGAATATGTTCCTTCGATATTGTCCTGGTAACTGATTAAAATTTGAAATATTTTGCCTGTATTGTCCCGATTTGATATTATTATGGTACCTGTTTTGGTCAAAGTTAGGATCCAAACTACGGTTATTATGAAAAAACTGAATTCGATTTACACGCGGGTTATTATTTTGAGATTTATTGTTTCCCTGTTTGGTTGTGTGTTTATCTGATTGTGTATATTTTTTGTCTGTTATCAAGTATTCTTTTTCTAAGTTTCCCTCATCAAATCCCACATATGAGTACAAAATCAATTTTAATTCGTGAATACTAAATATATCTCTGATATCCCGGGACAAATTACCCGAAACTATTTGCTTAATTCTATTAACTAATAGACTATGAAACGTATTTCTTGTTTCAGCTTTGTTTGTCTCATAAATGGAAAAAGAATTTATGTCTCTAAGTACATTTTCAATTTTAATATGAAGATCAAATATCGAACTTACTTTTAGATTACTTATTTTTAACGATATATCCTTATAGCTGATGCAGGGTCGAAAATGTTGAGTTAAGAGCCTCTTCGCTTCTTCCCAATTGCTCGGGTCATTATTCAGGAGGAGTTCCTTGGCAGGTTCAACTATCTTTGCGTTCCTTATCAGTATCCATAAATCAATGCGTAGCGTTGCATCGATTGTTCCCATATGCGTGTCTACGATGTTGAGGAACTGCGTCAGTTCGGTGTAGTCTCCACTGAATTCCTTGATGTATTTGATCTCCTTCATCAGTCTTGCACATACGCTTGGACTTGGATTCGAGGACCTCGCCAGCGCTTCTAGGGCGTTTATTAATCTTCTCGTGGTTTTGGCGTCTACTTTTCAGTCAGCAATCGATTTTTCTTTTTGTTGGATGGGCCCACCGGCAAAAATTGATCAATTGGTGCACAGATCCACCAGCACAGTTGTTGTTTTTTTTATGTATTAAATTATTATTAAATAATTATTTTTTTTTTGTATTAAAAGGTCTTGATATTTGGGTCCACACCCAGCTTCAGGCGATTTCTTAAAGACGGTTTAGTCTTAATACCTGTCTCCCAAAATCAAGGACCTTCACACGTTTTTTATTATTTTTAATCGCGACCGTTAAATACGTTATCGTGGTTACAACTTTTCGTAATAGGTTCTTTTTCCGAATTCCTTCTGTTTGAAAGGATCCGAACGATTGCGCCAGTAAAGTAAAACACTTTCGTTTTACTTAAAAAAAACATTTATTCGTAATAATACGCGTTACAACATAGGCGGATATCGACATATTGACTAACTTATTCTTAACATGTTCGTTCTTTATATCGTTTTTACATTGCTGGCTCAGCTGGGAACAATTAAAATGCACATTAGAAGAGCACCCCGAAATTTCAACTGCAATGAGCAATTGCAGATGATAAGGTAAAAAATTTCCGATGGTAGTCAAAACAATATCAGATGCATGTCTCAGCATCATGGCAAGATGCTAAACATGCCTTCCGTCGCATATGCAATCTACATATATGTATGTATGTCTGTATGTATGTATGTTTGTATGTATGTATGTATGCATGTATGTAAATATGCAAGCATGTATGCATGTACGTATGCATGTATGCATGCATGTATGTATGAATGTATGCATGTATGTACGTATGTATGTCTGTATATATGTATGTTTGTATGTATGTATGTATGTATGTATGTATGTGAATATGCATGTATGTATGCATGTACGTATGCATGTATGCATGCATGTATGTATGAATGTATGCATGTATGTACGTATGTATGTGTGTATGTACGTATGTATGTATGTATGTATGTATGTATGTATGTATTCATGTCTGTATATTTGTATGTAAATATGTATGTATATATGTATGTATGTATGTCTGTATGTACGTATGTATCTTTGTATGTATGTATGTATTTATGCATGCATATATGCATGTATGTATGTGTATATTTATGTATGCATGTATGTATGTCCGTATGTGTGTATGTATGTATGTACGTATGCATGTATGTACGTATGTATATGTGTATGTATGTATGTATTTACGTATGTATCTATGTATGTATGTATTTATGTTCGTATGAATGTATGTACGTATGCATGTATGCATGCATCTATGTTTGTATGTTTGTATGTATGTATCTATTTATGTATGTATGTATGCATTTGTATATTTATGTATGAATGTATGTATGTGTGTATGAATGTTTGAATGTTTCCATGTATGTATGTATGTATGTATATGTGTATGTATGTATGTATGTATTTATGTATGTATATATGTGTGCATGTATGTAT
>OX940878.1:86508116-86738116 GCA_954870665.1 Stratiomys singularior | reverse complement strand
GCAATTAGTATAGCCGCAAACCCCTTTGCCGAGCTTTTGCGGCGACGTGGTTGCTGCGGCGGAGCAAAATTTTCCCCCAGTGCATGATTGGGCGGCGAATTATCGCTGCTCGTTCCCTGACTCCGCCTCGTCTTCCAATCCAGTAAATCAAAATGTGGTGATGTGTTTAATGATATTTTCTAGCAGAATTCATTTCGTCGTCAGTGCTTTTGAACACTTTGTGCTTCTTCACAAACAAATATCTCCTTTTCGCCGATGTCTTCATATCAATCAGCTCATTAAAACTATACTATCATTATCACTCGGTATCATAGTCATTTTATATATACTATATAATTATATATTTATACTATTTATTCAATTAGCTCATTAAAACTATACTATCATTATCACTCGGTATCATAGTCATTTTATGTATACTATATAATTATATATTTATACTATTTATTTTTTTTTTTTTTTGTGGAGAACAGCTCGCGGGACGAGCAATAACCCATCGTTAAACTTATTCTTTCGCCAAGAACACAAGAAATAATATGGTCGCGGCGTGTCGGCTAGCGAGTTGACTGAGGAGAGGAGTCGACCCGTAACAGCATGTATGTAGTTATGTATGTATGTATGTATGTTATATGTACGCATGTATGTATTTATGTATGTATGTATGTATCTATATATGGATGCATGTATGTATGTTTGTATGTATGTCTGTCTGTCTGTATGTATGTATGTATGTATGTATGCATGTGTGAATGTATGTATGTACGTATGTGTGCAAAAATCTATGCATAAATGATTGTATACACGAATGTATGTATGTACGTATGTATGTATGTATTTATGTATATTTGTATGTATGTACGCATGTATTTATGTATGTGTGTATGTATGTAGTTATGTATGTGTGTATGTATGTATGCATGTGTGTATGTATGTATGTATGCATGTATGTATGTATGTATGTCTGTATGTAGGTATGTATGTATGTAAGTAGTTATGTATGTGTGTATGTATGTATGTATGGATGTACGCATGTATGTCTGTATGTATGTATGCATCTATGTATGGATGCATGTATGTATGTAGGTATGTCTGTCTGTATGTATGTATGTATGTATGCACGTGTGAATGTATGTATGTATGTACGCATGTATGCATGTATCTATGCATGTATGATTATATGCACGAATGTATGTATGTACGTATGTACTCGTATGTATGTATGTATATTTATATGTATGTATGTATGTATGTATGTATGTATATATGTATGTATGCATGTACGTATCTTTGTATGTATGTATGTATATATATATGGCTGTATGAATTTATTTATGTTTATATGAATGTAGGTATGTATTCAAATTTCAAATTTTACAAATTTCAATAATTTATTGGGTGATTTTATGTGTTATGTACAATTATTTACAATAATTCTTAACCTATCACTTAACCTACGTGTTTTGCCTAATGGCTGTACCCAGAATTCAGCACTAACTAGAATTTAATTGTTCTTCGACTTAAGCTGTTATATATTAAATTTCTTCTTAATTTCTACACTTACACCCTAAGTGTGGCCTTGAATATTCCTTATTTTAGCTTAACGTAACAAAATATATATATATTCTAATTCCTTATACTCTATAATGATTTTTTTTTTTATTATTTTTAAATTCCTTATATACTACTTATTGCTAACTGTTGGCTGCTTCCATCGCTCGATTGTCTGCCGCATTGCTGATCGTGGTGGTCTCATGCTCCACCATTCGTTTCGCCGCTCGCTCGATCAACCTCTTGGCGTAGAGGTTGATTGGTTCCAAGGCTGCATCCCGGTACAGTTGTCGGTTGGGGTAGGGCCGTCCGTCCTCCCGTTTATAAAACCCAGTGCAAGCTCGAAGGATTCTGCGTTCCAGTAACCCTATCTTGCTCCATTTGTATGTCGCTGTAGCCTGCCAGATCAGCACCGCATATAATAGTATGGGCCTGATCAGTGATTTGTACGCGAGTAGCTTCACCCGCTTGGTAGCTGTTGATTGTTTCCTGAAAAGAGGTAAAAGGAGATGGTATGCGTATCTTGTTTTCTTCAATACTGCGTCTACGTGGGCACTAAAGTTGTTGTTCCTATCAAAAATTACCCCCAAATAATTGGTTTGCTTCGAACAGTGCACCACCTGTCCGTTTAGCTTTATTCTTGTGTCACAGATACTCCTTGTGCGACGTCCAAATTTTTGATGTGGGTCCTTGAAAACAATCAGCTCGCTTTTCTTGGCGTTAACCCTCATCCCCCACTTTCCATAGTATGATGTTAACGAGTCCAGGTACCTTTGGAGTCTCAACCTTGCAAAGCGGAGATTGTACTCAGAAGACCACACCAGTAAGTCTTCAGCAAAGAGATTCACCTCGATTCCAGGTTTAAATTCATCCCTGATCCCTGGGATGTCAGAAGTAAATATATTGAAGAGAGTGGGTCCAAGAATGGACCCCTGTGGGACCCCCGAATTAATGAAAAAGGGTTCAGAGCTAGCTCCACCAGACACCGCAAAGGCAGTTCGTCCCCTCATGAAGCTGCAAACAATTTTAATAGTATTCACCGGAAAGTCCAGTTGGATAAGTTTGTAGATAAGTCCGTCGATCCAAACTGAATCAAAGGCTTTCTCTACGTCGATGAGACACGCTGCAATAACCTTTTTTTCCTGCCAGTTCCGTGGTATACTGGCTTGGAAAACCGCCAATGCGTCTATCGTTGAGTGACCTCTTTTGAAGCCAAATTGTCTTTCCGGCACAGTTCCTCCCGCTTCAGAGAACTGTGTGATGTTTTGGAGGATGATTCTCTCAAGCAACTTTCCCACATTAGACAAGAGAGATATTGGGCGAGTGTCGACTACGTCTACGCTATTGGATTGTTTCGGGATGGCAAATATTTTTGCGCATTTCCATTGCTGTGGGAAGTAGCAAATGTTAATGCAGTTATTTAGAAGGATTGCGAGGAGAACAAAATACGTGTGGGGAAGTTTTTTTAAGCAAAAATTTGAAATTCCATCAGGCCCAGCCGTTTTTTTGGAATTTTGCTCAAGTGCAAGCATGCTGAGACTTTCAGGGCTCACAAACAGGGTGCTGCCAATAGGTGCGTCGGAGGGATTCGAGTCTGAAAATCTAGTCAAGCACAGGTTCTTGTGGTCTTTGTCGAACGTTGATATTGTTCTCTTTACTAATGAATTGAAAGCAGAGTCCTCACTTGCTTTCTCCTCTTGAAGAACAGTCGCAAAGTGGTTTGCGATGGAGTCAGCAACGGCCTTTTCATCCATGAACATGGATCCGTTATAAGTGAGGACTCCTGGCAGGCGCTTCCGACCAGTTATTTTATTAATTTGGGGGAACATACAGGCACCTGGTTGAATGTTTGCTAGGGTCTGTTCGAATCTCTCATTGGCAAATTCAGATGTTCTTCTCGAAATCATTCTATTAAGGGACATTATTAAAAGGTGTACCCGCTGATACTCCCAGTTAACTATATTCAGGTTGCGATGGTATATCCTTGAAAGCAGTTTCCTGAGGGTGTCAGGATGTCTTCCGGTAAGTCTCTATAAAGATAATTTCTGGAGGAATTTTTTATGGATATATTTGAAATGACCGTAGCAAGGGTCGAGTTCAAACAAGCAATGCCTTCTTCAATCTCTGTGGGTGATAGGTTTCTCGATCTGTTGATCGAGATTCCTTCAATCCTTCTACTCAGGTCAGCATTAACTGCTTCCCAGTCTATGCGCTTGTATGGGATAAAGAGCTGTGGGGCTACTGCTTCCAGCTTTACACCCTTTTTAACTCTTAAAGCGAGTTCGACCAAAAGATGGTCAGATTCAGCGTCAAGGGCTCTACATTCAAAATTCCTCCAGCTGTGAGAGATATTCACCAAATTAGCAGACACAATGAAGAAATCGATCGTTGACGAGCTTCTTCGGAAAGTGGGCTCGTTTGGTGCAATCAATATGAGATCCATATTGGCTTGCACCCAATTGAACAGAGCCGTTCCATATCCATTAGATACGGTATTGCCCCAGGAAGGATGTCTTGCGTTCAAATCACCCCCTATCGCAAAGAAATCGAACTTTTCACACAAAGTATGGACTGTTTCCAAGTCTTCAATGAGATCCCTACCCGAATATCCGTGTTTCACGTATATTCCAACAAATGCAAATGTGTAACCCCCCAGGAACGAGCTAAATATCATGACGTCTGCACATTTTAGACTTGGAAGACAGTGTCTTTGAATTTTGAGATGTTCCTTGAAAGCCATAGCTACTCCAAGGATTCCATCTGGGTCGTCATCCCTTATGACTTTATATTTCACTAAGTGAACTTTGTGTTTACTTTTCACTCTTGTTTCTGAGATGAACAAGAAATCTGGTCTATGCGTGTCCAAGTATTCTTGGACAGAGTTTCTTTTAAAATGTGGAGCTAGCGAACAAATGTCGACGATGGAGAGCTTAATGGAGCTCATCGCGACAACAGATCTTGAAGGCGAAGTCTAAGTACGCCGCCTTTTTCTCACTCAGATTAGTGAGTTTTTTGTATTGGGGAATGAATGAATCCACTTTGCGGATGAGAGTGAACAAGTCACACCCGAAGAATTGTTTCTCCTTTCCCTCCTTTCTTCCTTCTTCTTTTGGAGATTCCGTCTCCTCTCCTCAGCCTCCTTGGCCTTGGGACATCCCCTGAAACTCGCGGGGTGGCCCTTACTATTGCAATTCACACAGAAGATTGCATCTTTTCCCTCTAGCTTTTCAATTGGGCAGTCTTTCGATTGGTGGTGTTTGTCGCACTTGACGCACCGGGATTCCATCCCACAGTTTGAGGCAACATGTCCTCATACCTCATGTAATTATGAAACTATAATAAACGAATGAATGGATATTATCAGCTCCTTGCCAGCCTCAGCAAGAATTTAAGGGCTTAGGCCTCGGTTTGACCACTGATAATAATTTCCTAGCTAAATAATATCACTTTTCTAGCTAAAACACTTTCCTACCTAGCACAACCTGTCACTCCGACGGTTGAAACCTATCTTCCTGTAGGTATGTATGTGTGGATGCATGTATGTATGGATGTATGTTTGTAAGCATTTCTTTATATGTGTACATATGTGCGTAGGTATGTATGTACAAATGTATGGATGCATTTGTGTAAGTATGAAAGTATGAATCATTGTACATATGTATAAATGCATCTATGTATGTATGTATCTAGGCATGGGCTCCTGTATGTATGTATGTAGGCATGTATGTATGTATGTATGTATGCTCGTCTGTATCTATGCATGTATGTATGTACGTATGTATGTATGTATGTATGTATGTATGTCTGTATGAATGTATGTATGTATGTATGCATGTATGTATGGATGTATGTATGTCTGTAAGTATTTATGTATATGCATATGTATGTATGTATGTGTGTATGTATGAATGACTTTATTCATGTAAGTATGTATGTATGTATGTATTTATGTACGTATGTATGTATGTATGTATATATGTGTGTATGTAAGTATGACTGTATGTATGTTTGTGTGTATGTATGTAGGTATGTATGTGTGTATGGATGTATGTATGTATGTACGCATGTATGTATGAATGTATGTATGTATCTATATATGGATGCATGTATGTATGTACGCATGTATGTATTTATGTATGTATGTATTTATGTATGTATGTATGTATGTATCTATGTATGGATGCATGTATGTATGTCTGTCTGTATGTATGTATGTATGTATGCATGTATGTACGCATGTATGCATGTATATATGCATGTATGATTGATTGCACGAATGTATGTATGTACGTATGAAGGTATGTCTGTATGTATATTTTTATGTATGTATGTACGTACGTATGTATGTATGTATGTATGTATGTATGTATGCATGTATGTATGTATGCATGTATGCATGTATGTATGTATGTCTGTAAGTATGCATTTATGTATGTACGTATGCATGCATATATGTAGGTCTGCATGTATGTCTGTATGTATGTATGCACATATGCATGTATGTATGTATGTGTGTATGTATGAATGAAAGTATTCATGTATGTATGTAAGTATCTTTGTATGTATGTAATTATGTACGTATGTATGTATGTATATATGTGTGTATGTATGTATGTATGTATGAATGTCTGTAGGTATGTGTGTATGTATGTAGGTATGTATGTGTGTATGTTTGTATGTAATTATGTATGTACGCATGTATATATGAGTGAATGTATATATGTATGTATCTATGTATGGATGCATGTATGAATGCATGTATGGATGCATGTATGTATGTATGTATGTATGCATGTGCGAATGTATGCATGTATGTACGTATGTATGCATGTATATATGCATGTATGATTGTATGCACGAATGTATGCATGTACGTATGAATGTATGTAGGTATGTATATTTGTATGTATGTATGTATGTATGTATGTATGTATGTATGTATGCATGTATGTATGTATGTATGTATGTATATATGTATGTATGTTTGTATGTATGCATGTCTGCGTGTATGCATGTATGCATGTATGTATGTATGTTTGTATTAATGTATGCATGTATGTATGTCTGTAAGTATGTATGCATGTATGCATGTATGCATGTATGTATTTCTGTAAGTATGTATTTATGTATGTATGTATGCACGTATATAAGCATGTCTGCATGTATTTATTTACGTATGTATGTATGTATTTATGTATGTATGCATGTATGTATAAAGGAATGTATGTATGTATCTATGTATGTATGATTGTATGTATGTATGTATGTATCTATGTACGCATGTATGTATGTATGTAAGTATGAATGTATGTATGTATGTGTGTATGTATATATCTATGTATGTATATATGTATGTATGTATGTATGTACGTATGTATGTTTGTATGCATGTATGTATGTATGTATGAATATGTGTATTAATCTATGTATTTATGTACGTATGCATTTGTGTATGGATTTACATATGTTTGTTGTACGTAGGTATATATGTATGGATGCGTATTTGTATCGATGGATGATTGTATGCATTTATATATATGTGTATGGATGTACGTAGGTATGTGTGTACAATTGTATATATGAATGGATGTATTGATGTAATTATGTAAGTATGAATCATTGTATGTACATTATATGTACGTATGTATGTATGAATGTATGTTTGTATGTATGTATATTTTTATGTATGCATGTATGTATGTATGTATGTAATAATATATGTATGTATGTATGATAATTTATGTATGTATGTATGTATGTATGAATCTATTTATGTATATATGTATGAAATTAGATATGCATGTATGAATATTTGTCTGTTTTTATATATATGCATCTATCTGTGTATGTATCAATGTAAGTGCTCATGTGTATGTATGTATGAATCGGTCCATGAATAATTGTATGTCTGTATCTATGTATGTAAAAATAATCTATGCATTAATGTGTGTATGTATATGTGTGTGTATGTATATATGTACATATGTATGTCTGTATGTAAGTGCGCACATTTGTATGTATGTATGACTGTATTTATTTAGGCATGTATGCGTGCATATATATGTATGTTTCGATTTATGTATGTACGTGTATATTTATTTATGCATGTATATATGTATGTATGTATTTATGTATCTATATATGTATGTATGTATGTATGTATTTATCTATGTATGTATCTTTGCATGTATCTGTGTCTGTATGTATATATGAAAGTATGTATGTCTGTATGAATCTACGTATGAACGTATGCATGTATATACATATGTATATGTCGATGCATGTTTATATGTATGTATGGATCTATGTATGTATGTATGTATATATGTTTGTATGTATGTATGTATGTTTGTACGTATGTATGTATGTATGTATGTCTGTACGTATGCATGTATGTAGGAATGTATGCATGTCTGGATCTATGTATGTATGGTAGTATGTATGTAGGTACGTATGTATGAATGTATGTAGATATGGGTGAATGTATGTAAGTATGTATTTATGTATATACCCATGTATGTGCGCATGTATGTATGCATACTTTTATGTATATATGTACGTGGTATGATAGCATGTATGTAAGTATGTATATATATATGTATATATGTATGTCTGTACGTGTGTATGTTTTTAGGTATGTGTGTATGTGTGTTCATATCTGTGTATGTATGTATGCATGTATGCACGAATGTATTCTTGTATGTATGTATTTGTGCATGTATGTATGTTTATATGTATGTTAGTATGTATACATGTTTATTGGACTGTATGTATGAATTTATCTCTGAATGCTTGTACATATGTATGCATGTACGTATGGGTGTATTTATGTATATTTATTTATGTATTTATGTATCTATCTATGCATGTATGAATGCATGTATGCATGTATGAATGCATGTATGCATGCATGTACGTATGCGTAAATGCATGAATGTACGTAAGTATGTATGTATGTATATATGTATGTATGTATGTATGGATGTATATATGTATGCATGTATGTATGTCTGTATGTATGTATGTACCATTGTATGTATGTATTTATGTACGCATTTATGCATCTATGTATGTGTGCTTTTATGTATGTATGTATTTATATATGTATGTATTTAGTAATGTACGTATGCATCTGTGTATGTATTTATGTATGATTGTTTGTATGTATGTATGGATGCATGTAGGTATGGATGTATGTTTGTATGCATTTACGTATATGTGTATGTACGTCCGTAGGTATGTGTGTACAAAAGTGTATATATATGGATGTATTTATGTATGTATGTAAGTATGAATCATTGCATGTCTGTATGAATGCATCTGTATGTATTAATGAATATTTTATGTATGTATCTATGTACGCGCTACTGTGTGCATGTATGTATGTATGCACGAATGTATGTATGTACGTATGTATGTATGTATGTTTGTCTGTATGTTTGTATGCATGTATGTATGTTTGTATGTATGTTTGTATGAATGTATGCATTTATGTATGTTTTTATGTATTCATGTATATAAGTATGTATGCATGTATGTATGTATGTATGAATTTATGTATGCATGTATGTATGTATGTTTGTATTTATGTATGCATGTTTGTATGTTTATATTTATGTATGTATGTATGAATATAGGTATGCAAGTATTAATTTATGTCTGTTTCTATATATAAATGTATCTATGTATGTATCAATGTAAGTGCTCATGTTTGTATGTATGTATGAATGTGTCCATGTATGTTTGCATGAATGTTTAAACGTATGTATGTATGTGTGTATGAAATAATGTATGGATTAATGTGTGTGTGTATTTGTGTGCCTATGTATGTGTTTACATATATATGTCTGTATGTAAGTGTGGAAGTATGTATGTATGTATGTATTTATATAGGTATGTATGCATGCATGTATGTATGTTTCTTGTTATGTATGAACGTATATATTTATGTTTGCATGTTAAATGTATGTATGTATTAATGTATCGATGTATGTATGTATGTATGTATGCATCTATGAATATATGTATCTTTGTATGTATCAGTGTCTGAATGCATGTATGAATGTATGAGTGTATGTATGGATCTATGTATGTACGGATGCATGCATAAATATATATGTATATATCTATGCATGTATGTATATACTTGTGTACGTCTCTAGGTATGCACGGACGTATATATGTATTTATGGATGTTTATATGTATGTTTGTATGTATGCATGTAAGTTTGTATGTATGTATGCATGCATGACTGAATGTACGCATGTATGTTTGTAGCTATGTATGTCTATATGTATATATGTATGTTTGCGTGGATGTATGCATGTATGTATGTATGTATGTAGGTAGGTGTGTTTGTATATGTGTATGTGAAAATATATATTTGTGCGTATGTATTATTGCGTGTATATGTATGTACATATGCATTTCTGTATGTATGTATGTCTGTAGGTATACATGTAAATATGTGCGTCTGCATGTATGTATGTACGTATCCGTGAACGTATGCATGTATATATCTATTTATGTATGCGTAAATGTATGAATGCACGTACGTATGTCTGTATGGATGTATATATGAATGTATGCATAAATGTATGTATGTACGAATGGATGTATGGATGAATGTATGTATGTATGCATGTATGTGCGTATATATGAATGAATGTATGCATGTACGTATGTTGGTATGTACCTCTGTATGTATGCCTGTATGTATGTTTGCATGTATGGTTGTATCTATGTTTGCATGTATGTGTGTATGCATACATGTATCAATGTATGTAGGTATGTATTGATCTCTGTATGCATGTATGTATCAATGTATATATGCTTGTATGTATGTCTGTATGTATGCATGTATGTGTATATGAATGCATGCATCTATGCATGTATGTATGCATGTATCTATGTACGTATGTATGTATATATGTATGCAAGTATGTATGTATGTACATATGGATGGATTGGATTATACATATGTATGTATGCATATCTGCATGCCTGTATGTATGTACGTACATGTGAATGCTTGTATGTATGAATGTATTGGTATGTATATGTGTATGTATGTATTATTGCATGCATGTATGTAGGTTTGTGAGGATGTGTTTATGTGTCTATATATGTATATATGTATGCATGCATCTATGTATATATGTATGCATGTATGTATGCATGTATGTATGCATGTATATATGCATTTATATACGTAGGTGTTTATGTATGTAGGTATCTACGTAGATATGCCTGTACAGAATTATGTATGTATGCATGAAGGTTTGTATATATGTATGCTTGTATCTAAGTATGTATGTATGCATGTATGTATTTATGTCTGTAGGTATGCATGAACGTATGCATGCAGAAATGTACGTACGCCTGTTTGTATGAACGCATGTATGTATGTATGTATATATCTTCGTATGTATGTATCTTCGTATGTCCGTCTGTATGTAGGTGTGCATGTATGTATATATGCATGTATGTGAGTATGTACGTATGTATGGATGGATCTACATATGTATGTATGTATGTTTATATGTATGTATGTATGTATGAAGATATGTATGCATGCATGTATATATGTATATATGTATCTCTGTATATATGCATGTATGTCAATATATTTGTATTCATGTATGTATATATGTATTTGTGTGTATGGATATTTGTGTGTATGAATATTTGTTCGTATGTATGTATGTTCGTATGAAGGTATGCATATATGTGCGTATTTGTGTATGTATGTAAGCTTGCATGCACGTATGCATGATCTATGTATGTATCTGTGTATGTATGACTGTGCCTATGTATGTTTGTTTATAGACATGTATCTACGTATGTGTGCTTGGATGTATGTATGTAAGTCTGTATGTATGTATGTATGTATGTATTCATGTAGATATATATGCATGTATGTATGTATATATGCATGTATGTTAGTATTTATTCATGGATGTATGTATGTAAGTATATACGTATGTATCTATCTATGCATGTATGTGGGTATGTATGTATGTATGTCCGTGTGTATGTGCGTCTGCATATATGGTTGCATGTCGGTGTGTATGCACGTATTCATGTATGTATGTATGCATGTATGTAAGTACGTATGCATGTATCTTTTATGTATGTATGTATGCATGTATGTGTGTATATCTATAGATATGCATGTATGTAAGAATTTATGTATGTACGTGTGCATGTAGGTTTGTAAGCATGTATGTAAGTATGCATCGACATATGTACGTTTGTATGCACGTATATATGCCTTTATGCATGCATGTATATATGTATGAATGTATGTATGTATCTACGTATGTTTGTATGTATGTATAGATGTAAGTATGAATGTACGGAAATATGTCTGTATGTATGCATGTGTTTACCTAATTATGTATGTACGT
This sequence comes from Stratiomys singularior, assembly GCA_954870665.1. Taxonomy (NCBI): domain Eukaryota; kingdom Metazoa; phylum Arthropoda; class Insecta; order Diptera; family Stratiomyidae; genus Stratiomys; species Stratiomys singularior. The sequence goes on along the minus strand of OX940878.1, from coordinate 86,726,158 downwards.
ATGCATGTATGTATGTTTACATATATGTATGTGTGTCTGTAGGTATGCATGTATGTATGTGTGTATGTATGTAAGTATGATTGTATGTATGTACGAATATATGTATGCATGGATGTAGGTATGTATGCACGTATGTATATATGTATTTATATATGTGTGTATGTATGTGTGTTTCTATAAGAGTATGTATGTATTTATGTATGTATGTAGGTATGATGTATGTATGTATGCATAGATGTATGTATGGATGTACGTATGAATGATGTATGTATGATGTTTGTATGTGTGTATATTTGTATGTATAAATGAATGTATTTATGAACGTTTGTAGGTATATATGTATGTATGCATGTAAGCTAATATGTACGTATGTATGTATGGTTGTATGTGTCTATGTAGCTTTATATGTATACATGGATGTATGTATGTATATACCTATGAATGTAGGTATGTATGTGTGCATATATGCACGTATGTATGTATGCATATATGTATGCATGCATGTTTGTATTTGTGTATGCGTGTATGCATGTATTCAGGTATGAATGGATGTGGGCATTTTAGTATGTATCCAATTAAGCTCTCCATCGTCAACATTTGTTCGCTAGCTCCACATTTTAAAAGAAACTCTGTCCAAGAATACTTGGACACGCATAGACCAGATTTCTTGTTCATCTCAGAAACAAGACTGAAAAGTAAACACAAAGTTCACTTAGGGAAATATAAAGTCATAAGGGATGACGACCCAGATGGAATCCTTGGAGTAGCTATGGCTTTCAAGGAACATCTCAAAATTCAAAGTCACTGTCTTCCAAGTCTAAAATGTGCAGACGTCATGATATTTAGCTCGTTCCTGGGGGGTTACACATTTGCATTTGTTGGAATATACGTGAAACACGGATATTCGGGTAGGGATCTCATTGAAGACTTGGAAACAGTCCATACTTTGTGTGAAAAGTTCGATTTCTTTGCGATAACGGGTGATTTGAACGCAAGACATCCTTCCTGGGGCAATACCGTATCTAATGGATATGGAACGGCTCTGTTCAATTGGGTGCAAGCCAATATGGATCTCATATTGATTGCACCAAACGAGCCCACTTTCCGAAGAAGCTCGTCAACGATCGATTTCTTCATTGTGTCTGCTAATTTGGTGAATATCTCTCACAGCTGGAGGAATTTTGAATGTAGAGCCCTTGACGCTGAATCTGACCATCTTTTGGTCGAACTCGCTTTAAGAGTTAAAAAGGGTGTAAAGCTGGAAGCAGCAGCCCCACAGCTCGTTATCCCATACAAGCGCATAGACTGGGAAGCAGTTAATGCTGACCTGAGTAGAAGGATTGAAGGAATCTCGATCAACAGATCGAGAAACCTATCACCCACAGAGATTGAAGAAGGCATTGCTTGTTTAAATTCAACCCTTAATACGGTCATCTCAAAGATCTCCATAAAAAACTCCTCCAGGAATTACCTTTATAGAGATTTACCACAGGACATTTTGGAGCTTCATCGCAGACGTAGCACCCTCAGAAAACTACTCTCAAGAATATACCACCGCAACTTGAATGTAGTTAACTGGGAGTATCAGCGGGTTCACCTCCTTATACTCTCCCTTAATAGAGTGATCTCGAGAAGAACATCTGAATTTGCCAATGAGAGATTCGAACAGACCCTAGCAAACATTCAACCAGGTGCCTGTATGTTCCCCCAAATTAATAAAATAACTGGTCGGAAGCGCCTGCCAGGAGTCCTCACTTATAACGGATCCATGTTCATGGATGAAAAGGCCGTTGCTGACTCCATCGCAAACCACTTTGCGACTGTTCTTCAAGAGGAGAAAGCAAGTGAGGACTCTGCTTTCCATTCATTAGTAAAGAGAACAATATCAACGTTCGACAAAGACCACAAGAACCTGTGCTTGACTAGATTTTCAGATTCGAATCCCTCCGACGCACCTATTGGCAGCACCCTGTTTGTGAGCCCTGAAAGTCTCAGCATGCTTGCACTTGAGCAAAATTCCAAAAAATCGGCTGGGCCTGATGGAATTTCAAATTTTTTCTTAAAAAAACTTCCCCACACGTATTTTGTTCTCCTCGCAATCCTTCTAAATAACTGCATTAACATTTGCTACTTCCCACAGCAATGGAAATGCGCAAAAATATTTGCCATCCCGAAACAATCCAATAGCGTAGACGTAGTCGACACTCGCCCAATATCTCTCTTGTCTAATGTGGGAAAGTTGCTTGAGAGAATCATCCTCCAAAACATCACACAGTTCTCTGAAGCGGGAGGAACTGTGCCGGAAAGACAATTTGGCTTCAAAAGAGGTCACTCAACGATAGACGCATTGGCGGTTTTCCAAGCCAGTATACCACGGAACTGGCAGGAAAAAAAGGTTGTTGCAGCGTGTCTCATCGACGTAGAGAAAGCCTTTGATTCAGTTTGGATCGACGGACTTATCTACAAACTTATCCAACTGGACTTTCCGGTGAATACTATTAAAATTGTTTGCAGCTTCATGAGGGGACGAACTGCCTTTGCGGTGTCTGGTGGAGCTAGCTCTGAACCCTTTTTCATTAATTCAGGAGTCCCACAGGGGTCCATTCTTGGACCCACTCTCTTCAATATATTTACTTCTGACATCCCAGGGATCAGGGATGAATTTAAACCTGGAATCGAGGTGAATCTCTTTGCTGACGACTTACTGGTGTGGTCTTCTGAGTACAATCTCCGCTTTGCAAGGTTGAGACTCCAAAGGTACCTGGACTCGTTAACATCATACTATGGAAAGTGGGGGATGAGGGTTAACGCCAAGAAAAGCGAGCTGATTGTTTTTGTTTTTGATTATGTTTGTTTGTGTGTATGTATGTATATATGCATGCTTGTATGTACGTATGCATGTAATTATGTATATATGTATGTACGTATGTATATATGTATGAGTGTATGTAAGTATGTATGTATGCATATATGTATGTAGGCATGTATGCTTGTATGTACGTATGCATGCATGTCTGTATGTGTGAGTGTATGTAAGTTTGAAAATGCATGTATGTATGTTTGTATGCATGCATGGTTGTATGTATGTATGCATGTATGTTTTAGTCATATATGTATATATGTTTGTATACAAGTGTGCATGTGTGTATGCATGGATGCATGTATGGTTTGATGAATGCATGTATGTTTTGTATGTGTGCATATATCTGTGTTTGTATGGTTGTTTGTAGATATGTTTACAATTTTGTATGTTTGTGTATATGTATCTAGACATGTAAGCTAATATTTATGTATGTATTGCTGTATGTATATGTTTAGGTATGTATGTATTTATGTATATATGTATGAATATATGTACGTATGTATTTAGGCATGTATTTATGTATGTGTGCATGTATGTATCTATGTATGTTTTTATGTATGTATGTATTTATATATCGTTAGATGTATGTATTTTTATATGGTTGTATGTTTATAAATATGCATGTATGTATGTATGGCTGCATTTATGTGCGAACGTTTGTAGGCTTGTATGTAAGTATTTATGTATGTATGTATGTTAATTGGATTATTGAAATATTTAAGTCAGCAGAACGATACCGATACAATTTAAGCCGGATAATTTATCAGGAAATCAACATTCAATAAAAAGGAACCACCAGCGGTGATTAATGCAGTTTGCTTCACATGCAGTAAGCCAGGACACTATGCAAATACATGCACTGCGGAGCCAACGTTTGAAGAACGAAGCAATACATGTCGAAATTGTTTCCATAACGAAACAAACTGTCCACGGAAAGAAAAGGGACACAGCAATAAAGCAGTTGCTATTTTGGAAACGGTAACTGATGATGATACAAATTACAAGAACTACATATGTATCAAAAGTAATAATATCCTAACTAAAGCCTAAATCGATTTTGGCAGTTCGTGCACTTTGTTTAAATGGAGTAAGCCTCAACGATTGAATCTGAAAGTGGATGCGGAGGAGTTTGTCACAACGCACGATTAAGACAAAGGTGTGGCGGTGAGTAAGGGGACTACCAGCTGCCAAGTTGAAATGGACCAGGTCAAAGCGGTCATTTGTGGTTTCAGGCGATGATCAACATATACTAGTGATAGTCGGACGTACATTCACCAAATTGACCTACGTAGTTGCTGTTCAAAATGATAAGACGCTATTGTTCATTGAGAAAAACGAGGAAAATTTATTATCACTAGAATTAGACCTTGTTCAAAACAAAATTGCGTCACGTGTGGTGAACAAGATTCTTATACCACCACAGCATATTAGTAATATTTAAGCGAAATGCGATGATTTTACGGGTGATACATATGTCGAAGCAAGTCTGCGTGCATGGGAAGGCAGCGAGTGTTGCGTGCTGCATACAATTTTACGAGTTGATAAGTATCACGAAACATGGACACCATATGTAAACGTTTCCGATCAAGACATTTTCCTAAAACCAGGTAAGGTTCTTGCACGAGCCTGGCCTTGCGAAAAGGATCCACAGGATATGGAAGTTGCCGATAACGTCAAAACTAGGCAGAGCATCGAATATATTTGGTCGAGCATAAATGTTGGACAAATTAGCGAAAAAGAGAAAGAAGGATTGTTTGCACTATTAAACGGGTGAGAGACCATATAGTTCTCGACATTACCGAACTTGGTTGTGCTAAGTCCACGATCATGAGCATAAGATTATAGGAAGACAAGCTTTTTTCTTTCCGTCCAAATTAAATGGCTAGAGCCGAACAAGAGACAGTGCAAGGAATAGTAAAAGACCTACTCGTCGAAAACATCATAAGGGAATCGAATTCTGAATACGCATCACCTATCGTGCTTGTAAATAAGAGGAATATAAATAATGGAGAAGCAAGGTTGTGTATTGACTATCGGAAATTAAATTCCACCGCAATAAAGGATAACTACCCGTTACCAAGTATAGATGACCAAATCGATCGATTAAGTGGTGCGGTTTTCTTTAACAGCATAGACTAATGGTCGGGTTATTATCAGATTCCGATGGAAGAGACGTCTTAACGTTACACTGCATTTGTGACTCCAGAATGGCAGTATAAATTCGAACGAATGCCATTTGCGCTTATTAACGCCCCTCTCTGGAGTATGTGGTTCATGGAGTTAGTGCGATTTAGCACTTTGACTCCCTCTTGTCTGTGAGTATTATATGCCCACTCAATCTATCGCGGTGTGTCTTTAATTACTTTAAATTTTAATTAATAATCTGGCGGATATTCGGGTATCTGGAATTTGGTTTAATCTGCATGGTTCTTAAGAACGCCATAGTACTGTTGTCGTGGTTGTCTCTTGTGTCAAAGAGCTTTAAAGCCTTGTCTCGTACGTATTTTTTGACTGTCTCTATGTTGATGTCTTTGTATATGTCCGTATTTCGAACATACCATGGGGTTCCCAAGATTTTCCTTATCGCTCGATTTTGGAAGGATTGGAGTGCTTTTTTGTTTGTTTTTGTCGTTTGGTAGAAAGCGGAACTACCGTACAGTAGCGTCGGTCGTATGATCTGTTTGTAAATAAGCACTCTGTTTGTTAAGCTAAGCTTTTTAGATGCGAGAAGTGGGTGGAGTGAGGATAGGAGACCAATACAGTGTCCTCGTTTGTTGTGTATGTGCTGTTTCCAAGTAAGTCTGTCGTCGAATGTAAGTCCGAGGTATTTTGAGGTTCTGTTCCAAGCTAAGGGTTCATTGTCGATTGTAATTGTCTGTGGATTTTGTCGTGGCTTTCTGGTTATAAAAATGGCTTTTGTCTTGTCTGGGTTGATCTTGATTTTCCATCTGCGAAAGTATTTCAAAAGGATGTTCGTTGAGCGTTGCAAATTTGACGTTATGACTTTTGCTTGTCGTCCTGTGGTGAAGATACAGGTGTCGTCAGCGTACAGTGATATTTGTACTGTTCGAGGCAGAGTGGGAAGATCTGCAGTGTATATATTGTAAAGGACCGGTGAGATAGGTGATCCTTGAGGGACTCCAGCTTCTATGGGTCGCAGGGTTGAAAGGCTATTGTCGACTTTGACGCGGAATGTTCTTTCTTGTAGGCAGGAGCCAATGATTTGGGTGAGTTGTAGTGGCAAGTTGAATTCATGCATTTTGAATATTAGTCCTGCATGCCAGACTTTATCAAAGGCTTTGGCTATGTCAAACATAACCAGTCCTGTTGACTTCCTGCGTTCTAGACCCGTTCTTATGTGTTGGACCACCCTTCCGAGCTGGAGCTCTGTGGAATGACTAGCTTTGAAGCCAAATTGTTCTTCCGGTATAATATTTCTGTCATATCATTAAGACGATGCAAAATCACCCTTTCTGCAATTTTCGCCATCGATGAAAGGAGGCTGATTGGCCTCCAATTTTGTGGAAAAGTTGGGTCCTTTTGAGGCTTTGGAAAAACAATGATTGTCGCTGATTTCCAAAATCGCATTTATTATGTCCGTCAGTGTTTGTAGTATATTGTTGGGTAGCCATTTTGGCATGGTATTCGTTATTGTATCAATTCCCGGTGCTTTTCGTTTGTTTAGAGTTTGTATTAGTCCTTTGATTTCGTGGATGTCTGTTGGCAGTATTGTTTGGTCGTTGTTCTCGTGTGATCTCAGGAGCCTGTCGGCCGAATCTGATAGGCCATCTGCAAAGTTATAGTCTTCGTCGTCAGACGAATTTTCCTTGAATTGCATTTCAAGGGAGTCCGCAAATGCTTCGGCTTTGTCTGCACTGTTATATTGTAGGCCGTTTAGGCCATGTATTGGAGGTATTTGTATCTTGTCTCGCAATCGAAAATACTTGGATACTCTCCAGAAGTTGTCTGAGCCAGGGTCAAAGCTTAGTAGAAAGCTTTCCGATTGCTCGTTTCTGAATTCGCTTATCTTTTCACGTATTTCATTAGTTAATCGTGTAGCTCTCACTCTTTGTCCAGGATCACCTGAGTACCTGGCTCTTCTCCGAACTTTGTTCCTTCTCCTTATGAGTTTTTTAATATTTTCTGGGAGTTCGTAGGGATTCATTTCCCTTCTCGGAGTTATGGTCGTATTGTCCTCTTTTGCCTGCGTGATTTTATCTTTTAAGTTTCTATTGTTTTCTCTATGTCGTCAGCCGTTTCAGGTGTTCGGTGTATTTCTTTGGCTAATTAGTGGGTTGGTTCATTGGGGATATGCAGGCTTATTTGATTTGCTGTGCTGAACTTATGTAGCTCGATCCCAGCTTTGTTACTTCTCACAGCTCCCCAGAGGCGATGTATGGCGTTAAAGTCTCCGGCGATGAAGATTGGACCATTGAAGGACATCAGTGTCTTGAGGTCATCGGCGTGGAAACGGCATTCTGTTCTAATGGGGTTGTAGGTTGAGATCACAAAGAATTCCAGAGAGTCGGTTCGTACCTTTATAACCGTGGCTTCCATGTAATGGAGGTGTGGTGTATTGATGACATTGTGGTTCACATTTCGCCTCACGAAGATTGCCGTGCCTCCTCCTCTTCCCGTTAATCTGTCATTTCTGTTCGAAATGTAGTTGGGGATGCGGAATCGGTTTCCCGGCTTCAGAAAGGTCTCTTGGATGAGCATGATGTCATATTTATGTTCGAATATGAACTCTTTCAACTCACCAGAGTTCCGAAGTAGGGAATTTGCATTCCATGTGAGTATAGAAATGTGATCCTTTGATGTCATCAGTGTTTTTTGTTAGCAGTTTTTTGTGTGGCGGTGAACATGGTTTGGATCATGTTTGCCATCATTTCCTGCATCTTACTTTGGAACTGTGTTTGCATTTTAGCGAACATCAGTCCCATATCTGGGGTATTTATGTTTGAGGCTGGATTTGGGGTTGTGGGTGGTTTGGTGGTAGGGGGTTGTTTTGTTGTTTGCGGAGTGTTTGGTTGTTGTGCGGCAACTTGTGCGAACGACTTTCTGATGTTCTTTGGATTTCTCGGACATCCCCCGTAGTTTGCCGGGTGTTCGCCTCCACAGTTTATGCACTTAGGCTTTTCTTCTGCCTTTTTAGGGCATGCGGAGAAATGGTGGAGCTGGTCGCATTTGACGCAGCGAGACTGTGCATGGCAGCCTGATGCGGAGTGTCCATACTGCTGACAGTTATGGCACATGGCTTGACCGTTGCGCCTCGACTGTGCATATGAGTTGGCAGATGGCTTTTAAGTTGAATATTTCAGTCTCTGTTTTTGGAAGGAGGACTTTCACCAGTTTGGATGGCCCGTCACGAGTTTTGAGGAAGTATGTCTCGGTTGGATGAAATCCCTGGGCTTTTAAATCATCCGTGATTTCTTCAATTGCTAGGCCGTGCAGGCCTCGGATCACAATGTTTAACTGTCGGTCCTCTGGAAGGGTGTAGGTGTGGTATTCAATTTTATGGAGGGTGAGTAGTTTGGTGAGTTGTCTATGGTCAGTTGGAGTTTTGGGCACAACTTGTATGCCGAGATAGACCCTTTTAGCTGAGACATGTGCAATTCTGTGTTGTGTCATTAAGGACAGGACCTTCGACCACTTGCTTGGTTCTCTGATTATAATTGGAACCGTGCCACTCTCGGATTTAGTAGAGTCTTTTATTTTGGGTTCAGTAGTGGGGGTTGATTTTCGTGGTATGTTTTTCTTCGGGGCAGTGGCCATCTCCGGAAAAGACACTGATGGTTTTGGGGGGGGGAAGTGCCGGTAACTCCACTTCTTCTTCTCTATCTTCCTCTTCGGTCGAGTTGGCTGATTCCATGCTGGAATCGTTTATTTCTTCTGCTGAAGACTCATGACTTTCCGACTTTTCGGAGGAGGAAGATGTTTGGAGCTTCTGTTTTTTATTTCGGGTCTTCTTTTCTTGCTTCTTAGCGTTAAGTCACGCGTTGAGTTTTTGATTGGCCTGACGCTGCTCGGCCAGCTCAGCATTTGTCCTCGCTAAATCATTTGAGAGCGACCTTATTTGGTCCATAGCCTCATCAAATTTAGCGGAGAGTTTGTTGAGTTGAACGAGCAGTGCAGTAATCTGCTCGTCCTTCGTCAGGTTTGGAGCGGCTTTTTTGCCGCCGTCCATGGCCATCCCTTCCCTTAGAGACGTGCGTCGAGTGAATATCCACCAGATACAGTAAATATATAAATTTATATCTAACCTACACAGACAGACTACGATATATCAAGTAAAGCATAAACACTCACCCAGAGTTATATCTCCTTGTTTCCTTATCTCGCCGTTCTCCTCGCTTCTCATGTAGCTATCCTTCCTTTCGCACCGCACTTTCCGGTTCTCACGGATCGATTATCCTTGTCTATGGCGTTCTTCGTACTCACTTTCACATTCACAGACACTGTTTCTCGGCGGCAAGTGCCGTTCTTTCTGCTTCTCACTTTTTGAACACTTGTTTGTTGCACTGTTCTCACCAGGTTTGTCACTCCATGTCACCATTCGCGATGTATGGGTCACTTGTACACTGATTTGACAGAGTATTCGGATATATGTTTATCACCGCGACGATTGCCGTGCGACTTGTTAACGCCCCTCGAGTGTTTCAACATTATATGAACAATATACTCATTCACATGAAAGATATTTCAACGGTATATTTTGATGATGTTCTACTTCACGCAAAAACTGTCCCTGAAGCACTGAAGAGAATATAACCCAAAATTTTGAAAAATGCACCTTATTGAAAAGAACCATTATGTTTCTGGGCTTAGAGATTTCAGAAGGATGTATTAAACCAGAACGGGACAAAATAAAAGCGGTAGAGAAGTTTCCTGTCCCAAAATCGGTACATGAAATCAGACAGTTTCTAGGACTATCCGGATATTCCCGTCATTTCGTAAAGGAGTACGCCACCATTGCCAAGCCGTTATCAAATTTGGCTCGTAAAATCATAGATTGGCAAGTCAAAAATAATCTTATTAAACGGTCCATATTCGAACCCCAAAGAAAAACTGAGGTGCACACTGATGCCAACGCAAGTGTTGGGCGGTATATTATTGCAAAAGCAGCATTCTTTAGTCGGCAGACAAGAGGAGCTGAATGTAAATATCATTCATATGAATTAGAAACACTGGCTCTTGTGGAAAGCTTGAAAAAGTTTCGCTGGTATTTATTGGGTGTTCAATTCAGAGTAGTTACCGATTGTAATTCCCTGAAAGCCACTAAGGAGAAAAAGCAGTTAGTACCACGGATCGCACGATGGTCGCTGCAATTATTGGAGTTTCCTTTCAATATAAAACTTCACCCTGGAGATCATATGAAACATGTCGATGCTTTAAGCCACAACCCACTGGAAGACAGGCAAGAAGAAAGCATCATGCAAATAACCCAAGCAGATTGGGTACTTGTAGGTCAATTAACGGATGAGAAAATAAAGGAAATACACCGAGTGCTAAGGAAACCACCCCGGACAGATTACGAAAAAGATATTTATAAAAATTATGCACTTGCAACGGGCGGGTCTATAGAATTACAGCAAATGGTATCGAATGGGTTGTACCTCGGAGAATGAGAAAACAAGTCGTAAGGGCAGCGCATGACGACTAAGGTCAATTCTCGATTGTCGTTACTTCGTCTTTTCTTCGTCTAAGCTTCGTCGTAACTTCGTCGATTGTGTTAAAATTATTGGTTCCCTCGAATGGGATGATACAAGATCCTTTTACGATAAAAAAAAGCAGAAAAGAAAGAAGGCTATTTACATTCGATCCCGAAGTCCACAGAGCCAATGAAAACTGTGCTCATAGACCATTTGGGGCCATTCCCTAAAACTAAAAGACGAAATATGCATATCATTGCTTTAGTCGATGCATTTACAAAATTTTTGTTTATCAGACCTGTTGAATCAACAAAAACGAAATACGTCATCGAATTCTGCAAGGATGTATTTTCAATGTACGGGCACCTGAAGTTCTCATTTCTGACCAAGGCACCTCAATTAAAGGAAAAAAATTTCGAGCTTTGTGTGAGCAAAATGGAATTAATCATGTGAAAGACGTAGTTGCCACTCCAAGAGCTAACGGGCAAATAGAAAGATTCAACCGATCTCTTTTATCAGCCTTAAGGACGACAACTGCAGAAGAAAACTTATGAGATACCCATATCCAATCGACACAGTTTGCCATCAATAATGTGGTTAACAGTAGCACCGGAAAAACTGCAAGTGAACTACTTTTAGGATTTAAGCCAAGAGTAGGCACCGGTGTACAGTTAAAAGACGAAGTAACCATGATGTCGAAAATGCTTACTTATATAATAACGGAAAGGAGCATCGCAGGGGAGAAGACGCAACATGCCCAGGAAAATCAAAACAAAAAGACGGAAGAACCCAAGGTACACAAGGAAGGCGACATAGTATTAATTGAAGAGAGGGTCTAGCATTAGATAAGAGTAGAAAAGTACTCCCTCCTTTAAGTGGTCCATTCATCGAAAAGAAAATATTGCCGAATGATAGATATGTCGTGAATGATATGCAAAGATCGTATCACACAAGGGGATCGAAGTATGAGCGCGTAGTAGCGGTGGATCGTATGAAACTCAGGTGTGACTCAGGCGGGGTATCTGATGAATCTGATAACGAAAGTGGAGACGATGAGGGCACGATGTAAGCTGAGGGCGTAGAAGATGACCTCGGAACAAGTTTGATACAAATGAATGTATATATGTGTATGTATGCATGTATGTATGTATGTATGCATGTATGTATGCATGTATGTATGTATGTTTGTATGTATGGGTGCATGAATGTATGTTTGTATGTATGTACGTACGTCAGAATTTATGTATGTATGTATGTATGTATGTATGCATGTAGGAATCGATGTTTGCATGTTTATGTGTATCTATTTTTGCACGTGTGTATGTATGTATGTTTGTACGTATGCATGTATGCATGTATGTATCCATGTATGTATGTACGTATGAATATATGTACGCATGCATGTATGCCTATATGTAGGTAAGTATACATGTATGTATGCATCTATATCTGGACGTATGTATGTGTGTATGTATGCATGTCTGTATATATGTATGTACGAATTTATGTATGTATGTATGAATGCATGCATGTACGTATGTATATGTGTGTGTATATCTGTATGTATGTACGTACGTATGTATGTATGTATTCATGTATGTATGCATTTATATCTGTATGTATGTATGTGGGGGTGTATGTATGTAAGTGTTTATGGATAATTGTATGTTTGCTTGTATGTATGTTTGTATGTATGTATGTACATGTGAATGTATGTGTGCATGTATGTACGTATGAGTGTATGTATGTATGTATGTATGTCTGTATGTTTGTATGCATGTATCTTTGTATGTGTGTATGGACATATGTTTTCATGTATGTATGTATTAAAGCGTTTATGTATGTATGTGTGTTTGTATGGATGCATGTATGTACTTATGAATGTACGTATGTATTGATGTCTGTATGTAGATGTATGCACGTATGTATGTATTTATTTATGTTTGTATATGAATGTATGTATGTTTGTATGTGTGCATGAAGGTATGTATTTATGTATGTATGTATGTCAGTATACATATATGTAAAATGTATCTATTAACGCATGTATGTATATATGGTTGTATGTTTGTATGTGTGAGTTTATGAGTTCATGTATGTATGTATGCATGTATGTATGTTTGCATGTCTGTGTGCATGTATATGTATATGTATGTATGTCTTTATGTATTTATATATGTATATATGTATATAAATATATTGTGACATGTTCGAATAATGTCGCGTGCCACTGTAGTCGCAAAAAGCAAATTTGTAATGAAGTATCAAAAACAAATACAGCGATCATTCTCGAATAGGAAATAGCCATGACGTCTTGTTGATTAAGCGACAGTGTCCGTTCATATTAGTGCGATAGCGATATAGTGGGTCCAATTGTACGCAGAATAGGAAACGCGAGTGAAAGCGAGTTTAAAAGTAACAGTTTCAAAGTAAACGTTTAATTTATTAAAGTATAAGGAAAGTGATTTCTATAAAAGTTATTAATTAATTAAAGTAAAAGTGATAACTAATAAAAGTGAAAGGAAATATTGAAATTCGCGAAGTAGTAATTAAGGGAAAATAATTAAATGTGAAGTGCTTGTGAAATTTATTGGAGGAATGATTTGTTAGACAATTATCTTCAAATTAATTCGTGTGTGTTTGATTCACTTGCAAGAACATTTGCAATTGCAAATACATTACAAATAAATAAATAAGTACTTACATAGATACATACACTCATGTATATATATACATACAGAGAAACATGCATGCATACATCAACTCATACATACATGCAGGCATACATACATTCCTCTCAGAGTAAGAATTAATGCTGTCGCTGGTTGTTATGCACTCCAGTGATTTGTTTAACGGCAGCTTCAATCCAGTTTGAAACTGCTTTGTAAACGCTCCAAGCCAATTGTCCATCAAATGTTGACGTTTTTACAATCCTCGTTGAGATAGTAGCTATACTCGCTACTGGGGTCGGGTTACGCGCTATCGTTACTTTTTCTTGCCTTAATTTATATTTTATCCTTTCTATTCCTTATAGCACCGATTCCACTTGGCTCACCCTTTCTTCCATTTTGTCCACCCTTTCTTCGAAACCTTTAATCTGAAGATTCAGTTTTTGGCTTAGCTCACCTAAATATACTTTTAATTCAGTCGATTGCCGGTCGACTCTTACTACTCTTACCGCGCACTGTCACTTTTCACTTATTGAACAAGACTGCTCTTCACTACCTGCAGTAGTCATTTCATTTGCACTTGCATTGTCGCAATCCGTATCACAATGCACATAAATAATGCCTTTTTCCACTCGGAGAATGGTCCATGTACAATATTTGTAGTGTTTATTGTTTTGCAGCTTGAATTTTTGGCACGTGTCATTATTCGAATATGTAACAATATGTATGCATGTATGTGTGTAGGTATGTATGTTTATATGCATACTCGTTTGTTTGAATATATTTATGTATTTATATATGAATGGATGTATGTATGTATGCATGTATGTATGAATGTATATTTGTATGTATGTATGTATGTATAGATATATCTTTGTATGTATGTATGTACATATGAATGCACGTATAAATGTTTATATGTATGTATGTATATGCACAAACATTTGCCTTGTGACCCTAAATTTTACTCCAATAATGGAACAAGCTCAGTATTGGCTGGAAAGAACTTAAAAGATTCTTTCCCTCAAGAAAAATTTCAAAGCTTACTGGAACATATAGAACCTATTGTAAAATGTTTTATAACTTTATTAGACCTTTTAGGCATTATGCAGAAAAGTGTTCACAAAAAATTTAAGACTCAAATCAGTCAAAAATTTAAAACTGATTATAAAAAAAATATTTAAAAAATCAAATATAAAATATAGAAAATACGTATTAGCTTTCATTGGAGTGAGGTTTCAACCGTCGGAGTGATAGGTTGTGTTAGCTAGGAAAGTGTTTTAGCTAGAAAAGTGATATTATTTAGCTAGGAAATTATTATCAGTGGTCAAACCGAGGCCTAAGCCCTTAAATTCTTGCTGAGGCTGGCAAGGAGCTGATAATATCCATTCATTCATTCGTTTATTATAGTTTCATAATTAGTTTTAATATTATTAGGACAGTGGGCGAACCGAGGCCTAAGCCCTTAATTTCCTGCCGAGGCCGGCAGGTTGCTGAACAGAATTATCCATTAATTAGTATACCATTATGTGTCAATTAAGCTGTCTTTAAGCGGTCCCTTTTTCGATTTCATAATTAGTTTAAATAATAGGACAGTGGGTGAACCGAGGCCTAAACCCTTAATTTCTTGCCGAGGCCGGCAAGTTGCTGAACATTAACTGTTAATTAAAATATCGTTACATATTAATCAAATTGTCTGGAAGGGGTCCCTTTAATTTAACCCCGCATCCAAGCTCTGTCTTGGAAATAGCGGGAATGGGTGACTCAGAAGCGGAGGGGGAGCTTTCCGCGGCAAAAGCTGCTTTCACACGGAAAGCTAAGAAAAACCTGAAGAGGTTTTGCCAAAAATTTGGGGGTAATCTGGCCCCTCTTCCCCACTGGGCACTATGGGCACGTGCCCAGGGCCCCGCGATCGAATGGGGCCCCCTAGTTCCTGCCAGATTACCAAATGATAACCGATATTTAGGTATTACCGAAAAACATTAATTTTGAAAAATCTGATGATAATGACTTACTACAATACCTACGCTTATTATATAAGCTTTAGTTTGCCGCATGCGGATAGCTATACCTTGTACAACATAGCTTGAACTTTTTGACAGATGGGTCAGTGATGGGAAACAGAAAATATCTATTGGTGTAAAAAATGTGTTGGCTAAATATGTGGCTGTATGTATGTTTTAAACTATTCAAAATAAATAAATTCATTCTTCAATCAATTTTATTGCACTAGACATAAAAACATTGGGTAGGTACCATTGTTTTCAGTTTTTCTATTTAAATTTTACTTCGAAGCAATAAAAACCACTTAAGACTTTCGGAAAATGCTTGAGTCCTTAACAGGTACTCTTATGTTGTGTGTCTATTCTTATGATTATTATCAATTTTTAATATTATTAAAATAAGAAAATATTGTTCGTCGTTGCAAAGTTATATCGATTTCAGATTTGACATCCGTCAAAAAGAAAGATCAAACTAATAAATAAACAGGGTATAAGTACTCCACTCTCTCTCAAAAATGAGTTTTTCCGATATTAGTATATTTAGGTTAATTTAAATACCTATATGTAAGTATAAGAATACAATTAAAAGAAAAATTATTAAATTAAAAAAAGAAGAATTATTTGATGCGGTGTGGTTTATGTCTTTAAGAAACCTATTCGAACGTCATTCGTAATACCAAAGACAAAAAAGGGGAATTCCCGACTCCCGATCGTCGTTTGACTTGACGAACGGGAATTCCTTTCAAGTATTTGTCTGCGATGTTGTGGCGTTTGTTTTGTTTGTAGTTGTTAGTTTGTTACTGACTGTGCTTGAGCTCTGACAAAAAAATAGTATTGTTTGATTAAATCGTCGTTTGTCTGTTTTGTGTTAGCGAATATTTTCGTTATAAAATTAATTAAATACTGAATTATAATATAAAATGTCGAAACGGTCCTATCCTAGTGGATCTGAAAAAAGCTCTACATCAGAAAGAAGTAATTGAAAAGTTACCAAAATTAACATCATATTTTACTACTACTACTGGAGAAACTTCTGTAAGTAGCAATCAACTCATAAATGTTCCACATGATGACTCAGCTCAATTACAAATTGCGGGAATTTCTAAACCTTCATGTTTCAATTTTGAAAAAGAGATTGAATCAGAAAGCGACTATTCCTACGACGAAAGTGCAACGACTTCAGTAACTTCACTAAAACCGACAACTCCAACTGTGTCAATTGAACAGCAGTTTTCCAACACAGAAGAATTAATATCGCACGATCCCGCCGATTATTTTCACGAAAAGTTTGTTGAAATAAATCGCGAAATTTTAATTCTTAAGGGACCAGTATATTTTCAAAATAAAGATTCTGACTTTTCCGAGGCATCCAGAACCTACAAAGATGGTAATAAATTAGTGACGAGATATTTCAACAAAGCATTATTTATTCGCAAATTAAAGAACAATGAAAGCGTCGAAAGAAAATGGTTGGCTGTATTCGCCTTCCAAATGCTCTGTATTTTGTTTTTCATGCTGCTTATTTAACCCAACTGATGTTAATCTTTGCTCTCGGAATGGATGTAATGATTGGAAGCATATTAATCACATAATTTTAACACATGAAAATAGCCCAGCGCATAAGCAATCTAGGATGACTTATCTGGCACGAAGTTAAGCGGTTGGTAGAGTAGATATAGAGTTATTATCTCAACATCAAAAGGAAGTGGATTACTGGAGAAACGTACTTAAACGGATTGTAGCTGTTGTAAAATTTTTGGCATCGAGAGGGCTTCCATTTCGCGGCGACAATGAAATCCTAGGATCTCCAAACAATGGAAATTATTTGGGTTGTGTGGAATTATTGAGTGAATTTGATCCATTTCTTGCAGATCACTTAAAAAAATTTGGGAATCCTGGAAAGGGTAACATTTCTTATTTATCAGCAAATATCTGTAATGAGTTTATTGAAGTAATGGGAAAACAGGTTCTAAAAAAAATTATAAATGAAGTTAAATCAGCAAAATATTTTTCCATAAGCGTTGACAGTACGCCCGATCTGTCTCATATTGACCAGCTAACTTTCATCATTCGATACGTAAAAGACTGTGTTCCTGTTGAAAGGTTTTTGAAATTTATACCTATTAAAGAGCATAAATCTAAGTATTTAGCGGAGACCATCTTAAATTTTTTAGAGATACATGATATTCCCATAAAAGATTGCAGAGGACAAAGCTACGACAATGCTTCAAATATGTCGGGAAAGTATAGTGGTCTACAAACAAGAATCAAGGAAAAATGTGAATTTGCCACCTTTATACCATGTGCAGGACATTCACTAAACTTGGTAGGTGTCCATGCTGCTGGGTGTGTACCGGAGGCATCACAGTTTTTTGAAATAGTTCAGAAAGTGTACAACTTTTTTTCGGGCTCTACCCACAGATGGAATATATTAACAGAACATTTAGGTTCAAAAAAAGTTGTTAAGAGTCTTTCACAAACCAGATGGTCAGCCCGAGCTGATGCAGTAAGTGCTTTGCATGGGGGTTATAAAAGAATATTAGAAGCTTTAATCACCATCGCAAACGATACTGAAAAGGCACGAGAAACAAGAGACGAAGCCCTTAGTCTGTCTAGAAAAATGGGAAATCTAGAATTTATTATACTGACGGAAATCTGGAGCACCATATTGAAAAGAATAGACAAAACAAGTAATTATCTTCAGAAAGAAACAATAACACTGGACGTTGCAACCAATTTGTTGACTTCACTTTATGATTTTATTACTAACCTCAGGGATAAATTTGATAACTTCGAATCATCTGCCAAAGAAAATAACCCAGAATCTGACTACAAAGATCTATCTCAAAGAACAAGACGTAGAAGCTCACGGCTGATTTTTTTTGATGGCTCTGCGCCATCAGTCCAATTGAATGGAAAAGAGCGATTCAACGTAGAAACCTTTCTCCCAATAATCGATACCTTGAGTGTTCATCTAAAACAGCGACAAAGTTCATATGAGACCGTCAGTCAACGTTTTAGTTTATTTTTTCACTTAAGAACTCTGAATTCCGAAGAGATACGACAAGGATGCAAAGAATTTTCTCAAATCTATCACGAAGATGTAAATGAAAAAGAGTTAGAAATAGAATGTCAACATTTAAAAGAATACTTAAAAAATGTTCAGAGTGAAAATGAAGCATCTAACAGTGTACAGGAAGTATATAATCTATTAAAGCAAAACAAAATTGAAGACACATTTCCTAACGTAGAAATTGCATTGAGAATATTTTTAAGTATGATGGTAACTAACTGCAGCGGAGAACGCTCCTTCTCCAAATTGAAACGAATAAAAAATGAATTAAGAAGTACAATGCTTCAAGAGAGATTAACTAGTTTGTCGCTGATGTCCATAGAATGTGATATTCTCAATACCATAGATTTTGAAGATGTGATTAACGATTTTGCTCATCTTAAACCTAGAAGGGTACCTTTGCAATCAACATAGAATTAATCTAAGGATTTTATGTTAAGCGAGTTACTTTTGTAGATTATTTTTTATATTTCCTATTTTTTTATAGTTAGTAACTAAATAAAAATAAATTTAGAACCTTGTTTGTCTTTCTTTATCTATTGTAACTAAATAGTGTTTTCTCAAGGTCCTAGGGGCCCCATGATCCTAATGTGCCCAGGGCCTCAAAAAGTTTAAAGACGGCCCTGGGGGTAATATAAAGGAGGAGTTCTTGCTAGATCTCATAGCAAGTTGCAAACTCCAATTGCAAGTCCCAGCAGAAGATCTAGCTGTAGATGAGTGTACCACTACAGAAGGAGACGCTCTGACGGATTGTGACAGTGAGTCCGATCAGGAAGAGTCAATGGATGTGGTCCGGGAGGAGGTTGGTCGGAAAAGGCCAATTGTGTCTCCAACTCCGGAGCCAACCTCAAAACGCTCGGTAAACGTGAGCGAAAGGAGTTTCCCGCAGCTTCAGGCTGCGGTTTCAAAAGCTTCAGCTATCAATAAATCTGAAGTCGCACCACCAGGGCGTAGAATAGCTATCGGAGCTAAGCGAAATCCAACTAACATTGCTGCCCCTAAGAAACAGAGGGTGCCACCAATAGTGTGCTATAGGCTTAATCTTAAGCCTTTCAGGGAGAGAATCCATCGAGCATGTGAGAAAAATCAGCTTGATGCTCCAAAATTTGATGTAACCGTCAACAGTTCTACACGAACATCGTTACATCCTAAAACTATAGATGACCATAAAAGTCTCTTTGACTTCTTAAAATGGGACAAGGTGGCATGCTACACCTATACGCTCCCAACTGAGAAAAAACTGACGCTGTTGCTAAAGGGTGTACACACTTCCTACGAAGACAATGATGTCAAGGAAGAACTCCAAGCTATCCTAGGGGAGGATGTTTTGGGAGCCAAAAGGTTCTCAACGGTGGCCTCAAGGAAGGAAAAGAAAACTCTTTCTTCCTTCATTATTCAATTTAAGCCAGACTTTGACGTCAATAAGGCTATGAACGTAAAAACGCTCCTACACCAAAAGGTACAATGGGAGCGTTTGACTAAATCAAATACCTCGCAGTGTTTCAATTGCCAACGATTTGGACACGTAGCTTCAAATTGCGGAATGGAACCTCGTTGCGTCAAGTGTGACAAACACCACCAGTCAAAAGACTGCTCTATTGAAAAGGAAGAGGGAAAAGATGCAATTTTCTGCGTAAATTGCAACAGCAAAGGCCACCCCGCGAGTTTCAGGGGCTGTCCCAAGGCCAAGGAGGCTGAGGAGAGAAGACGCAATCTCAAAAGAAAAAGGAGGAACGGAGGGACTTCGTCACTGCTTCCTTAAAAAACACCATTCGAAATGGTGTCTCATTCGCTAGTATAGCAAGGGGTGCAGCCAAGCCAGCTGCAACCCAGCCTGTACGGCAAGCTAAAGCGAATAATAGTCAACAGCAGCAAACAGACAGAAATTCTGTCATGAATAACGACTGCAATCAATTCTTTGGGTGTGACTTGTTCACTCTCATCCGCAAAGTGGACTCATTCATTCCACAATATAAAAAACTCACTAACCTGAGTGAGAAAAAGGCGGCGTACTTAGACTTCGCCTTCAAAATCTGTTGTCGCGATGAGCTCCATTAAGCTCTCCATCGTCAACATTTGTTCGCTAGCTCCACGTTTCAAAAGGAACTCTGTTCAAGAATACTTGGACATGCATAGACCAGATTTCTTGTTCATCTCAGAAACAAGAGTGAAAAGTAAACACAAAGTTCACTTGGGGAAATATAAAGTCATAAGGGATGACGACCCAGATGGAATCCTTGGAGTAGCTATGGCCTTCAGGGAGCATCTCAAAATTCAAAGACACTGTCTTCCAAGTCTGAAGTGTGCAGACGTCATTATATTAAGCTCAGTTCTGGGAGGGTTCACCTTTGCATTTGTTGGAATATACGTGAAACACGGATATTCAGGAGGGGATCTCATTGAAGACTTGGAAACAGCCCTTACTTTGTGTGAAAAGTTTGATTTCTTTGCGATAGGGGGTGACTTCAATGCAAGACATCCTTCATGGGGCAATACCGTATCTAATGGATATGGAACGGCTCTGTTCAATTGGGTGCAAGCAAATATGGATCTCATTTTGATTGCGCCAAGCGAGCCCACCTTCCGAAGAAGCTCGTCAACTATTGATTTTTTCATTGTGTCTACCAACCTGGTAAATATCTCCCACAGCTGGAGGAACTTCGAATGTGGAGTTATAGACGCCGAGTCTGACCATCTTTTGGTAGAGCTGACCATAAGAGTGAAAAAGGGTGTAAAGCTGGAGGTAGCAGACCCTCAGCTCTTTATCCCATACAAGCGTATCGACTGGGAAGCAGTTAATGCTGACTTGAGTGGAAAACTTGTCGATATTTCAATCAACAGATCGAAAAATCTCACAACCACCGAAATCGAAGAGGGAATCGTTTGTTTAAATTCAACCCTTAATACGGTCATCTCAAAGATCTCCATAAAAAACTCCTCCAGGAATTACCTTTATAGAGATTTACCACAGGACATTTTGGAGCTTCATCGCAGACGTAGCACCCTCAGAAAACTACTCTCAAGAATATACCAACGCAACTTGAATGTAGTTAACTGGGAGTATCAGCGGGTTCACCTCCTTATACTCTCCCTTAATAGAGTGATCTCGAGAAGAACATCTGATTTTGCCAATGAGAGATTCGAACAGACCCTAGCAAACATCAGACCCGGTGCCTGTATGTTTCCTCAAATTAACAAAATAACTGGCCGTAAGCGCCTGCCAAGAGTTCTCACTTATAACGGTTCCATGCTCATGGATGACAAAGCCGTTGCTGACTCCATCGCAAACCATTTTGCGAAAGTTCTTCAAGGGGAGAAGGCAAGTGATAACTCTGCCTTCAATTCGTTGGTAAAAAGAACAATATCAACGTTCGACAGGGACCACAAAAACTTGTGCTTGACTAGATTTTCCGATTCGAATCCGTCGGACGCTCCTATTGGCAGTACCCTGTTTGTGAGCCCTGAGAGACTCAGGATGCTCGCACTAGAGCAAAATTCCAAAAAATCGGCTCGGGCTGATGGAATTTCAAATTTCTTTATAAAAAAACTTCCCCATACTTATTTTGTTCTTCTCGCAATCCTTCTAAACAACTGCATAAACATTTGCTACTTCCCTCAGCAATGGAAATGCGCCAAAATATTTGTCATTCCGAAAGAGTCCAACAGTACTGACGTAGTCAATACTCGTCCGATATCTCTTCTGTCCAACGTAGGGAAGTTACTGGAAAGAGTGATCCTACAAGGCATCACACAGTTCTCTGAAGAAGCAGGAACTGTACCGGAAAGACAATTCGGCTTTAAAAGAGCTCATTCAACGGTAGACGCGTTGGCTGTTTTTCAAGCCAGTATAAAAAGAAATTGGCAGGCCAGAAAGGTCATATTAGCGTGCCTCATTGATGTAGAAAAAGCTTTTGATTCGGTTTGGATCGATGGACTTATCTACAAACTAATTCAATTTGGCTTCCCGGTGAGTGTTACAAAAATAGTAGGCAGTTTCATGAGGGGACGTACTGCCTTTGCGGTGTCTGGTGGAGCTAGTTCTGAACCCTTTGGTATCGATTCAGGGGTCCCTCAGGGGTCTATTCTAGGCCCTTTTCTCTTTAATATATTCACGTCTGACATTCCCGGTATCAGAATTTAAACCTGGAATCGAGGTGAATCTCTTTGCTGATGACTTATTGGCGTGGTCATCTGAGCACAATCTCCGCTTTGCGCGAACGAAACTCCAAAGGTACCTGGACTCGTTAACTGCGTACTACGGAAAGTGGGGGATGAGGGTTAACGCTAGGAAAAGCGAGCTGATTGTGTTCAAGGACCCACATCAAAAATATGGACGTCGAACAAAGAACATCTGTGATACCAGAGTAAAATTGAACGGGCAGGTGGTGCACTGTTCCAAACAAACGAAGTATTTGGGGGTGATTTTCGATACAAAAAACACCTTCAGTGCTCACGTAGATTCTGCTTGGAAGAAAGCCATTTATGCATACCATCTTCTTATGCCTCTTTTCAGGAAACAGTCAACGACCAGCAAGCGGGTCAAGATTATTGCTTACAAAGCTCTAATCAGGCCCGTACTCCTGTACGCAGTGCTGATATGGCAGGCAGCACCAAAATGCAAATGGGGCAAGATAGGATTATTGGAACGTAAAATCCTTCGGGCTTGCACTGGAGTGTTCAAAAGGGAGGACGGACGGTCCTACCCCAACCGATATCTATACCGGGAGGCAGACGTGGAGCCGATTCACCGCTACGCCCAGAGATTGACCGAGCGAGCTGCAAAGCGTATGGCGGAGCACGAGACCGCCACAATTAGTAACGCGGCAGATAGTCGAGCGATGGAGGCAGCCAACGGATAGATTAAGAAATTAATTTTAATAATAGTTATAAGTAAAATATTGTATTAAAAATTTAACAAAAAAAAAATTAAAACAAAAATTTTATTAATAATTATTGTACATAAATTAAGATTTAAATTAAATAAATATAAAACGACCAAAAACAACAGAGGTCACATTTAGGGTGTAAATGTTAGTAATAATAATTTTCTTTTTTTGATATATCAGTAATAATTTTTGATATTAAGCAAATGTTAGTATAGAGTTCTGGGCACAGCCATTAGGCAAAGCCCGTAGGCTAAGTATTAGGTTATGAAAATATTGTAAATAATGATTGTATATAGATTGAAAAAAAATCACCCAATAAATAAATTCTAATTCTAATTCTATTAGCTTTCATTCGCCTGTTGTCAGTATAGAGCAACAGATCATTCAATCTCTCGTGTAGAATGCTATGTATAATTGTAGCTTTTCTACAATTTTTCAGAGCAAACTTTTCAAATGATCGTATTGGAAACATTTTGATATCAAACCGCTCAAAACAGTAGGGACGCGGTAACTGATCCTTGTTGCTTTATTAAGAATTAAGTAGTCATTCCACACCATTTGCCGTACTTGCTTCGTACAAAAAGCTACGAATGTTTATTTTGGAAGATTCTAAAACATCGAAGGTACAAATGAATTGATAACTCGTTTTCAGACGAATAGGAAAGAGTTTAGAATGTAAAAAACAGTTAGTTGCTAATATTTTGCTCTACGTTGTACAAAATGTAAAAGTCACTAAAAAATTGTTTCTATGCAATAAGCTAAATTGACCTGATTCATTCATGCGCTGACATTCCGTTAAACGCAGGCCACAAATACCATGAAAGCGTTTCGTAGACAGACCTTTATGTTTTAGAACTTGGCACTCCAGTGTTTTTAGACCAGACGTCAAAAATAGTTTAGGTGAAAGTTAGGTGAAATGAGCTCGATGTGTCCAGTTAAGTGCGTATCTAATGGAAGGTGGTGTCACTTGCAATGCTCATCGGGGTCTGCGGAGCCAAGGTATGTGTATGAAACATTTAAAATTAATATTTGCTCATATATTACTATTAGAGTGAAATATCGAGAGGAAAGAGTTGTATTTTAAGTTAAATGGTATAATACGTACATATTTACGAAAACGTGATAATTTTCATAACCTCTAATTTAAAATTTCTAAACATTTACAACTTAAGTTTTGAAGATGAGACTTATTTGAAAGTGTTAAACTGCATCATCCATGGTGATGAAGCCGGACCTCTTCCTATCGTGTTATTTTATCGTCGTGTTGCTATGTAATAAAACTTTAATAGAATACGAAATATTGTCACAGTTTCACATTCTCATGTTAGTCAAATCAGTTGAATGTCAAAATAATTGAAGTAGGCATCTCGTGAAAAAGTTGAAAGTGACTTTGAAAATATGAAGTATTTGAAATACCAAGATGTCGTATTCCAGATAGATATAACACATATTAGGAAGGCTTTTACTCAACCATCTCTTGTACAAATGAAAACGCAGTTAAAAAAATATTCATATAGCAGAACAACGTGCTAAGTTTATGAAAGGCTTCAAACGTCCGATAACATTTACATTTTTTTGCGGGTGTAGTAGTTCCTCAGCTCTTATTGAACTATGTAGTTTGCTCACGTCAGTTGATTGATGGCATGGTAAAACACAAAGAAACAACACTTGAAGCATTTCTTGGTATCAAAGCGGACTACAACATCAGACACAAACACCAACATACTCTTTACAGTAGCATATACAAATTGTCATGCATTAACTACAATTTGATATACATAGCAAAAAGAATCTAAACGAAATGCATGGCCATATGCGTTCGTTCATACATAGTAAAACATACTCCAACTACGCAACACACCTACACAATTACAGTTTCGAACCCCATACCATAGCCAATTCAATGTTGCTAATGCAGAAACAAAAGATGGGACCATGACATTACAAAGTCTAGAAATCGGCCAACTGCAAAATAACCTAAAACATTGTGCTCTCGACCCAATCCTTATCAACTTATAAACTTGATGACCATACACCTTGATAGCTTTTATGTAATTTTTAATGAAAGTCGATATTGTGTACAATTAAATGAACAATATGAGCAAATTTGCAGTTTGCATTACAAACTTTACATAAAAATGTAAACATTGTATTATTTGTTACATTTCTTTTTATGCTGTAGTCAAAAAGTAAGTATAAAGTACTGCAATTTAAGTGAGTCTTAAAGTTACTATTATTGCATACAAAAGAAGCTAATTATATTCTGTAATAAATTAAAAAGATATTTCATTCTGCAGAGAACAACGAACATTTTTCAACGCGAAAGCATTTAAAAAGGAAATTCGACATCGACAAGAAATTTTCGCCAACAAAAAAACACAAGGTATTTTAATTTCTCTTTTCTGTTATATAATATTAACACGTAAAAAATTTAGGAAGCTACCCCTTTAAATACATCCGCAAATGTCATATGTATACCAAGTGAAAACGCAACCCAAAAAGTAAATTTACATCATGAAATATCACCGTTGGATCAAATTCGTGAAAGAATAAACCTGACTCTTAATTCATTATCAAATATCAAAAGATGCAAAGATAGAACAAGAAACAGAGTTGATGATATTAGTGATATTATAAAAGATTTATCCCTCTACTATAACTATGATGAGTTTCTAATTGGAAAACTTGCAGGTATTTTTCCAGTTACTGAATTTGTGGAGTTTTTGGACGCATCAGAGGTGAGTACATGTAAAAATTCATCATTAATTGCGCTTATGCAATTTATCCCACCACTTGGTGTCTAGTTTTTATCGATGCAAACCCAAGGATATCTACTTTTTTTTCCTTATTAACTTTTTTGCACCGCGTTACGATGCAAGTTTCAGACACTTACCACCATATGATTTTAAGAAATACTTGTTTTACCCTCGACTGGTTTGCCGTGGGTGATAATGGGATCTCCTCTATGTCGATTCGCTAGCAAATAATCCGACACGAAAGATACGAATGTTCTGCTGTAACTACATTTATTTTAGTCACAATATGTAGATTACAACGTTTTTCTTAAGACTATTTTCTTAAAACTGTAGCTCGTCGTTTTAAATCAACATGAATTTCTGTAGGCGTGATTGTGGGTGGCCCTAACATAACGAAGACGGACTCAATGTTGTAGATAATCACGAGGACCACAAAAAGATAAGGGTTTACAATCGGAACTGGGAATATAAATTTTTATAAGCTTCACGTGTTAAATTTTCACAACATATACTAGCTCTACTTATTTAGCCGTATATGAAGATTGTTTAACACATGTGGGAAATTCCTACAAAACTAAACATAACAATAGAGCTCATTATAATTAAGAAATAATACGTAATCCTAGAGTAATGGGATTTTTCCAAGTGTATAACAAATGTTAAGTTTTGTAGCGTATATGTTTAGTTCTGTACATGTGGGTCTGAACATCCTGCGACTGATGAGCTGGTGCAAATATTCCTTATACCATCGAGTCCAGAAGTGTTGTTCTATCTGTTGAGCATGTTGCTGTGCAAATAATCGATTAGATATTGTTGTAGTATGGTCAACCTGTGGAAAGCTTGTCGAAGGACCACCTATAAGGAAGTGACCTGGAGTTGAGGGAAGGAGATCGTTTTGGTTTGAAGACATTGGTGATATCGGACGAGAGTTTAATATCGCTTCTATTTTGTTTATGCATGTTTCAAGTTGTTCGAATTTTAATAAAGTATTACCGACGTTACGCAATAAATTTTGTTTCGATTTCACCGGTTCCTCCCAAATGCCACCAAAGTGTGGGGGATTTTGGGGGTATGAAATGTCATGTGATTTTCCCTCGACATAGATACGACTTATATGGTTATTAGAGTTAAAAATTTGATTCAATTCCGTTAATTCCTTACAAGCACCAACGGAATTTGTTGCATTACCTGAATAAATCGCGACAGAATTTTCCTCGCCTGAAAAATGACTACCAATGAATGCTTCTGTGGTGAGATCGCTTACTAATTCGAGATGAACTGCCTTGCTGCTCATACATATGTATATTACTACATACGCCTTTATCTTGTTTCGATTTCTATGACGTTTTTCCTTCACCTTGTTTTAGCGGACCGCAATCATCGACACCTATTTCTAAGAATGATCGTGCATGTATTACACGTTTGGGAAAATTAACCATTATGTGATCGGTGCTTCTTGGTTTCACGCGAAAGCAAGTAATGCAATTATGTATGATTTTTCAAGTAACATTTCGTCCGTTTAATGGCCAATAATTCTGTCTAACCGAATATAGTGTGGCTTGAATGGCAGCATGTTGTCAACAAATGTGCTCTTCGTGGATAATGAGCTGCGTGATATGATGCTGTGAAGGCAATAAAATAGGATGAAGTTGCTCTTCTGGTAACGCAGCATGTGAGCGTCTACCGCTAACTCTTAATATCCCATTCTTGTCCGGATACGGATTTAGCGATATTAATTTGCTCCGATCGTGAATGAAGTGATAATTCCTTAGCAAATTGATTTCTTTCGAAAATGCAAAATACTGTACAAGTTTTATAATTATTTTTAGAGATGACGCTAATTCAGCACTTGTTAATTCTTTAGTTGACCGTGTGTATGTATGTATGCTATGATTCGAACTGTATTTTTTTCGTAATGTCTTCGTTTTTCAAGGTAACTTTCATGCAAACTTCAGTGGGCTTAGATGATTTCATTTACGGCATTTATTTCAATGCGAGCCTTGTTTTAGGCCACAAGGTTTTGTCATTATAAAGCCACCGAGGGCCGTGTTGCCAAATATTCACTTGTATAAATTCTTTAGTGGTTAGGCCACGTAAAATAAGATCGGCGGGATTATCCTGAGAAGAGACATGACACCAAATGCAAGGAGAAGTGAGGCGTTGTATTTAGGCAATCCGATTAGAAACAAAGGTTTTTAACAAGTGGGGCTGTGTATATCCAATGAAGTACTATCGTGGAGTCTGATCATAGATATACTTTACCAAATTTTAAGAATAATGACTGTGCCACCTTTGTATACAATCGAGCAAGGAGTAGTGCACCACATAGCTCGAGACGAGGCAATATTACAGAACTTACAGGAGCGACCCGTGATTTTGAACATATTAATTTTGTATTTACATCACATTTACTATTGGTACTTCGAACGTAAATGCACGCGCCATATGCCTGTTCGCTAGCATCGCAAAACCCATGAAGTTGGAGCTCAACACTATTAGACAATAGTAAACAACGATCGAAGTGGAGTGTTTCAAGTACTGGTAATTTGTATTGATAGGATGACCATCCCATGAGACACCTGCGTTCCGTAACAATTGAATGATTATTTTTGCATAAACGCCAACTGGTCCTAAAAGTCCCAGGGGATCAAATAATTCAGCGATTTGAGACAGAATTGGTATTGGTTTTCGTTGCATTTGATAAATTTACTTTATAAAATATTTTATCCTGCTGAGAATTTCAGTAAATGCCTAAGGTCTTAATTGTCGTATCAAGATCGAAGGACATATGCTTGCTTTCTGGATTTTCGTGATAATGAGTTATTAAAGATGGTTCATCTGACGCCCATTTTCGGAGACAGAATCCACCCTTTTTTTTAACAATGTTTGTAATTCGTCACGGAGGGATTCAGCTTGTTGTTGTGTATTTGCACCCGTTAGAAAATCGTCGACAGAGAAGTCACGTTTTAATATATATGCTGCGAGGGGATGATGATCACCTTCATCTTCAGCCAATTGATGAAGAGTCCGGATGGCTAGAAATGGTGCAATAGATGTACCATAAGTAACTGTGTCGAGTGTATAATGATCGATTGTTGATTGAGAATCATCACGATACAATATTTTTTTATATATAGCATGTTCTGGGTGAACGAGAATATGCCGATACATTTTCTCCGTCCGCCGTCAGAGCAAATTGATGAGAGCGAAAACGAATAAGAATAGAAAACAAATTGGGGATCAAGTAAAAATATATTTTTATTGATGGCATTGATGTTGTTATTCGAGGGACAATCAAAAACTCGATATTTCTTTTTTGATAACTATTACATTTAGATTTTACCGTAGCAAATCTGGGCTGAGCAATATTTGTTGAGCTGTTATCAAGCCCTGTCACCGAGACATTGGTAGTTTTTCTTTCTAGATTTAAGAAATCTGTTATTACTTATGCAATGCAACGCACTTGTGACCCCCCGTCTAGAAAGATACGACATAGTTTCGATTCTCCTTGTTTGTTAACAATTTCAATCATAGTTGTAGCTAAAAGATTTTCAGAAACGACATAAGCATGCAAGGTAGTGATTAATTGTGTCTGCCCAATGGCAGTGTCTTTATTTATGTGAACTCTACGGTCATTTTTTTTTATCAAAATGTAATAGCGAATGGTGCTTTTGATTGCACGTTCTACAATTTCCAGAGTTGCATTGATTAGAGCGACGGCCTGTTCGCAAGCAATTAATGCACCAAGCTGAGTTGTTTGCTACTTCGTAAAGCCGTGAAGGGGTTAATGCTTCAAATTTCCTACATGATTTTATATAGTGATGTCCATCGCAATAATTACACGAAATTTTGGATGTTGTAGCAGAGTATACTTGGCGCGATCGATGATTTGTTCGTTTTTCGATCGATCGCGCGATCGATGATTATGTTTTTTGTAAATCGGGTTAAGTTTTAAAGTTAATACATTGCCCGAGTTTTCTAATTGAGCTCTTTTCGTCAAGAATGTTTGCAGTTGGCTCATAGTAGCGTGAGATATGTCATTGCTGAACTCATCCCATTTTTCACGCGTAATTTCGTCAAACTTGGCACGAATAATTACATTTAAAATCGAGTCCCATAAATCTACAGGTTCTTTCATAACCTTGAGTGCGCGAAGATGTATTTGGATATTATTGAGCATATTAAGATTTAACAAGGCTTTAAAATTCGCTTCACGTATGATTTTTTTTGTCATATCTTTCTCTTAATAAATTCCACACTTCGTTATTTTCAGCAGATGACGTTATTGAGTCTATAATTTCTGCTGCTTCCCCAACATCCCTTGGAGAATGTAATTTATGGATTGTAGGAATACGAGTTTCATTATGAACGAGTGAGGTAAACAAGTCACAAAACCTAACCACGCGGCATAGGAGCCACTAACCTTGGGTAGGTTTATTTTCGGCAAAGTAACCTCGATTATTAAAATCACATTCATTTGAATGATTTAATTGTTCAATAACATAACCAGAGAATCTATTCTCTTGAGATGTAGATGGGTGAATGTTATTGACGTTTTCGGAAGATAGAAGGTTCGAAGCGACTGTATATGTTTCGAATTCCGTTCGATAGCTAGCACATTCTTCCACATCATCACTAATAAGTTCTAACTCCAACATAATGGTTTCGAATGATTCGCGCACTTGATCAATTTCATTAGACCGTTTTTCTAAGGTTGGAAAATCTCGCAATGGATCAAATCTTTTTAAAAAGTTATCGTATGTTGTCAATGATCGCTTGGCATTTGCGCGCTTAATTTTTAGGATTTTAATTTGAGTTTCCATCTTATTTATGTTTTTTAATTAAAATTCAAGTGAAACAGGTGATATTAGACTTAGAGATAGGATAGAAACAAGATAGATAAGTGGTTCAAGGACTTACTTGTATGATGACTACATGACTTTAGTCCTTAGTTGGGTGTTGCGGTCGGTTTCCACTGAGACGTTGCAGTTGATTAGTCACTGATGATCTGCTTAACTGACATGATGTATCCACTGATGATGTTCACAAATTTAGGCTTCGGAGACGAATTTTGGCACTATAGATGCGAAAGTCCTTAATTTCTGGATCCAGTGAGAGGTTAAAGATGATTAGCCTCTCGAATAGTTGGTTAGTTGATGATCTGCCCAACTGAGATTATGTATCCACTGATGATGTACACAGATTTAAGCTTGTAGGTAGGTAAGGTAAGGCTTGTAGGTTGTAGGTAATTACTAGGACATAAAAGGATAAGGGACTGGGAATAGAAATTTGTATGAGCTTCACGTGTTAAATTTTCACAACATATACTAGCGCTACTTATTTAGCCGTATATGAAGATTGTTTAACACATGTGAGAAATTCCCACAAAACTAAACATAACAATTATATCTAAGAAATAATGCGTAATCCTAGAGTAATGGGATTTTTCCAAGTGAATAAAAAATGTTAGGTACAGTGTAAATTTTGTAGCGTATTTGTAAACGTGGGACTGAACAATACTCATCGGGCAATCTACCGGATTTTACGTCGACACATCCTAGCTATCAATTTATCGATTGACCTTTGCATATTTTTCATCGCGCGTAGACCAGTAATGGTTTTCAATGCAAGGAGCCACATGTGTTTACCCCGCTGTATTGAAGAACACCTATGCGAACCGATAGATAATTCAGAACGTTGCCTTGAATAATTATATTAGGTTATTAGTTTCTAATTAATATCAAACCGAAAAGGACGGGATTTTAATGAAAAACTTGATTTTGCTATACAATTTACGCGATTCTTCCGAAACTTTTTATTTCAGGTATTAAAACCCCTAAACTTGATTCTTGACACCAAACCGTCTTATTTTAAATCAAATATTTCCTTTTGCGCACAGAAACATTATCTTGTAGAAAAATCGGCGAATGATTTTCGATCATTAGAACATTCGAAATTTTTTGTTTTAACAGGCATACATATTTTTAGAGTTTATTTTACCTCCGATGAACACTCATTCTTATCCACCGGTAAATCCGGTAACAACCCATACCATCACCGATCGATCTTGGACCATACTGCCATTTACTGAAAATTATTTCTTCCTTCCGAATACTACTTAAAAAAAATCTGCAGCCATGTGAAATATTTTTTTTTTTCGTCAAAAAGAGCTAAAGCGAAATCCAGTTGTTGGTTTGACGACTATTGAATTACGTTATTTATGTTACCACTTTGCAATGACGTTCTATATAGTGTGTACTTCCATTTCGACACCATCTCTCGAAGCCTTCATAATTGGACGCTTTTGATATCGCTCGTTGTCGACCTGGTGAGTTTCCCCGTATATCTATGTATCCGTTATCGAATTGTTTACTGCCTTTCGACTCTTTTGTAGTATTCCAGTATTCCTGTATTTTTCCTTCCAGTATTTTTTGCAGTTTCTATACTAATGTTTCCTTGTCATTGATAGAATGATGACGAAATCTTCCTTCCATTATATTCTATGGGTGTTCAATGGAATGTAGATCTCGCGACTCTTGGGGAGTATAGAGCTTCTAGAGTAGCTGGAAGTTTTATCGTGCTCTGCCTTAAATTTTTCTTCAATGTATCCAGATATTCGCATCTGTACAGAACAAATGCGATAAATTCCATTTGATGAATTCTCTTGATACAGAATTTACTTTTGATCTGAAAATATCACCTTGCTCTTTGACAAAAGTGAATCACTTTAAGGACCACCACTGTGAGTATGGGTTACAAAAAGCATTGCAAATTTGGCGAATTATTTGCAACCTCTTAAGGTTTCACAAAAAGTCCTCTCTTGCTGCTGCACTGGTAGCAGTTCTCAGTCACAAATTAAATGGCATTCCCCGTACCAAGACTAACGAATCGAAAAAAAATATTTAAATTACGAGATTATTGAAAATTTAAAAAAAAAGGTTAAGTAAAAAGAAAATAAATCACGAAATATCATACATACTATTAATCTTGCATTCCAGCCCCACACATTGTATCTTCCACTTTTTAAATGATTTCGATGAGACAGCTAAGTCCTTCCTGAATGCGGATCAATGTTTTTTCGCAGAAACTATCGATGATTTGGTTTATTCTACTACTTGTCGCCTCGTATCATCTCTGTTAGCGACATTCGAGCAAATAAAATAAAATAAAATAACAATTAATTTTGAATATAACAATTTATTGTTTTGGTTAAGGTTTTTTATATGTACCCATATTTTTAAGTTAAAAGACAATCAATGGATAGAAGTATCAATAGAAGTACCAAGGCATCGGAGTATCAATGGATAGAAGTACAAATGTATAGAGTCATAGAAGTTGAAAAATAAACATAAGGAGAATCAGGAAGCTGTTTTTTTAGCCCCAGAAGTCCTTGAATCGCCAAATCACAAAGCCCAAGAGAATAAGATCGATGCCAAGAAGATAGTAAGCAGGCATCAGAGGTGTTCAGGACGCAGCGCAGCAGCAGGAAGTGAAGTCCCGAAACCAAGTTGAGGTGGAGATTCGTGCTAGAGGAAGCAGAAGTGGTCAGAGGTAGCGCAGCACAATTCACAGGTGGTCAGAATCAGCGCACAGGTGGTTTGATCCTTTTTATTTATTAATCTAATATGAAGGAGTAATAGTCCGGGAGGTAGCGTTGCAATTTTGTTGGAGATTCCGAGTCGATCAATTTCTATTTTAAATGATTTCTGTAAAATAGTTGTAAAATCATTTCAAAGTCAGACGTCAGAATATTGGTGGATGTGGGGGGGAAAAATGTATATGGCGTTAAAAAAAATAATCTAATAGTTATTCGAGCCTTTTTCGAGAATTTTTTGTTTGCAACTTGTCTCTTCATGGTAAATACTATTATAAACTACTCAAGACGGCATACGAGATTTTCCAATAAAATGACTTACTATCTATGCAAGATCCAAATGTTCAAATGTTAGAATATTAGGGGGAACTTGCAATCGTAATGAACTTGTTGCAGGTTCTAAGATTTCACGTACTCGTGGTTTTTTATTATAAGGTTCGATTTCAAAAGTAACTGCATCAAAAGTCCGACGTCTTCTTTTTTTGTTGTGTCGGGCTGAGCACTTGCATCGCATTGTTCAGAAGCTTCATTAGAATGTTCTTGAGGAGTCTCAATCAAATTTTCTTGAGTATTAATCGCTACATCTTCAGAATCATTTTCATTCGAATCAATAATATTTTGAAATATAATCCCGACAGTATCATGCAATGTGTCCTTTCCACTGGAAGTATCAACAAATCTATCAAAATTATCAAATGCCACACCTGTACATAAACCTCTGGAGCGGATAATACCTTCCGGGCAAACATCATTTTTTTGTGCTGAAGCGAATGTCGCTTCCGTTTCCAACTCTTCTAGAACAGTGTAGCTACAACAGTGCCCAAATCTGTTGATAATATTGATAATTTTTTTACTATTCGTTAAACCTTTTAACGCCGTTCCTAAATAAATGTGCTTAGCAGGTTTGATTTTGGCTTTAGTTACTGCATCCGATTCAGAGGCTTCATCACTTTTTTCATTATCGGATTCATTTATTTCTTCTTCAACGTTTTGGCAACTTCCATTATCATCATCAATTGCAGAGTCGCCTATGCTTGCATTCAAAGCACTTTGGCCGCTTGTTCTGGGTTCATCTTGCGAACTAAAGTAAAAAAAAAAAATAAATTCAAAAATTTTTTGTAAGCTCATTGATGTCTACACTCCAAGGTCATCCTCATTTCTAATGGCATTGGCGTGGCAATATTTATGCATGAATTCACTTATGAAAATGACAAACGTGCAGTTAAAAACATTAAAATGATCAAATTCTTATAACTCATCTTAATGCTGATGAAGTTTCAGATTGAAGAAGCGGTCGATATTTTTTTGGCTACGCAGAAAACGCACGATAACACTGGGGGTGATATTTTTGCAAATCATTAGCTTCAGTAGGAACTTTGGCGTCACTCATACACAAATTGTATTCTTTGCGAATAGCTAAAATCTTATTCGATTCTTGCAAAATATCACCAAAAGATCACCTTCACTTTTTTTTCAAACAGAATACACAAAAAGATAAAACTTTCTTCTTATTTTGATCTTTATTCGGCATTTTGAACGTTTTTCAAGCAGACGCGTCAAAAGCACAATTTCAAAGAAAATATAAAATCGGAGCAACGAGACGATGTGTACAAGGACAGCTGGACTAATGGTTGCCTCCAATTTTTCTACGTAGATGTACCCTGAACAGACCTATGATTCCTTAGTAAAGGTCCGCATAATTAACTAGAAACGCACAGGTAGCGTTGCTAGAATTTGTGTGCAAGTGGAAATACAAATGAAATATATATATATATATTTACATATATAGATATGTTTGTGTTTAAGCAGAAGTGTATATTTCCATTACGAAAACAACCATAAAATACAGATCAAATTAGTTGTATGTCACTCGAAATTTTTATAACACCTTCGAAAATGAATTTAAACAAAAATACGTCAGTTATGAGTATGAAAGGGGAAAGATTGTTAGTTGAAAGATTGTTAGCAGCGAAAGAAAGGAACTAGGTGCGACCTATCGGTTGCCCAATATTTATTTAATTAATTATTCTTGATTATATATTATTTTTTTGAAAATACACCACATGGCGCCCAAAGTGTGCCCCAATTTTTATTTCATTATTATTAATTATATATATTTATTATTTCTTTGAAAATAAATCACAATCTTACTAATAATCACAGCGAAATTTTGTGATCATGCCCCTTGAACGCATGGTCACCATTTCCGACAGAAGCAAGCTTTCATGAACATTTATGGTAAATTTTTGTTTTTTCTTTTCTTTTCAGATACAAAGACCTGTAACACTTCGTATAAATACACTAAAGACACGCAGAAAAGATTTAGCCACAACTTTAATTACTCGTGGAGCAAACTTGGATCCGTTAGGAAAATGGTCTGATGTCGGGCTAGTTGCCTACGACTCTATGGTTCCTTTAGGTGCTACACCGGAATATTTAGCTGGCCATTATATTATGCAAGGCGCTGCCAGCCTTTTACCTGTTATGGCGTTAGCTCCACAGCAGCATGAAAGAATACTTGATATGTGTGCAGCTCCTGGAGGCAAAAGTAGCCATATAGCAGCACTGATGAAAAATACTGGAATTTTATTTTCTAACGATATAAACAAAGAACGTTTGAAAGCAGTCATTGCAAATTTTCATAGAATGGGCGTTAGCAACACAATAGTCACTTGCGAGCGAGGTGAGTTGCTTCATTCAATTATCCCACGCGTTGACAGAGTGCTGCTTGACGCGCCTTGCACTGGCACTGGCATATTATCAAAGGACCCTACAGCAAAGGTTTCAAAATCTTATGTGGATGTTCAAAAGTGCTCGAACATGCAAAAGAAACTCATTCTAGCAGCTATCGACTGTTTGGATTCTAATTCAAAAACCGGTGGATTTTTAGTTTATTCGACTTGCTCTGTTCTGCCAGAAGAAAATGAATTGGTTGTAGATTACGCATTAAAAAGAAGACACGTCAAATTGATCCCAACCGGTTTGGACTTGGGCCTCGAAGGTTTTGTGAAATACAAGTGTAATAGATTTCATCCAAGCGTTAAACTTACAAGACGAGTTTATCCTCATGTTCACAATATGGATGGCTTTTTTGTGGCGAAATTTAAAAAGTTATCAAATAATGTACCTATCAGCACTTGTAATGAAATTTAATATGAAATATACTGGGAAAATATGGACTTTGAACAAATTTATAGTTCGTATTTAGAAAAATAAAGACTTAAGCAGCAGCCCCTCATTGGAAAGCAAGAATTAACTCTTGAAAAAATTCGGTACGGTGTCGGTACGACTAAAGGTTGTCCATCCACAGTTCCCTGGAATCCAGTAGATGACGAAGTTCCTGTCGCTGTTTTCATTCAAGAATTTTCTCATTTTAGAAGGGATGTATTTAATGTTTTCAATGTCGGCTATTTCTTGGATGCAGTGTTGTGAGTCTATGAAAATTATGATATTTTAACAAACTTTGTGATTCTGTAATGTCTAGTTGTGTAAACGCTAGATGTTTCCATGATTTCTGCATTATTTACTGAAGAGATGTTGTTGAGTTTGTAGAGGCTAATTGTTTCGGTGCTGACGTGATGAATGGCGCATCCTGTGCCAAGGGGATTTTTAATTGCATCCTTGGAAAGATTTAATGGGTGTCAATTAATGAGTCTACTATTGGGAGTATGTAAGTTGTAAGATCGTTGTAATCGATGAGGGACATGTTATGTGAAGTTGTAATCGGAATTGTTGAATTGAAAAAGGAAGTTCTTTGGAGATGTGTTCATTTCTCCCCAGCAGGCGTTGATTAGATCTAGGAACTTCCTGTGCATTAGTGTGTAGTTGGAACTGATGTTTTCTGAGAGTACTTTTCTGAATTCACTGTCATGGACGTTTTTCACGCGTGATCAAGGCACTACAAGTACCCGATCAAAACAAACAAAATGATGAATAAAGACAAACAGGAAAACCTAGGGGTGGGGATATACACTCCGGATTGTGTGAGGGAGCTTCGACGTCATGCGGGCTTCTCTCCAGCAATCTGGAAGGGGTAAGTCGCCAGGGCCACTGAAGAATCAGAAGCTACAAGTGACCAGATCACCGAAGCAGGCATGTTCAAACCCAGGCCAAAATTACTGAGGACTCCGCCTTAACGTGTACCAAAGCTTACCCAGAACAGGGAGAAGAAAACGGGGAAGCAAACTTCCATTGATCGCTTTACGGTAGCGACAAAGGCGCGTGCCCAAACTACATTTCTTGCCTGCGCTGCTTCTGCTCGAGGTGACGTAGCAATTAATACAAGATGCGTAGTAGAGGCGCTAGGGACCGAAGTCATCGACACCAAGCGCCATTCGCCAGGGACTGTTGAAAGTCAAATACTGGACCCTGTGGAAATGAAAAAAGCGATGCTCAGCAACTGCCAGACACTCTAACTTGCAATAGACTGAAAGCTTCAATTGAGGACGAGCTGGCCGATAGCCGTCGACCGAAGTGAGGATGAGCGGCTCACGAGAAATATAAACGCGGTACTAAAGGTAATGAGGAATGCGACCAACGTCCGCAAAAATATCAACACGGACATTAAAAGCGGGGTTGATGAACTGGAGGACCTTGTTGACAGAATCCAGCACTACCCCTGCAGATGGCTTCGGGCAGAGAGCGAGTTGAAAGAGCTCAATAAAAGCCACCCCTCCCCCCTCAACGAAAATATTACTCCTTATGTGTGCTCCAAATCGCAACTGAAAGCTGCGAAAGAAGGTTTGATCCAACAGCCGCCAGAAAAGCACGACGGCATAAAACCCAGCGCGATGCCTAAAAAGACCAGGTGCAAGTAGCGTAGGGATGCTCTGCTAATCAAGCCTGCGAACGGGGGGACTTATGCCGAGGTTCTCAAGGAAATCAGGCAAAATATCCAACCCGAAGAAACCGTATCTGCATACAAGAAGTAATAACGACCAAAACAGGAGGCCTCTTTGTAGAACTCGGGGCGAAGACCACCGACAAGGGCCTGTTGGAGAGTGCCGTCAGGGATCTCCTTGGCTCTAAAGCTGTTTTCTCGACATAACAGCCAATGGCCACTTTGGAAATAATAGACATTGACTGTGTTCCGGATGTCAAAGAAGTAGAAGAGTCTATTACACAAACTTCCTACAGCAGACAGCTTTAGAGTAAGGCTGACGCCTAGCAATCCCCGAGGGCAAAGGGTGGCAATAGTAGACATCACTGAAAAAGACGCCGTGCAACTCCTGGCCAAGGAGAAAAACCGACTGGATCGTGTGCAAAATACGCGGGAGCGTAGTTCTAGCTCGATGCTAGAAGTGCCTCAGTTACGGACACATTTCCTGGAACTGCAAAGGGTCAGATCAAAGCAACATGTGCTACAAGTGTGGCACTCCCGGCCATAAGGCGAAGGAGTGCCCAAATGAACCTAGCTGCGTCTTGTGCAAAGCTAAGGGATTGTAGCCTGAAGACCTAGGTCATACTCCAGGAAGTGGTAGGCGCCTGAAGTTCTAAGACGGACATATCAAGATAAAAGACATGATCCAAGTCTTGAAGATCAACCTACACCGTAGCTCAACCGCATAAAACTTACTCAATCAGGTTGCGAGGGAGAAAACAGTCGACCTGTTGCTGATATCTGAGCAACTCCACAACAAGGAGGAGGCTGGATGGTTTTGCGATCTATCTGGCACCGCCGCCATCTGAGTGCGGTGTAGTCCTCTACTCTCAGTTCGGACTTTTTCCAGCGGGGATGGCTTTGTGTTGATTAGGTGTGTGGATATGCCTTTCTGACATTTCATTTATGACGTCTCTCCCACGCCGAATGAGCCAATTTCACGCTTCCAGAGCAATCTTGAAGAACTGGAGGTGTCCGCTGTCTCGAGCTCGGAAGGCCGAATCTTGGGAATGGGGAATGACTCATCCAAATACAAGAGGAAAGCGAATCCTAGAAATGGTGGCTAGGAGGGAACTGTTAATCATGAACGTTGGGATACACCAACCTCCGACGGCGAGGCTGCTTGGGAACCATCCCGGACGTGATATTTGTTTCGAAGACCTTAGTGTGTAGTATACACAAATGGAGGGTACTCGAGGAGAGCTATCCACAGTACATTGTTTTCAAAATTGGCAAGCGTGCATCTCGACGCGTAGCAATCCAACGTTCAACTGTAGGTTTGAACATTGCTAAAATGGATGTTGACGCGTTTGCCGCAGTCCTAATGAGCGGTGAAACCATGACTGGGACGAGGGAAGTCTCAGCTGAAAGTACAGTGAACTCCACCATGAGACTTATCAAGTCTGCGTGCAACTACTCTATGCCTAGGTGACGGCCACGACACGATAAGCCTGCTATGTACTGATGGTCAGCAGAAATCGCTTAGAAGCGAAGAGAATGCCACAGACTTCACCGTGAAGCCCAACGTTCAAGGGATCGAGACGTCACATTCCCAAATGCTGGCAAACAGATCGGCTAGGAAACTCCTCCGTACGTCAACCAACGAGTGCAAGGTTCGCTGCTGGCACAAGCTCGTTGAGGACATCAATAGGGACCTGTGGAGCCTGGGTTACAAGCATGCAATGCGGAAACTAGGAGTCGTATGGAGGCTCTGTGTGCTTGAAGCGTAAAAAATGGACAAGTCCGGCAGAATGCCCACTGTTTAGTCTGGACGGGGCGATGAAAGTATTAAAAACTGAAAGGCCACGGGGAAAGACGGTATCCCAGGTGAAGTGGTGCAGCTTACACATCAAGTTTGCCTTACATGTTGTTCAGCACATGCAACGCGTGCCTGCAGCAGAACGAGTTCCCAATTTGCTGGAAAGAGGCGAGGCTCGTGCTGATCAGCAAAGGATAGTGGAATCCGGAGCCACCATCTCCATATCGGCCCCTATGTATGTTGAACGCCGCCGAGAAAGTGCTCGAGATGCTCATCAGAGGGAGACTATCCGAGCTGCTGGGGATCTACTTCTTCTGCAGTACGGCTTCAGGGCTGGGCGATCCATGATCGGCGCCTGGAAATGCATTCAATGCAGTTGCAGATAAATGTATGTGGAATAGATTTACGGAAGAATTTCGCACTAAGCATTTTAGCGTAATTCGAATAAAGGGAATCTAATAGGGTGTACTGTAACATTTATCCTCATGTTCACAATATGAATAGCTTTTTTGTGGCGAAATTTATCAAGTTATCAAACAATGTACCTCTCAGCACATTTAATGAAATTTAATATGAAATATACTGGGAAAATATGGACTTTGTTTTCAAACGGAACAAGTTTGTAGTTCGTATTTAGAAAAATTAAGACTTAAGCAGCAGCCGCTCATTGGAAAGCAAGAATTAACTCTTGAAAAAATTCCTTTGTTACGTACATATGGACGAATTTTAGTATTGATATTATTATATATGCGCATACACATGTTCCAAACTCGACGGATGCGATCATAAAAATTTGTTTGTGATCGATCTTATAATACTTGCTCTCAAAAATTTCTCGAAGACCAGAAGAAAAATCAAACAAAAATTTCCAAAGCATAAATCACGATTTGCTTAAAAAACACTCGAGACGAAGATGTTAAACACAAAAAGAATAGTACGTGAGCTACGGTATTTTGTCGAGTAGTTGAAAGAAGCAGTATCGTGCACTTTTGCGTTCATTTCCATTTACTAAAAGAACTTCAATTGATTACATCCTTTAGAATATTTCAAAAATCTTATTCCATGAAACTTAAGATTCCCGTATAAGATGGAACACCACAAATAGGAAGAAACACCACAATATGGTATTTAAGAGACTAATTCAATAATGACGATGCAAACAATTGCGTAGTTGGTGGTTTCCTCTATTAACTCATTGATGGTCAAGAAAGAGTAATTATCTTATACGGCAAAATTATATCGTCCTTTATTAATGTGACCCAGCGACTCAGTACGAATCATTCAGAAAAGAATGAGGGATCAAGCGGGATTACGATGGTTGCTGCAATTGATGGAACGACACAGGGCAATGTCACGCCACAGTAAGGTAGGTGTCGCATGAAAACCAAGTAGCAATTATACTGAGATGGTTACCAGCAATCATAGATGCATGGATACGATATTTTTTGCTGGAATTAAAAATCTATTGAGGAAGTACGAGCCTTTGAAGATTCGATGTTCTAGTTCATCATGACTAGCCCACCAAATGCAATGGTTGGATGTAGTTAAGTTCGCTTTCTTCAGTCTTGTCTTGTACGTGTCTTCTGCGTACATTCTTTTTACTCCGTTATCCATTCATCATTTACTTTTTCTTGGATTAGCTTTGCCCTCATTAAAAGCTTTTTAGCTTAGAAAATTATGATATTTTAACATACTTTGTGGTGTGTTGTGTAATGGCTAGATGTTTCCATGATTTCTGCATTATTTACTGAAGAGATGTTGTTGAGTTTGTAGAGGCTTATTGTTTCCGTGCTGACGTGATGAATGGCGCATTCTGTGCCAAGGGGATTTTTAATTGCATCCGTGGAAAAGATTTCATGGGTGTCAATTAATGAGTCTACTATTGTGGGTATGTAAGTTGTAAGATCGTTGTAATCGATGAGGGACATGTTATGTGAAGTTGTTATCGGAATTGTTGAATTGAAAAAGGAAGTTCTTCGGAGATGTGTTCATTTCTCCCCAGCAGGCGTTGATTAGATCTAGGAATTTCTTGTGCATTAGTGTGTAGTTGGAACTGATGTTTTCTGAGAGTACTTTTCTGAATTCACTGTCATGGACGTTTTTCACGCGTGATCAAGGCACTAAAAGTACCCGATCAAAACAAACAAAATAATGAAGACAAACAGGAGAACCTAGGGGTGGGGATATACACTCCGACGTGTGAGGGAGCTTCGACGTCATGCGGGCTTCTCTCCAGCAATCTGGAAGGGGTAAGTCGCCAGGGCCACTGAAGAATCAGAAGCTACAAGTGACCAGATCACCGAAGCAGGCATGTTCAAACCCAGGCCAAAATTACTGAGGACTCCGCCTTAACGTGTACCAAAGCTTACCCAGAACAGGGAGAAGAAAACGGGGAAGCAAACTTCCATTGATCGCTTTACGGTAGCGACAAAGGCGCGTGCCCAAACTACATTTCTTGCCTGCGCTGCTTCTGCTCGAGGTGACGTAGCAATTAATACAAGATGCGTAGTAGAGGCGCTAAGGACCGAAGTCATCGACACCAAGCGCCATTCGCCAGGGACTGTTGAAAGTCAAATACTGGACCCTGTGGAAATGAAAAAAACGATGCTCAGCAACTGCCAGACACTCTAACTTGCAATAGACTGAAAGCTTCAATTGAGGACGAGCTGGCCGATAGCCGTCGACCGAAGTGAGGATGAGCGGCTCACAAGAAATATAAACGCGGTACTAAAGGTAATGAGGAATGCGACCTACGTCCGGAAAAATATCAACACGGACATTAAAAGCGGGGTTGATGAACTGGAGGACCTTGTTGACAGAATCCAGCACTACCCCTGCAGATGGCTTCGGGCAGAGAGCGAGTTGAAAGAGCTCAATAAAAGCCACCCCTCCCCCCTCAACGAAAATATTACTC
Organism: Stratiomys singularior; assembly: GCA_954870665.1. Taxonomy (NCBI): domain Eukaryota; kingdom Metazoa; phylum Arthropoda; class Insecta; order Diptera; family Stratiomyidae; genus Stratiomys; species Stratiomys singularior. The sequence goes on along the minus strand of OX940878.1, from coordinate 86,683,110 downwards.
CTTATGTGTGCTCCAAATCGCAACTGAAGGCTGCGAAAAAAGGTTTGATCCAACAGCCGCCAGAAAAGCACGACGGCATAAAACCCAGCGCGATGCCTAAAAAGACCAGGTGCAAGTAGCGTAGGGATGCTCTGCTAATCAAGCCTGCGAACGGGGGGACTTATGCCGAGGTTCTCAAGGAAATCAGGCAAAATATCCAACCCGAAGAAACCGTATCTGCATACAAGAAGTAATAACGACCAAAACAGGAGGCCTCTTTGTAGAACTCGGGGCGAAGACCACCGACAAGGGCCTGTTGGAGAGTGCCGTCAGGGATCTCCTTGGCTCTAAAGCTGTTTTCTCGACATAACAGCCAATGGCCACTTTGGAAATAATAGACATTGACTGTGTTCCGGATGTCAAAGAAGTAGAAGAGTCTATTACACAAACTTCCTACAGCAGACAGCTTTAGAGTAAGGCTGACGCCTAGCAATCCCCGAGGGCAAAGGGTGGCAATAGTAGACATAACTGAAAAAGACGCCGTGCAACTCCTGGCCAAGGAGAAAAACCGACTGGATCGTGTGCAAAATACGCGGGAGCGTAGTTCTAGCTCGATGCTAGAAGTGCCTCAGTTACGGACACATTTCCTGGAACTGCAAAGGGTCAGATCAAAGCAACATGTGCTACAAGTGTGGCACTCCCGGCCATAAGGCGAAGGAGTGCCCAAATGAACCTAGCTGCGTCTTGTGCAAAGCTAAGGGATTGTAGCCTGAAGACCTAGGTCATACTCCAGGAAGTGGTAGGCGCCTGAAGTTCTAAGACGGACATATCAAGATAAAAGACATGATCCAAGTCTTGAAGATCAACCTACACCGTAGCTCAACCGCATAAAACTTACTCAATCAGGTTGCGAGGGAGAAAACAGTCGACCTGTTGCTGATATCTGAGCAACTCCACAACAAGGAGGAGGCTGGATGGTATTGCGATCTATCTGGCACCGCCGCCATCTGAGTGCGGTGTAGTCCTCTACTCTCAGTTCGGACTTTTTCCAGCGGGGATGGCTTTGTGTTGATTAGGTGTGTGGATATGCCTTTCTGACATTTCATTTATGACGTCTCTCCCACGCCGAATGAGCCAATTTCACGCTTCCAGAGCAATCTTGAAGAACTGGAGGTGTCCGCTGTCTCGAGCTCGGAAGGCCGAATCTTGGGAATGGGGAATGACTCATCCAAATACAAGAGGAAAGCGAATCCTAGAAATGGTGGCTAGGAGGGAACTGGTAATCATGAACGTTGGGATACACCAACCTCCGACGGCGAGGCTGCTTGGGAACCATCCCGGACGTGATATTTGCTTCGAAGACCTTAGTGTGTAGTATACACAAATGGAGGGTACTCGAGGAGAGCTATCCACAGTACATTGTTTTCAAAATTGGCAAGCGTGCATCTCGACGCGTAGCAATCCAACGTTCAACTGTAGGTTTGAACATTGCTAAAATGGATGTTGACGCGTTTGCCGCAGTCCTAATGAGCGGTGAAACCATGACTGGGACGAGGGAAGTCTCAGCTGAAAGTACAGTGAACTCCACCATGAGACTTATCAAGTCTGCGTGCAACTACTCTATGCCTAGGTGACGGCCACGACACGATAAGCCTGCTATGTACTGATGGTCAGCAGAAATCGCTTAGAAGCGAAGAGAATGCCACAGACTTCACCGTGAAGCCCAACGTTCAAGGGATCGAGACGTCACATTCCCAAATGCTGGCAAACAGATCGGCTAGGAAACTCCTCCGTACGTCAACCAACGAGTGCAAGGTTCGCTGCTGGCACAAGCTCGTTGAGGACATCAATAGGGACCTGTGGAGCCTGGGTTACAAGCATGCAATGCGGAAACTAGGAGTCGTATGGAGGCTCTGTGTGCTTGAAGCGTAAAAAATGGACAAGTCCGGCAGAATGCCCACTGTTTAGTCTGGACGGGGCGATGAAAGTATTAAAAACTGAAAGGCCACGGGGAAAGACGGTATCCCAGGTGAAGTGGTGCAGCTTACACATCAAGTTTGCCTTACATGTTGTTCAGCACATGCAACGCGTGCCTGCAGCAGAACGAGTTCCCAATTTGCTGGAAAGAGGCGAGGCTCGTGCTGATCAGCAAAGGATAGTGGAATCCGGAGCCACCATCTCCATATCGGCCCCTATGTATGTTGAACGCCGCCGAGAAAGTGCTCGAGATGCTCATCAGAGGGAGACTATCCGAGCTGCTGGGGATCTACTTCTTCTGCAGTACGGCTTCAGGGCTGGGCGATCCATGATCGGCGCCTGGAAATGCATTCAATGCAGTTGCAGATAAATGTATGTGGAATAGATTTACGGAAGAATTTCGCACTAAGCATTTTAGCGTAATTCGAATAAAGGGAATCTAATAGGGTGTACTGTAACATTTATCCTCATGTTCACAATATGAATAGCTTTTTTGTGGCGAAATTTATCAAGTTATCAAACAATGTACCTCTCAGCACATTTAATGAAATTTAATATGAAATATACTGGGAAAATATGGACTTTGTTTTCAAACGGAACAAGTTTGTAGTTCGTATTTAGAAAAATTAAGACTTAAGCAGCAGCCGCTCATTGGAAAGCAAGAATTAACTCTTGAAAAAATTCCTTTGTTACGTACATATGGACGAATTTTAGTATTGATATTATTATATATGCGCATACACATGTTCCAAACTCGACGGATGCGATCATAAAAATTTGTTTGTGATCGATCTTATAATACTTGCTCTCAAAAATTTCTCGAAGACCAGAAGAAAAATCAAACAAAAATTTCCAAAGCATAAATCACGATTTGCTTAAAAAACACTCGAGACGAAGATGTTAAACACAAAAAGAATAGTACGTGAGCTACAGTATTTTGTCGAGTAGTTGAAAGAAGCAGTATCGTGCACTTTTGCGTTCATTTCCATTTACTAAAAGAACTTCAATTGATTACATCCTTTAGAATAATATTTCAAAAATCTTATTCCATGAAACTTAAGATTCCCGTATAAGATGGAACACCACAAATAGGAAGAAACACCACAATATGGTATTTAAGAGACTAATTCAATAATGGCGATGCAAACAATTGCGTAGTTGGTGGTTTCCTCTATTAACTCATTGATGGTCAAGAAAGAGTAATTATCTTATACGGCAAAATTATATCGTCCTTTATTAATGTGACCCAGCGACTCAGTACGAATCATTCAGAAAAGAATGAGGGATCAAGCGGGATTACGATGGTTGCTGCAATTGATGGAACGACACAGGGCAATGTCACGCCACAGTAAGGTAGGTGTCGCATGAAAACCAAGTAGCAATTATACTGAGATGGTTACCAGCAATCATAGATGCATGGATACGATATTTTTTGCTGGAATTAAAAATCTATTGAGGAAGTACGAGCCTTTGAAGATTCGATGTTCTAGTTCATCATGACTAGCCCACCAAATGCAATGGTTGGATGTAGTTAAGTTCGCTTTCTTCAGTCTTGTCTTGTACGTGTCTTCTGCGTACATTCTTTTTACTCCGTTATCCATTCATCATTTACTTTTTCTTGGATTAGCTTTGCCCTCATTAAAAGCTTTTTAGCTTAGAAAATTATGATATTTTAACATACTTTGTGGTGTGTTGTGTAATGGCTAGATGTTTCCATGATTTCTGCATTATTTACTGAAGAGATGTTGTTGAGTTTGTAGAGGCTTATTGTTTCCGTGCTGACGTGATGAATGGCGCATTCTGTGCCAAGGGGATTTTTAATTGCATCCGTGGAAAAGATTTCATGGGTGTCAATTAATGAGTCTACTATTGTGGGTATGTAAGTTGTAAGATCGTTGTAATCGATGAGGGACATGTTATGTGAAGTTGTTATCGGAATTGTTGAATTGAAAAAGGAAGTTCTTCGGAGATGTGTTCATTTCTCCCCAGCAGGCGTTGATTAGATCTAGGAATTTCTTGTGCATTAGTGTGTAGTTGGAACTGATGTTTTCTGAGAGTACTTTTCTGAATTCACTGTCATGGACGTTTTTCACGCGTGATCAAGGCACTAAAAGTACCCGATCAAAACAAACAAAATAATGAAGACAAACAGGAGAACCTAGGGGTGGGGATATACACTCCGACGTGTGAGGGAGCTTCGACGTCATGCGGGCTTCTCTCCAGCAATCTGGAAGGGGTAAGTCGCCAGGGCCACTGAAGAATCAGAAGCTACAAGTGACCAGATCACCGAAGCAGGCATGTTCAAACCCAGGCCAAAATTACTGAGGACTCCGCCTTAACGTGTACCAAAGCTTACCCAGAACAGGGAGAAGAAAACGGGGAAGCAAACTTCCATTGATCGCTTTACGGTAGCGACAAAGGCGCGTGCCCAAACTACATTTCTTGCCTGCGCTGCTTCTGCTCGAGGTGACGTAGCAATTAATACAAGATGCGTAGTAGAGGCGCTAAGGACCGAAGTCATCGACACCAAGCGCCATTCGCCAGGGACTGTTGAAAGTCAAATACTGGACCCTGTGGAAATGAAAAAAACGATGCTCAGCAACTGCCAGACACTCTAACTTGCAATAGACTGAAAGCTTCAATTGAGGACGAGCTGGCCGATAGCCGTCGACCGAAGTGAGGATGAGCGGCTCACAAGAAATATAAACGCGGTACTAAAGGTAATGAGGAATGCGACCTACGTCCGGAAAAATATCAACACGGACATTAAAAGCGGGGTTGATGAACTGGAGGACCTTGTTGACAGAATCCAGCACTACCCCTGCAGATGGCTTCGGGCAGAGAGCGAGTTGAAAGAGCTCAATAAAAGCCACCCCTCCCCCCTCAACGAAAATATTACTCCTTATGTGTGCTCCAAATCGCAACTGAAGGCTGCGAAAAAAGGTTTGATCCAACAGCCGCCAGAAAAGCACGACGGCATAAAACCCAGCGCGATGCCTAAAAAGACCAGGTGCAAGTAGCGTAGGGATGCTCTGCTAATCAAGCCTGCGAACGGGGGGACTTATGCCGAGGTTCTCAAGGAAATCAGGCAAAATATCCAACCCGAAGAAACCGTATCTGCATACAAGAAGTAATAACGACCAAAACAGGAGGCCTCTTTGTAGAACTCGGGGCGAAGACCACCGACAAGGGCCTGTTGGAGAGTGCCGTCAGGGATCTCCTTGGCTCTAAAGCTGTTTTCTCGACATAACAGCCAATGGCCACTTTGGAAATAATAGACATTGACTGTGTTCCGGATGTCAAAGAAGTAGAAGAGTCTATTACACAAACTTCCTACAGCAGACAGCTTTAGAGTAAGGCTGACGCCTAGCAATCCCCGAGGGCAAAGGGTGGCAATAGTAGACATCACTGAAAAAGACGCCGTGCAACTCCTGGCCAAGGAGAAAAACCGACTGGATCGTGTGCAAAATACGCGGGAGCGTAGTTCTAGCTCGATGCTAGAAGTGCCTCAGTTACGGACACATTTCCTGGAACTGCAAAGGGTCAGATCAAAGCAACATGTGCTACAAGTGTGGCACTCCCGGCCATAAGGCGAAGGAGTGCCCAAATGAACCTAGCTGCGTCTTGTGCAAAGCTAAGGGATTGTAGCCTGAAGACCTAGGTCATACTCCAGGAAGTGGTAGGCGCCTGAAGTTCTAAGACGGACATATCAAGATAAAAGACATGATCCAAGTCTTGAAGATCAACCTACACCGTAGCTCAACCGCATAAAACTTACTCAATCAGGTTGCGAGGGAGAAAACAGTCGACCTGTTGCTGATATCTGAGCAACTCCACAACAAGGAGGAGGCTGGATGGTATTGCGATCTATCTGGCACCGCCGCCATCTGAGTGCGGTGTAGTCCTCTACTCTCAGTTCGGACTTTTTCCAGCGGGGATGGCTTTGTGTTGATTAGGTGTGTGGATATGCCTTTCTGACATTTCATTTATGACGTCTCTCCCACGCCGAATGAGCCAATTTCACGCTTCCAGAGCAATCTTGAAGAACTGGAGGTGTCCGCTGTCTCGAGCTCGGAAGGCCGAATCTTGGGAATGGGGAATGACTCATCCAAATACAAGAGGAAAGCGAATCCTAGAAATGGTGGCTAGGAGGGAACTGGTAATCATGAACGTTGGGATACACCAACCTCCGACGGCGAGGCTGCTTGGGAACCATCCCGGACGTGATATTTGCTTCGAAGACCTTAGTGTGTAGTATACACAAATGGAGGGTACTCGAGGAGAGCTATCCACAGTACATTGTTTTCAAAATTGGCAAGCGTGCATCTCGACGCGTAGCAATCCAACGTTCAACTGTAGGTTTGAACATTGCTAAAATGGATGTTGACGCGTTTGCCGCAGTCCTAATGAGCGGTGAAACCATGACTGGGACGAGGGAAGTCTCAGCTGAAAGTACAGTGAACTCCACCATGAGACTTATCAAGTCTGCGTGCAACTACTCTATGCCTAGGTGACGGCCACGACACGATAAGCCTGCTATGTACTGATGGTCAGCAGAAATCGCTTAGAAGCGAAGAGAATGCCACAGACTTCACCGTGAAGCCCAACGTTCAAGGGATCGAGACGTCACATTCCCAAATGCTGGCAAACAGATCGGCTAGGAAACTCCTCCGTACGTCAACCAACGAGTGCAAGGTTCGCTGCTGGCACAAGCTCGTTAAGGACATCAATAGGGACCTGTGGAGCCTGGGTTACAAGCATGCAATGCGGAAACTAGGAGTCGTATGGAGGCTCTGTGTGCTTGAAGCGTAAAAAATGGACAAGTCCGGCAGAATGCCCACTGTTTAGTCTGGACGGGGCGATGAAAGTATTAAAAACTGAAAGGCCACGGGGAAAGACGGTATCCCAGGTGAAGTGGTGCAGCTTACACATCAAGTTTGCCTTACATGTTGTTCAGCACATGCAACGCGTGCCTGCAGCAGAACGAGTTCCCAATTTGCTGGAAAGAGGCGAGGCTCGTGCTGATCAGCAAAGGATAGTGGAATCCGGAGCCACCATCTCCATATCGGCCCCTATGTATGTTGAACGCCGCCGAGAAAGTGCTCGAGATGCTCATCAGAGGGAGACTATCCGAGCTGCTGGGGATCTACTTCTTCTGCAGTACGGCTTCAGGGCTGGGCGATCCATGATCGGCGCCTGGAAATGCATTCAATGCAGTTGCAGATAAATGTATGTGGAATAGATTTACGGAAGAATTTCGCACTAAGCATTTTAGCGTAATTCGAATAAAGGGAATCTAATAGGGTGTACTGTAACATTTATCCTCATGTTCACAATATGAATAGCTTTTTTGTGGCGAAATTTATCAAGTTATCAAACAATGTACCTCTCAGCACATTTAATGAAATTTAATATGAAATATACTGGGAAAATATGGACTTTGTTTTCAAACGGAACAAGTTTGTAGTTCGTATTTAGAAAAATTAAGACTTAAGCAGCAGCCGCTCATTGGAAAGCAAGAATTAACTCTTGAAAAAATTCCTTTGTTACGTACATATGGACGAATTTTAGTATTGATATTATTATATATGCGCATACACATGTTCCAAACTCGACGGATGCGATCATAAAAATTTGTTTGTGATCGATCTTATAATACTTGCTCTCAAAAATTTCTCGAAGACCAGAAGAAAAATCAAACAAAAATTTCCAAAGCATAAATCACGATTTGCTTAAAAAACACTCGAGACGAAGATGTTAAACACAAAAAGAATAGTACGTGAGCTACGGTATTTTGTCGAGTAGTTGAAAGAAGCAGTATCGTGCACTTTTGCGTTCATTTCCATTTACTAAAAGAACTTCAATTGATTACATCCTTTAGAATATTTCAAAAATCTTATTCCATGAAACTTAAGATTCCCGTATAAGATGGAACACCACAAATAGGAAGAAACACCACAATATGGTATTTAAGAGACTAATTCAATAATGACGATGCAAACAATTGCGTAGTTGGTGGTTTCCTCTATTAACTCATTGATGGTCAAGAAAGAGTAATTATCTTATACGGCAAAATTATATCGTCCTTTATTAATGTGACCCAGCGACTCAGTACGAATCATTCAGAAAAGAATGAGGGATCAAGCGGGATTACGATGGTTGCTGCAATTGATGGAACGACACAGGGCAATGTCACGCCACAGTAAGGTAGGTGTCGCATGAAAACCAAGTAGCAATTATACTGAGATGGTTACCAGCAATCATAGATGCATGGATACGATATTTTTTGCTGGAATTAAAAATCTATTGAGGAAGTACGAGCCTTTGAAGATTCGATGTTCTAGTTCATCATGACTAGCCCACCAAATGCAATGGTTGGATGTAGTTAAGTTCGCTTTCTTCAGTCTTGTCTTGTACGTGTCTTCTGCGTACATTCTTTTTACTCCGTTATCCATTCATCATTTACTTTTTCTTGGATTAGCTTTGCCCTCATTAAAAGCTTTTTAGCTTAGAAAATTATGATATTTTAACATACTTTGTGGTGTGTTGTGTAATGGCTAGATGTTTCCATGATTTCTGCATTATTTACTGAAGAGATGTTGTTGAGTTTGTAGAGGCTTATTGTTTCCGTGCTGACGTGATGAATGGCGCATTCTGTGCCAAGGGGATTTTTAATTGCATCCGTGGAAAAGATTTCATGGGTGTCAATTAATGAGTCTACTATTGTGGGTATGTAAGTTGTAAGATCGTTGTAATCGATGAGGGACATGTTATGTGAAGTTGTTATCGGAATTGTTGAATTGAAAAAGGAAGTTCTTCGGAGATGTGTTCATTTCTCCCCAGCAGGCGTTGATTAGATCTAGGAATTTCTTGTGCATTAGTGTGTAGTTGGAACTGATGTTTTCTGAGAGTACTTTTCTGAATTCACTGTCATGGACGTTTTTCACGCGTGATCAAGGCACTAAAAGTACCCGATCAAAACAAACAAAATAATGAAGACAAACAGGAGAACCTAGGGGTGGGGATATACACTCCGACGTGTGAGGGAGCTTCGACGTCATGCGGGCTTCTCTCCAGCAATCTGGAAGGGGTAAGTCGCCAGGGCCACTGAAGAATCAGAAGCTACAAGTGACCAGATCACCGAAGCAGGCATGTTCAAACCCAGGCCAAAATTACTGAGGACTCCGCCTTAACGTGTACCAAAGCTTACCCAGAACAGGGAGAAGAAAACGGGGAAGCAAACTTCCATTGATCGCTTTACGGTAGCGACAAAGGCGCGTGCCCAAACTACATTTCTTGCCTGCGCTGCTTCTGCTCGAGGTGACGTAGCAATTAATACAAGATGCGTAGTAGAGGCGCTAAGGACCGAAGTCATCGACACCAAGCGCCATTCGCCAGGGACTGTTGAAAGTCAAATACTGGACCCTGTGGAAATGAAAAAAACGATGCTCAGCAACTGCCAGACACTCTAACTTGCAATAGACTGAAAGCTTCAATTGAGGACGAGCTGGCCGATAGCCGTCGACCGAAGTGAGGATGAGCGGCTCACAAGAAATATAAACGCGGTACTAAAGGTAATGAGGAATGCGACCTACGTCCGGAAAAATATCAACACGGACATTAAAAGCGGGGTTGATGAACTGGAGGACCTTGTTGACAGAATCCAGCACTACCCCTGCAGATGGCTTCGGGCAGAGAGCGAGTTGAAAGAGCTCAATAAAAGCCACCCCTCCCCCCTCAACGAAAATATTACTCCTTATGTGTGCTCCAAATCGCAACTGAAGGCTGCGAAAAAAGGTTTGATCCAACAGCCGCCAGAAAAGCACGACGGCATAAAACCCAGCGCGATGCCTAAAAAGACCAGGTGCAAGTAGCGTAGGGATGCTCTGCTAATCAAGCCTGCGAACGGGGGGACTTATGCCGAGGTTCTCAAGGAAATCAGGCAAAATATCCAACCCGAAGAAACCGTATCTGCATACAAGAAGTAATAACGACCAAAACAGGAGGCCTCTTTGTAGAACTCGGGGCGAAGACCACCGACAAGGGCCTGTTGGAGAGTGCCGTCAGGGATCTCCTTGGCTCTAAAGCTGTTTTCTCGACATAACAGCCAATGGCCACTTTGGAAATAATAGACATTGACTGTGTTCCGGATGTCAAAGAAGTAGAAGAGTCTATTACACAAACTTCCTACAGCAGACAGCTTTAGAGTAAGGCTGACGCCTAGCAATCCCCGAGGGCAAAGGGTGGCAATAGTAGACATCACTGAAAAAGACGCCGTGCAACTCCTGGCCAAGGAGAAAAACCGACTGGATCGTGTGCAAAATACGCGGGAGCGTAGTTCTAGCTCGATGCTAGAAGTGCCTCAGTTACGGACACATTTCCTGGAACTGCAAAGGGTCAGATCAAAGCAACATGTGCTACAAGTGTGGCACTCCCGGCCATAAGGCGAAGGAGTGCCCAAATGAACCTAGCTGCGTCTTGTGCAAAGCTAAGGGATTGTAGCCTGAAGACCTAGGTCATACTCCAGGAAGTGGTAGGCGCCTGAAGTTCTAAGACGGACATATCAAGATAAAAGACATGATCCAAGTCTTGAAGATCAACCTACACCGTAGCTCAACCGCATAAAACTTACTCAATCAGGTTGCGAGGGAGAAAACAGTCGACCTGTTGCTGATATCTGAGCAACTCCACAACAAGGAGGAGGCTGGATGGTATTGCGATCTATCTGGCACCGCCGCCATCTGAGTGCGGTGTAGTCCTCTACTCTCAGTTCGGACTTTTTCCAGCGGGGATGGCTTTGTGTTGATTGGGTGTGTGGATATGCCTTTCTGACATTTCATTTATGACGTCTCTCCCACGCCGAATGAGCCAATTTCACGCTTCCAGAGCAATCTTGAAGAACTGGAGGTGTCCGCTGTCTCGAGCTCGGAAGGCCGAATCTTGGGAATGGGGAATGACTCATCCAAATACAAGAGGAAAGCGAATCCTAGAAATGGCGGCTAGGAGGGAACTGGTAATCATGAACGTTGGGATACACCAACCTCCGACGGCGAGGCTGCTTGGGAACCATCCCGGACGTGATATTTGCTTCGAAGACCTTAGTGTGTAGTATACACAAATGGAGGGTACTCGAGGAGAGCTATCCACAGTACATTGTTTTCAAAATTGGCAAGCGTGCATCTCGACGCGTAGCAATCCAACGTTCAACTGTAGGTTTGAACATTGCTAAAATGGATGTTGACGCGTTTGCCGCAGTCCTAATGAGCGGTGAAACCATGACTGGGACGAGGGAAGTCTCAGCTGAAAGTACAGTGAACTCCACCATGAGACTTATCAAGTCTGCGTGCAACTACTCTATGCCTAGGTGACGGCCACGACACGATAAGCCTGCTATGTACTGATGGTCAGCAGAAATCGCTTAGAAGCGAAGAGAATGCCACAGACTTCACCGTGAAGCCCAACGTTCAAGGGATCGAGACGTCACATTCCCAAATGCTGGCAAACAGATCGGCTAGGAAACTCCTCCGTACGTCAACCAACGAGTGCAAGGTTCGCTGCTGGCACAAGCTCGTTGAGGACATCAATAGGGACCTGTGGAGCCTGGGTTACAAGCATGCAATGCGGAAACTAGGAGTCGTATGGAGGCTCTGTGTGCTTGAAGCGTAAAAAATGGACAAGTCCGGCAGAATGCCCACTGTTTAGTCTGGACGGGGCGATGAAAGTATTAAAAACTGAAAGGCCACGGGGAAAGACGGTATCCCAGGTGAAGTGGTGCAGCTTACACATCAAGTTTGCCTTACATGTTGTTCAGCACATGCAACGCGTGCCTGCAGCAGAACGAGTTCCCAATTTGCTGGAAAGAGGCGAGGCTCGTGCTGATCAGCAAAGGATAGTGGAATCCGGAGCCACCATCTCCATATCGGCCCCTATGTATGTTGAACGCCGCCGAGAAAGTGCTCGAGATGCTCATCAGAGGGAGACTATCCGAGCTGCTGGGGATCTACTTCTTCTGCAGTACGGCTTCAGGGCTGGGCGATCCATGATCGGCGCCTGGAAATGCATTCAATGCAGTTGCAGATAAATGTATGTGGAATAGATTTACGGAAGAATTTCGCACTAAGCATTTTAGCGTAATTCGAATAAAGGGAATCTAATAGGGTGTACTGTAACATTTATCCTCATGTTCACAATATGAATAGCTTTTTTGTGGCGAAATTTATCAAGTTATCAAACAATGTACCTCTCAGCACATTTAATGAAATTTAATATGAAATATACTGGGAAAATATGGACTTTGTTTTCAAACGGAACAAGTTTGTAGTTCGTATTTAGAAAAATTAAGACTTAAGCAGCAGCCGCTCATTGGAAAGCAAGAATTAACTCTTGAAAAAATTCCTTTGTTACGTACATATGGACGAATTTTAGTATTGATATTATTATATATGCGCATACACATGTTCCAAACTCGACGGATGCGATCATAAAAATTTGTTTGTGATCGATCTTATAATACTTGCTCTCAAAAATTTCTCGAAGACCAGAAGAAAAATCAAACAAAAATTTCCAAAGCATAAATCACGATTTGCTTAAAAAACACTCGAGACGAAGATGTTAAACACAAAAAGAATAGTACGTGAGCTACGGTATTTTGTCGAGTAGTTGAAAGAAGCAGTATCGTGCACTTTTGCGTTCATTTGCATTTACTAAAAGAACTTCAATTGATTACATCCTTTAGAATATTTCAAAAATCTTATTCCATGAAACTTAAGATTCCCGTATAAGATGGAACACCACAAATAGGAAGAAACACCACAATATGGTATTTAAGAGACTAATTCAATAATGGCGATGCAAACAATTGCGTAGTTGGTGGTTTCCTCTATTAACTCATTGATGGTCAAGAAAGAGTAATTATCTTATACGGCAAAATTATATCGTCCTTTATTAATGTGACCCAGCGACTCAGTACGAATCATTCAGAAAAGAATGAGGGATCAAGCGGGATTACGATGGTTGCTGCAATTGATGGAACGACACAGGGCAATGTCACGCCACAGTAAGGTAGGTGTCGCATGAAAACCAAGTAGCAATTATACTGAGATGGTTACCAGCAATCATAGATGCATGGATACGATATTTTTTGCTGGAATTAAAAATCTATTGAGGAAGTACGAGCCTTTGAAGATTCGATGTTCTAGTTCATCATGACTAGCCCACCAAATGCAATGGTTGGATGTAGTTAAGTTCGCTTTCTTCAGTCTTGTCTTGTACGTGTCTTCTGCGTACATTCTTTTTACTCCGTTATCCATTCATCATTTACTTTTTCTTGGATTAGCTTTGCCCTCATTAAAAGCTTTTTAGCTTAGAAAATTATGATATTTTAACATACTTTGTGGTGTGTTGTGTAATGGCTAGATGTTTCCATGATTTCTGCATTATTTACTGAAGAGATGTTGTTGAGTTTGTAGAGGCTTATTGTTTCCGTGCTGACGTGATGAATGGCGCATTCTGTGCCAAGGGGATTTTTAATTGCATCCGTGGAAAAGATTTCATGGGTGTCAATTAATGAGTCTACTATTGTGGGTATGTAAGTTGTAAGATCGTTGTAATCGATGAGGGACATGTTATGTGAAGTTGTTATCGGAATTGTTGAATTGAAAAAGGAAGTTCTTCGGAGATGTGTTCATTTCTCCCCAGCAGGCGTTGATTAGATCTAGGAATTTCTTGTGCATTAGTGTGTAGTTGGAACTGATGTTTTCTGAGAGTACTTTTCTGAATTCACTGTCATGGACGTTTTTCACGCGTGATCAAGGCACTAAAAGTACCCGATCAAAACAAACAAAATAATGAAGACAAACAGGAGAACCTAGGGGTGGGGATATACACTCCGACGTGTGAGGGAGCTTCGACGTCATGCGGGCTTCTCTCCAGCAATCTGGAAGGGGTAAGTCGCCAGGGCCACTGAAGAATCAGAAGCTACAAGTGACCAGATCACCGAAGCAGGCATGTTCAAACCCAGGCCAAAATTACTGAGGACTCCGCCTTAACGTGTACCAAAGCTTACCCAGAACAGGGAGAAGAAAACGGGGAAGCAAACTTCCATTGATCGCTTTACGGTAGCGACAAAGGCGCGTGCCCAAACTACATTTCTTGCCTGCGCTGCTTCTGCTCGAGGTGACGTAGCAATTAATACAAGATGCGTAGTAGAGGCGCTAAGGACCGAAGTCATCGACACCAAGCGCCATTCGCCAGGGACTGTTGAAAGTCAAATACTGGACCCTGTGGAAATGAAAAAAACGATGCTCAGCAACTGCCAGACACTCTAACTTGCAATAGACTGAAAGCTTCAATTGAGGACGAGCTGGCCGATAGCCGTCGACCGAAGTGAGGATGAGCGGCTCACAAGAAATATAAACGCGGTACTAAAGGTAATGAGGAATGCGACCTACGTCCGGAAAAATATCAACACGGACATTAAAAGCGGGGTTGATGAACTGGAGGACCTTGTTGACAGAATCCAGCACTACCCCTGCAGATGGCTTCGGGCAGAGAGCGAGTTGAAAGAGCTCAATAAAAGCCACCCCTCCCCCCTCAACGAAAATATTACTCCTTATGTGTGCTCCAAATCGCAACTGAAGGCTGCGAAAAAAGGTTTGATCCAACAGCCGCCAGAAAAGCACGACGGCATAAAACCCAGCGCGATGCCTAAAAAGACCAGGTGCAAGTAGCGTAGGGATGCTCTGCTAATCAAGCCTGCGAACGGGGGGACTTATGCCGAGGTTCTCAAGGAAATCAGGCAAAATATCCAACCCGAAGAAACCGTATCTGCATACAAGAAGTAATAACGACCAAAACAGGAGGCCTCTTTGTAGAACTCGGGGCGAAGACCACCGACAAGGGCCTGTTGGAGAGTGCCGTCAGGGATCTCCTTGGCTCTAAAGCTGTTTCACTTTGGAAATAATAGACATTGACTGTGTTCCGGATGTCAAAGAAGTAGAAGAGTCTATTACACAAACTTCCTACAGCAGACAGCTTTAGAGTAAGGCTGACGCCTAGCAATCCCCGAGGGCAAAGGGTGGCAATAGTAGACATCACTGAAAAAGACGCCGTGCAACTCCTGGCCAAGGAGAAAAACCGACTGGATCGTGTGCAAAATACGCGGGAGCGTAGTTCTAGCTCGATGCTAGAAGTGCCTCAGTTACGGACACATTTCCTGGAACTGCAAAGGGTCAGATCAAAGCAACATGTGCTACAAGTGTGGCACTCCCGGCCATAAGGCGAAGGAGTGCCCAAATGAACCTAGCTGCGTCTTGTGCAAAGCTAAGGGATTGTAGCCTGAAGACCTAGGTCATACTCCAGGAAGTGGTAGGCGCCTGAAGTTCTAAGACGGACATATCAAGATAAAAGACATGATCCAAGTCTTGAAGATCAACCTACACCGTAGCTCAACCGCATAAAACTTACTCAATCAGGTTGCGAGGGAGAAAACAGTCGACCTGTTGCTGATATCTGAGCAACTCCACAACAAGGAGGAGGCTGGATGGTATTGCGATCTATCTGGCACCGCCGCCATCTGAGTGCGGTGTAGTCCTCTACTCTCAGTTCGGACTTTTTCCAGCGGGGATGGCTTTGTGTTGATTGGGTGTGTGGATATGCCTTTCTGACATTTCATTTATGACGTCTCTCCCACGCCGAATGAGCCAATTTCACGCTTCCAGAGCAATCTTGAAGAACTGGAGGTGTCCGCTGTCTCGAGCTCGGAAGGCCGAATCTTGGGAATGGGGAATGACTCATCCAAATACAAAGCGAATCCTAGAAATGGCGGCTAGGAGGGAACTGGTAATCATGAACGTTGGGATACACCAACCTCCGACGGCGAGGCTGCTTGGGAACCATCCCGGACGTGATATTTGCTTCGAAGACCTTAGTGTGTAGTATACACAAATGGAGGGTACTCGAGGAGAGCTATCCACAGTACATTGTTTTCAAAATTGGCAAGCATGCATCTCGACGCGTAGCAATCCAACGTTTAACTGTAGGTTTGAACATTGCTAAAATGGATGTTGACGCGTTTGCCGCAGTCCTAATGAGCGGTGAAACCATGACTGGGACGAGGGAAGTCTCAGCTGAAAGTACAGTGAACTCCACCATGAGACTTATCAAGTCTGCGTGCAACTACTCTATGCCTAGGTGACGGCCACGACACGATAAGCCTGCTGTGTACTGATGGTCAGCAGAAATCGCTTAGAAGCGAAGAGAATGCCACAGACTTCACCGTGAAGCCCAACGTTCAAGGGATCGAGACGTCACATTCCCAAATGCTGGCAAACAGATCGGCTAGGAAACTCCTCCGTACGTCAACCAACGAGTGCAAGGTTCGCTGCTGGCACAAGCTCGTTGAGGACATCAATAGGGACCTGTGGAGCCTGGGTTACAAGCATGCAATGCGGAAACTAGGAGTCGTATGGAGACTCTGTGTGCTTGAAGCGTAAAAAATGGACAAGTCCGGCAGAATGCCCACTGTTTAGTCTGGACGGGGCGATGAAAGTATTAAAAACTGAAAGGCCACGGGGAAAGACGGTATCCCAGGTGAAGTGGTGCAGCTTACACATCAAGTTTGCCTTACATGTTGTTCAGCACATGCAACGCGTGCCTGCAGCAGAACGAGTTCCCAATTTGCTGGAAAGAGGCGAGGCTCGTGCTGATCAGCAAAGGATAGTGGAATCCGGAGCCACCATCTCCATATCGGCCCCTATGTATGTTGAACGCCGCCGAGAAAGTGCTCGAGATGCTCATCAGAGGGAGACTATCCGAGCTGCTGGGGATCTACTTCTTCTGCAGTACGGCTTCAGGGCTGGGCGATCCATGATCGGCGCCTGGAAATGCATTCAATGCAGTTGCAGATAAATGTATGTGGAATAGATTTACGGAAGAATTTCGCACTAAGCATTTTAGCGTAATTCGAATAAAGGGAATCTAATAGGGTGCACTGTAACATTTATCCTCATGTTCACAATATGAATAGCTTTTTTGTGGCGAAATTTATCAAGTTATCAAACAATGTACCTCTCAGCACATTTAATGAAATTTAATATGAAATATACTGGGAAAATATGGACTTTGTTTTCAAACGGAACAAGTTTGTAGTTCGTATTTAGAAAAATTAAGACTTAAGCAGCAGCCGCTCATTGGAAAGCAAGAATTAACTCTTGAAAAAATTCCTTTGTTACGTACATATGGACGAATTTTAGTATTGATATTATTATATATGCGCATACACATGTTCCAAACTCGACGGATGCGATCATAAAAATTTGTTTGTGATCGATCTTATAATACTTGCTCTCAAAAATTTCTCGAAGACCAGAAGAAAAATCAAACAAAAATTTCCAAAGCATAAATCACGATTTGCTTAAAAAACACTCGAGACGAAGATGTTAAACACAAAAAGAATAGTACGTGAGCTACGGTATTTTGTCGAGTAGTTGAAAGAAGCAGTATCGTGCACTTTTGCGTTCATTTGCATTTACTAAAAGAACTTCAATTGATTACATCCTTTAGAATAATATTTCAAAAATCTTATTCCATGAAACTTAAGATTCCCGTATAAGATGGAACACCACAAATAGGAAGAAACACCACAATATGGTATTTAAGAGACTAATTCAATAATGGCGATGCAAACAATTGCGTAGTTGGTGGTTTCCTCTGTTAACTCATTGATGGTCAAGAAAGAGTAATTGTCTTATACGGCAAAATTATATCGTCCTTTATTAATGTGACCCAGCGACTCAGTACGAATCATTCAGAAAAGAATGAGGGATCAAGCGGGATTACGATGGTTGCTGCAATTGATGGAACGACACAGGGCAATGTCACGCCACAGTAAGGTAGGTGTCGCATGAAAACCAAGTAGCAATTATACTGAGATGGTTACCAGCAATCATAGATGCATGGATACGATATTTTTTGCTGGAATTGAAAATCTATTGAGGAAGTACGAGCCTTTGAAGATTCGATGTTCTAGTTCATCATGACTAGCCCACCAAATGCAATGGTTGGATGTAGTTAAGTTCGCTTTCTTCAGTCTTGTCTTGTACGTGTCTTCTGCGTACATTCTTTTTACTCCGTTATCCATTCATCATTTACTTTTTCTTGGATTAGCTTTGCCCTCATTAAAAGCTTTTTAGCTTAGAAAATTATGATATTTTAACATACTTTGTGGTGTGTTGTGTAATGGCTAGATGTTTCCATGATTTCTGCATTATTTACTGAAGAGATGTTGTTGAGTTTGTAGAGGCTTATTGTTTCCGTGCTGACGTGATGAATGGCGCATTCTGTGCCAAGGGGATTTTTAATTGCATCCGTGGAAAAGATTTCATGGGTGTCAATTAATGAGTCTACTATTGTGGGTATGTAAGTTGTAAGATCGTTGTAATCGATGAGGGACATGTTATGTGAAGTTGTTATCGGAATTGTTGAATTGAAAAAGGAAGTTCTTCGGAGATGTGTTCATTTCTCCCCAGCAGGCGTTGATTAGATCTAGGAATTTCTTGTGCATTAGTGTGTAGTTGGAACTGATGTTTTCTGAGAGTACTTTTCTGAATTCACTGTCATGGACGTTTTTCACGCGTGATCAAGCCACTAAAAGTACCCGATCAAAACAAACAAAATAATGAAGACAAACAGGAGAACCTATGGGTGGGGATATACACTCCGACGTGTGAGGGAGCTTCGACGTCATGCGGGCTTCTCTCCAGCAATCTGGAAGGGGTAAGTCGCCAGGGCCACTGAAGAATCAGAAGCTACAAGTGACCAGATCACCGAAGCAGGCATGTTCAAACCCAGGCCAAAATTACTGAGGACTCCGCCTTAACGTGTACCAAAGCTTACCCAGAACAGGGAGAAGAAAACGGGGAAGCAAACTTCCATTGATCGCTTTACGGTAGCGACAAAGGCGCGTGCCCAAACTACATTTCTTGCCCGCGCTGCTTCTGCTCGAGGTGACGTAGCAATTAATACAAGATGCGTAGTAGAGGCGCTAGGGACCGAAGTCATCGACACCAAGCGCCATTCGCCAGGGACTGTTGAAAGTCAAATACTGGACCCTGTGGAAATGAAAAAAACGATGCTCAGCAACTGCCAGACACTCTAACTTGCAATAGACTGAAAGCTTCAATTGAGGACGAGCTGGCCGATAGCCGTCGACCGAAGTGAGGATGAGCGGCTCACAAGAAATATAAACGCGGTACTAAAGGTAATGAGGAATGCGACCTACGTCCGGAAAAATATCAACACGGACATTAAAAGCGGGGTTGATGAACTGGAGGACCTTGTTGACAGAATCCAGCACTACCCCTGCAGATGGCTTCGGGCAGAGAGCGAGTTGAAAGAGCTCAATAAAAGCCACCCCTCCCCCCTCAACGAAAATATTACTCCTTATGTGTGCTCCAAATCGCAACTGAAGGCTGCGAAAAAAGGTTTGATCCAACAGCCGCCAGAAAAGCACGACGGCATAAAACCCAGCGCGATGCCTAAAAAGACCAGGTGCAAGTAGCGTAGGGATGCTCTGCTAATCAAGCCTGCGAACGGGAGGACTTATGTCGAGGTTCTCAAGGAAATCAGGCAAAATATCCAACCCGAAGAAACCGTATCTGCATACAAGAAGTAATAACGACCAAAACAGGAGGCCTCTTTGTAGAACTCGGGGCGAAGACCACCGACAAGGGCCTGTTGGAGGGTGCCGTCAATGACCTCCTTGGCTCTAAAGCTGTTTTCTCGACATAACAGCCAATGGCCACTTTGGAAATAATAGACATTGACTGTGTTGCGGATGTCAAAGAAGTAGAAGAGTCCATTACACAAACTTCCTACAGCAGACAGCTTTAGAGTAAGGCTGACGCCTAGCAATCCCCGAGGGCAAAGGGTGGCAATAGTAGACATCACTGAAAAAGACGCCGTGCAACTCCTGGTCAAGGAGAAAAACCGACTGGATCGTGTGCAAAATACGCGGGAGCGTAGTTCTAGCTCGATGCTAGAAGTGCCTCAGTTACGGACACATTTCCTGGAACTGCAAAGGGTCAGATCGAAGCAACATGTGCTACAAGTGTGGCACTCCCGGCCATAAGGCGAAGGAGTGCCCAAATGAACCTAGCTGCGTCTTGTGCAAAGCTAAGGGATTGTAGCCTGAAGACCTAGGTCATACTCCAGGAAGTGGTAGGCGCCTGAAGTTCTAAGACGGACGTATCAAGATAAAAGACATGATCCAAGTCTTGAAGATCAACCTACACCGTAGCTCAACCGCATAAAACTTACTCAATCAGGTTGCGAGGGAGAAAACAGTCGACCTGTTGCTGATATCTGAGCAACTCCACAACAAGGAGGAGGCTGGATGGTATTGCGATCTATCTGGCACCGCCGCCATCTGAGTGCGGTGTAGTCCTCTACTCTCAGTTCGGACTTTTTCCAGCGGGTATGGCTTTGTGTTGATTGGGTGTGTGGATATGCCTTTCTGACATTTCATTTATGACGTCTCTCCCACGCCGAATGAGCCAATTTCACGCTTCCAGAGCAATCTTGAAGAACTGGAGGTGTCCGCTGTCTCGAGCTCGGAAGGCCGAATCTTGGGAATGGGGAATGACTCATCCAAATACAAGAGCAAAGCGAATCCTAGAAATGGCGGCTAGGAGGGAACTGGTAATCATGAACGTTGGGATACACCAACCTCCGACGGCGAGGCTGCTTGGGAACCATCCCGGACGTGATATTTGCTTCGAAGACCTTAGTGTGTAGTATACACAAATGGAGGGTACTCGAGGAGAGCTATCCACAGTACATTGTTTTCAAAATTGGCAAGCGTGCATCTCGACGCGTAGCAATCCAACGTTCAACTGTAGGTTTGAACATTGCTAAAATGGATGTTGACGCGTTTGCCGCAGTCCTAATGAGCGGTGAAACCATGACTGGGACGAGGGAAGTCTCAGCTGAAAGTACAGTGAACTCCACCATGAGACTTATCAAGTCTGCGTGCAACGACTCTATGCCTAGGTGACGGCCACGACACGATAAGCCTGCTGTGTACTGATGGTCAGCAGAAATCGCTTAGAAGCGAAGAGAATGCCACAGACTTCACCGTGAAGCCCAACGTTCAAGGGATCGAGACGTCACATTCCCAAATGCTGGCAAACAGATCGGCTAGGAAACTCCTCCGTACGTCAACCAACGAGTGCAAGGTTCGCTGCTGGCACAAGCTCGTTAAGGACATCAATAGGGACCTATGGAGCCTGGGTTACAAGCATGCAATGCGGAAACTAGGAGTCGTATGGAGACTCTGTGTGCTTGAAGCGTAAAAAATGGACAAGTCCGGCAGAATGCCCACTGTTTAGTCTGGACGGGGCGATGAAAGTATTAAAAACTGAAAGGCCACGGGGAAAGACGGTATCCCAGGTGAAGTGGTGCAGCTTACACATCAAGTTTGCCTTACATGTTGTTCAGCACATGCAACGCGTGCCTGCAGCAGAACGAGTTCCCAATTTGCTGGAAAGAGGCGAGGCTCGTGCTGATCAGCAAAGAATAGTGGAATCCGGAGCCACCATCTCCATATCGGCCCCTATGTATGTTGAACGCCGCCGAGAAAGTGCTCGAGATGCTCATCAGAGGGAGACTATCCGAGCTGCTGGGGATCTACTTCTTCTGCAGTACGGCTTCAGGGCTGGGCGATCCATGATCGGCGCCTGGAAATACATTCAATGCAGTTGCAGATAAATGTATGTGGAATAGATTTACGGAAGAATTTCGCACTAAGCATTTTAGCGTAATTCGAATAAAGGGAATCTAATAGGGTGTACTGTAACATTTATCCTCATGTTCACAATATGAATGGCTTTTTTGTGGCGAAATTTATCAAGTTATCAAACAATGTACCTCTCAGCACATTTAATGAAATTTAATATGAAATATACTGGGAAAATATGGACTTTGTTTTCAAACGGAACAAGTTTGTAGTTCGTATTTAGAAAAATTAAGACTTAAGCAGCAGCCGCTCATTGGAAAGCAAGAATTAACTCTTGAAAAAATTCCTTTGTTACGTACATATGGACGAATTTTAGTATTGATATTATTATATATGCGCATACACATGTTCCAAACTCGACGGATGCGATCATAAAAATTTGTTTGTGATCGATCTTATAATACTTGCTCTCAAAAATTTCTCGAAGACCAGAAGAAAAATCAAACAAAAATTTCCAAA
This sequence comes from Stratiomys singularior, assembly GCA_954870665.1. Classification (NCBI taxonomy): domain Eukaryota; kingdom Metazoa; phylum Arthropoda; class Insecta; order Diptera; family Stratiomyidae; genus Stratiomys; species Stratiomys singularior. The sequence continues at coordinate 86,660,903 of OX940878.1, read as the reverse complement.
GCATAAATCACGATTTGCTTAAAAAATACTCGAGACGAAGATGTTAAACACAAAAAGAATAGTACGTGAGCTACGGTATTTTGTCGAGTAGTTGAAAGAAGCAGTATCGTGCACTTTTGCGTTCATTTGCATTTACTAAAAGAACTTCAATTGATTACATCCTTTAGAATAATATTTCAAAAATCTTATTCCATGAAACTTAAGATTCCCGTATAAGATGGAACACCACAAATAGGAAGAAACACCACAATATGGTATTTAAGAGACTAATTCAATAATGGCGATGCAAACAATTGCGTAGTTGGTGGTTTCCTCTATTAACTCATTGATGGTCAAGAAAGAGTAATTATCTTATACGGCAAAATTATATCGTCCTTTATTAATGTGACCCAGCGACTCAGTACGAATCATTCAGAAAAGAATGAGGGATCAAGCGGGATTACGATGGTTGCTGCAATTGATGGAACGACACAGGGCAATGTCACGCCACAGTAAGGTAGGTGTCGCATGAAAACCAAGTAGCAATTATACTGAGATGGTTACCAGCAATCATAGATGCATGGATACGATATTTTTTGCTGGAATTAAAAATCTATTGAGGAAGTACGAGCCTTTGAAGATTCGATGTTCTAGTTCATCATGACTAGCCCACCAAATGCAATGGTTGGATGTAGTTAAGTTCGCTTTCTTCAGTCTTGTCTTGTACGTGTCTTCTGCGTACATTCTTTTTACTCCGTTATCCATTCATCATTTACTTTTTCTTGGATTAGCTTTGCCCTCATTAAAAGCTTTTTAGCTTAGAAAATTATGATATTTTAACATACTTTGTGGTGTGTTGTGTAATGGCTAGATGTTTCCATGATTTCTGCATTATTTACTGAAGAGATGTTGTTGAGTTTGTAGAGGCTTATTGTTTCCGTGCTGACGTGATGAATGGCGCATTCTGTGCCAAGGGGATTTTTAATTGCATCCGTGGAAAAGATTTCATGGGTGTCAATTAATGAGTCTACTATTGTGGGTATGTAAGTTGTAAGATCGTTGTAATCGATGAGGGACATGTTATGTGAAGTTGTTATCGGAATTGTTGAATTGAAAAAGGAAGTTCTTCGGAGATGTGTTCATTTCTCCCCAGCAGGCGTTGATTAGATCTAGGAATTTCTTGTGCATTAGTGTGTAGTTGGAACTGATGTTTTCTGAGAGTACTTTTCTGAATTCACTGTCATGGACGTTTTTCACGCGTGATCAAGGCACTAAAAGTACCCGATCAAAACAAACAAAATAATGAAGACAAACAGGAGAACCTAGGGGTGGGGATATACACTCCGACGTGTGAGGGAGCTTCGACGTCATGCGGGCTTCTCTCCAGCAATCTGGAAAGGGTAAGTCGCCAGGGCCACTGAAGAATCAGAAGCTACAAGTGACCAGATCACCGAAGCAGGCATGTTCAAACCCAGGCCAAAATTACTGAGGACTCCGCCTTAACGTGTACCAAAGCTTACCCAGAACAGGGAGAAGAAAACGGGGAAGCAAACTTCCATTGATCGCTTTACGGTAGCGACAAAGGCGCGTGCCCAAACTACATTTCTTGCCTGCGCTGCTTCTGCTCGAGGTGACGTAGCAATTAATACAAGATGCGTAGTAGAGGCGCTAAGGACCGAAGTCATCGACACCAAGCGCCATTCGCCAGGGACTGTTGAAAGTCAAATACTGGACCCTGTGGAAATGAAAAAAACGATGCTCAGCAACTGCCAGACACTCTAACTTGCAATAGACTGAAAGCTTCAATTGAGGACGAGCTGGCCGATAGCCGTCGACCGAAGTGAGGATGAGCGGCTCACAAGAAATATAAACGCGGTACTAAAGGTAATGAGGAATGCGACCTACGTCCGGAAAAATATCAACACGGACATTAAAAGCGGGGTTGATGAACTGGAGGACCTTGTTGACAGAATCCAGCACTACCCCTGCAGATGGCTTCGGGCAGAGAGCGAGTTGAAAGAGCTCAATAAAAGCCACCCCTCCCCCCTCAACGAAAATATTACTCCTTATGTGTGCTCCAAATCGCAACTGAAGGCTGCGAAAAAAGGTTTGATCCAACAGCCGCCAGAAAAGCACGACGGCATAAAACCCAGCGCGATGCCTAAAAAGACCAGGTGCAAGTAGCGTAGGGATGCTCTGCTAATCAAGCCTGCGAACGGGAGGACTTATGTCGAGGTTCTCAAGGAAATCAGGCAAAATATCCAACCCGAAGAAACCGTATCTGCATACAAGAAGTAATAACGACCAAAACAGGAGGCCTCTTTGTAGAACTCGGGGCGAAGACCACCGACAAGGGCCTGTTGGAGGGTGCCGTCAATGACCTCCTTGGCTCTAAAGCTGTTTTCTCGACATAACAGCCAATGGCCACTTTGGAAATAATAGACATTGACTGTGTTGCGGATGTCAAAGAATTAGAAGAGTCCATTACACAAACTTCCTACAGCAGACAGCTTTAGAGTAAGGCTGACGCCTAGCAATCCCCGAGGGCAAAGGGTGGCAATAGTAGACATCACTGAAAAAGACGCCGTGCAACTCCTGGTCAAGGAGAAAAACCGACTGGATCGTGTGCAAAATACGCGGGAGCGTAGTTCTAGCTCGATGCTAGAAGTGCCTCAGTTACGGACACATTTCCTGGAACTGCAAAGGGTCAGATCGAAGCAACATGTGCTACAAGTGTGGCACTCCCGGCCATAAGGCGAAGGAGTGCCCAAATGAACCTAGCTGCGTCTTGTGCAAAGCTAAGGGATTGTAGCCTGAAGACCTAGGTCATACTCCAGGAAGTGGTAGGCGCCTGAAGTTCTAAGACGGACGTATCAAGATAAAAGACATGATCCAAGTCTTGAAGATCAACCTACACCGTAGCTCAACCGCATAAAACTTACTCAATCAGGTTGCGAGGGAGAAAACAGTCGACCTGTTGCTGATATCTGAGCAACTCCACAACAAGGAGGAGGCTGGATGGTATTGCGATCTATCTGGCACCGCCGCCATCTGAGTGCGGTGTAGTCCTCTACTCTCAGTTCGGACTTTTTCCAGCGGGTATGGCTTTGTGTTGATTGGGTGTGTGGATATGCCTTTCTGACATTTCATTTATGACGTCTCTCCCACGCCGAATGAGCCAATTTCACGCTTCCAGAGCAATCTTGAAGAACTGGAGGTGTCCGCTGTCTCGAGCTCGGAAGGCCGAATCTTGGGAATGGGGAATGACTCATCCAAATACAAAGCGAATCCTAGAAATGGCGGCTAGGAGGGAACTGGTAATCATGAACGTTGGGATACACCAACCTCCGACGGCGAGGCTGCTTGGGAACCATCCCGGACGTGATATTTGCTTCGAAGACCTTAGTGTGTAGTATACACAAATGGAGGGTACTCGAGGAGAGCTATCCACAGTACATTGTTTTCAAAATTGGCAAGCGTGCATCTCGACGCGTAGCAATCCAACGTTCAACTGTAGGTTTGAACATTGCTAAAATGGATGTTGACGCGTTTGCCGCAGTCCTAATGAGCGGTGAAACCATGACTGGGACGAGGGAAGTCTCAGCTGAAAGTACAGTGAACTCCACCATGAGACTTATCAAGTCTGCGTGCAACGACTCTATGCCTAGGTGACGGCCACGACACGATAAGCCTGCTGTGTACTGATGGTCAGCAGAAATCGCTTAGAAGCGAAGAGAATGCCACAGACTTCACCGTGAAGCCCAACGTTCAAGGGATCGAGACGTCACATTCCCAAATGCTGGCAAACAGATCGGCTAGGAAACTCCTCCGTACGTCAACCAACGAGTGCAAGGTTCGCTGCTGGCACAAGCTCGTTAAGGACATCAATAGGGACCTATGGAGCCTGGGTTACAAGCATGCAATGCGGAAACTAGGAGTCGTATGGAGACTCTGTGTGCTTGAAGCGTAAAAAATGGACAAGTCCGGCAGAATGCCCACTGTTTAGTCTGGACGGGGCGATGAAAGTATTAAAAACTGAAAGGCCACGGGGAAATACGGTATCCCAGGTGAAGTGGTGCAGCTTACACATCAAGTTTGCCTTACATGTTGTTCAGCACATGCAACGCCTGCCTGCAGCAGAACGAGTTCCCAATTTGCTGGAAAGAGGCGAGGCTCGTGCTGATCAGCAAAGAATAGTGGAATCCGGAGCCACCATCTCCATATCGGCCCCTATGTATGTTGAACGCCGCCGAGAAAGTGCTCGAGATGCTCATCAGAGGGAGACTATCCGAGCTGCTGGGGATCTACTTCTTCTGCAGTACGGCTTCAGGGCTGGGCGATCCATGATCGGCGCCTGGAAATACATTCAATGCAGTTGCAGATAAATGTATGTGGAATAGATTTACGGAAGAATTTCGCACTAAGCATTTTAGCGTAATTCGAATAAAGGGAATCTAATAGGGTGTACTGTAACATTTATCCTCATGTTCACAATATGAATGGCTTTTTTGTGGCGAAATTTATCAAGTTATCAAACAATGTACCTCTCAGCACATTTAATGAAATTTAATATGAAATATACTGGGAAAATATGGACTTTGTTTTCAAACGGAACAAGTTTGTAGTTCGTATTTAGAAAAATTAAGACTTAAGCAGCAGCCGCTCATTGGAAAGCAAGAATTAACTCTTGAAAAAATTCCTTTGTTACGTACATATGGACGAATTTTAGTATTGATATTATTATATATGCGCATACACATGTTCCAAACTCGACGGATGCGATCATAAAAATTTGTTTGTGATCGATCTTATAATACTTGCTCTCAAAAATTTCTCGAAGACCAGAAGAAAAATCAAACAAAAATTTCCAAAGCATAAATCACGATTTGCTTAAAAAATACTCGAGACGAAGATGTTAAACACAAAAAGAATAGTACGTGAGCTACGGTATTTTGTCGAGTAGTTGAAAGAAGCAGTATCGTGCACTTTTGCGTTCATTTGCATTTACTAAAAGAACTTCAATTGATTACATCCTTTAGAATAATATTTCAAAAATCTTATTCCATGAAACTTAAGATTCCCGTATAAGATGGAACACCACAAATAGGAAGAAACACCACAATATGGTATTTAAGAGACTAATTCAATAATGGCGATGCAAACAATTGCGTAGTTGGTGGTTTCCTCTATTAACTCATTGATGGTCAAGAAAGAGTAATTATCTTATACGGCAAAATTATATCGTCCTTTATTAATGTGACCCAGCGACTCAGTACGAATCATTCAGAAAAGAATGAGGGATCAAGCGGGATTACGATGGTTGCTGCAATTGATGGAACGACACAGGGCAATGTCACGCCACAGTAAGGTAGGTGTCGCATGAAAACCAAGTAGCAATTATACTGAGATGGTTACCAGCAATCATAGATGCATGGATACGATATTTTTTGCTGGAATTAAAAATCTATTGAGGAAGTACGAGCCTTTGAAGATTCGATGTTCTAGTTCATCATGACTAGCCCACCAAATGCAATGGTTGGATGTAGTTAAGTTCGCTTTCTTCAGTCTTGTCTTGTACGTGTCTTCTGCGTACATTCTTTTTACTCCGTTATCCATTCATCATTTACTTTTTCTTGGATTAGCTTTGCCCTCATTAAAAGCTTTTTAGCTTAGAAAATTATGATATTTTAACATACTTTGTGGTGTGTTGTGTAATGGCTAGATGTTTCCATGATTTCTGCATTATTTACTGAAGAGATGTTGTTGAGTTTGTAGAGGCTTATTGTTTCCGTGCTGACGTGATGAATGGCGCATTCTGTGCCAAGGGGATTTTTAATTGCATCCGTGGAAAAGATTTCATGGGTGTCAATTAATGAGTCTACTATTGTGGGTATGTAAGTTGTAAGATCGTTGTAATCGATGAGGGACATGTTATGTGAAGTTGTTATCGGAATTGTTGAATTGAAAAAGGAAGTTCTTCGGAGATGTGTTCATTTCTCCCCAGCAGGCGTTGATTAGATCTAGGAATTTCTTGTGCATTAGTGTGTAGTTGGAACTGATGTTTTCTGAGAGTACTTTTCTGAATTCACTGTCATGGACGTTTTTCACGCGTGATCAAGGCACTAAAAGTACCCGATCAAAACAAACAAAATAATGAAGACAAACAGGAGAACCTAGGGGTGGGGATATACACTCCGACGTGTGAGGGAGCTTCGACGTCATGCGGGCTTCTCTCCAGCAATCTGGAAGGGGTAAGTCGCCAGGGCCACTGAAGAATCAGAAGCTACAAGTGACCAGATCACCGAAGCAGGCATGTTCAAACCCAGGCCAAAATTACTGAGGACTCCGCCTTAACGTGTACCAAAGCTTACCCAGAACAGGGAGAAGAAAACGGGGAAGCAAACTTCCATTGATCGCTTTACGGTAGCGACAAAGGCGCGTGCCCAAACTACATTTCTTGCCTGCGCTGCTTCTGCTCGAGGTGACGTAGCAATTAATACAAGATGCGTAGTAGAGGCGCTAAGGACCGAAGTCATCGACACCAAGCGCCATTCGCCAGGGACTGTTGAAAGTCAAATACTGGACCCTGTGGAAATGAAAAAAACGATGCTCAGCAACTGCCAGACACTCTAACTTGCAATAGACTGAAAGCTTCAATTGAGGACGAGCTGGCCGATAGCCGTCGACCGAAGTGAGGATGAGCGGCTCACAAGAAATATAAACGCGGTACTAAAGGTAATGAGGAATGCGACCTACGTCCGGAAAAATATCAACACGGACATTAAAAGCGGGGTTGATGAACTGGAGGACCTTGTTGACAGAATCCAGCACTACCCCTGCAGATGGCTTCGGGCAGAGAGCGAGTTGAAAGAGCTCAATAAAAGCCACCCCTCCCCCCTCAACGAAAATATTACTCCTTATGTGTGCTCCAAATCGCAACTGAAGGCTGCGAAAAAAGGTTTGATCCAACAGCCGCCAGAAAAGCACGACGGCATAAAACCCAGCGCGATGCCTAAAAAGACCAGGTGCAAGTAGCGTAGGGATGCTCTGCTAATCAAGCCTGCGAACGGGGGGACTTATGCCGAGGTTCTCAAGGAAATCAGGCAAAATATCCAACCCGAAGAAACCGTATCTGCATACAAGAAGTAATAACGACCAAAACAGGAGGCCTCTTTGTAGAACTCGGGGCGAAGACCACCGACAAGGGCCTGTTGGAGAGTGCCGTCAGGGATCTCCTTGGCTCTAAAGCTGTTTTCTCGACATAACAGCCAATGGCCACTTTGGAAATAATAGACATTGACTGTGTTCCGGATGTCAAAGAAGTAGAAGAGTCTATTACACAAACTTCCTACAGCAGACAGCTTTAGAGTAAGGCTGACGCCTAGCAATCCCCGAGGGCAAAGGGTGGCAATAGTAGACATCACTGAAAAAGACGCCGTGCAACTCCTGGCCAAGGAGAAAAACCGACTGGATCGTGTGCAAAATACGCGGGAGCGTAGTTCTAGCTCGATGCTAGAAGTGCCTCAGTTACGGACACATTTCCTGGAACTGCAAAGGGTCAGATCAAAGCAACATGTGCTACAAGTGTGGCACTCCCGGCCATAAGGCGAAGGAGTGCCCAAATGAACCTAGCTGCGTCTTGTGCAAGGCTAAGGGATTGTAGCCTGAAGACCTAGGTCATACTCCAGGAAGTGGTAGGCGCCTGAAGTTCTAAGACGGACATATCAAGATAAAAGACATGATCCAAGTCTTGAAGATCAACCTACACCGTAGCTCAACCGCATAAAACTTACTCAATCAGGTTGCGAGGGAGAAAACAGTCGACCTGTTGCTGATATCTGAGCAACTCCACAACAAGGAGGAGGCTGGATGGTATTGCGATCTATCTGGCACCGCCGCCATCTGAGTGCGGTGTAGTCCTCTACTCTCAGTTCGGACTTTTTCCAGCGGGGATGGCTTTGTGTTGATTAGGTGTGTGGATATGCCTTTCTGACATTTCATTTATGACGTCTCTCCCACGCCGAATGAGCCAATTTCACGCTTCCAGAGCAATCTTGAAGAACTGGAGGTGTCCGCTGTCTCGAGCTCGGAAGGCCGAATCTTGGGAATGGGGAATGACTCATCCAAATACAAGAGGAAAGCGAATCCTAGAAATGGTGGCTAGGAGGGAACTGGTAATCATGAACGTTGGGATACACCAACCTCCGACGGCGAGGCTGCTTGGGAACCATCCCGGACGTGATATTTGCTTCGAAGACCTTAGTGTGTAGTATACACAAATGGAGGGTACTCGAGGAGAGCTATCCACAGTACATTGTTTTCAAAATTGGCAAGCGTGCATCTCGACGCGTAGCAATCCAACGTTCAACTGTAGGTTTGAACATTGCTAAAATGGATGTTGACGCGTTTGCCGCAGTCCTAATGAGCGGTGAAACCATGACTGGGACGAGGGAAGTCTCAGCTGAAAGTACAGTGAACTCCACCATGAGACTTATCAAGTCTGCGTGCAACTACTCTATGCCTAGGTGACGGCCACGACACGATAAGCCTGCTATGTACTGATGGTCAGCAGAAATCGCTTAGAAGCGAAGAGAATGCCACAGACTTCACCGTGAAGCCCAACGTTCAAGGGATCGAGACGTCACATTCCCAAATGCTGGCAAACAGATCGGCTAGGAAACTCCTCCGTACGTCAACCAACGAGTGCAAGGTTCGCTGCTGGCACAAGCTCGTTGAGGACATCAATAGGGACCTGTGGAGCCTGGGTTACAAGCATGCAATGCGGAAACTAGGAGTCGTATGGAGGCTCTGTGTGCTTGAAGCGTAAAAAATGGACAAGTCCGGCAGAATGCCCACTGTTTAGTCTGGACGGGGCGATGAAAGTATTAAAAACTGAAAGGCCACGGGGAAAGACGGTATCCCAGGTGAAGTGGTGCAGCTTACACATCAAGTTTGCCTTACATGTTGTTCAGCACATGCAACGCGTGCCTGCAGCAGAACGAGTTCCCAATTTGCTGGAAAGAGGCGAGGCTCGTGCTGATCAGCAAAGGATAGTGGAATCCGGAGCCACCATCTCCATATCGGCCCCTATGTATGTTGAACGCCGCCGAGAAAGTGCTCGAGATGCTCATCAGAGGGAGACTATCCGAGCTGCTGGGGATCTACTTCTTCTGCAGTACGGCTTCAGGGCTGGGCGATCCATGATCGGCGCCTGGAAATGCATTCAATGCAGTTGCAGATAAATGTATGTGGAATAGATTTACGGAAGAATTTCGCACTAAGCATTTTAGCGTAATTCGAATAAAGGGAATCTAATAGGGTGTACTGTAACATTTATCCTCATGTTCACAATATGAATAGCTTTTTTGTGGCGAAATTTATCAAGTTATCAAACAATGTACCTCTCAGCACATTTAATGAAATTTAATATGAAATATACTGGGAAAATATGGACTTTGTTTTCAAACGGAACAAGTTTGTAGTTCGTATTTAGAAAAATTAAGACTTAAGCAGCAGCCGCTCATTGGAAAGCAAGAATTAACTCTTGAAAAAATTCCTTTGTTACGTACATATGGACGAATTTTAGTATTGATATTATTATATATGCGCATACACATGTTCCAAACTCGACGGATGCGATCATAAAAATTTGTTTGTGATCGATCTTATAATACTTGCTCTCAAAAATTTCTCGAAGACCAGAAGAAAAATCAAACAAAAATTTCCAAAGCATAAATCACGATTTGCTTAAAAAACACTCGAGACGAAGATGTTAAACACAAAAAGAATAGTACGTGAGCTACGGTATTTTGTCGAGTAGTTGAAAGAAGCAGTATCGTGCACTTTTGCGTTCATTTCCATTTACTAAAAGAACTTCAATTGATTACATCCTTTAGAATAATATTTCAAAAATCTTATTCCATGAAACTTAAGATTCCCGTATAAGATGGAACACCACAAATAGGAAGAAACACCACAATATGGTATTTAAGAGACTAATTCAATAATGGCGATGCAAACAATTGCGTAGTTGGTGGTTTCCTCTATTAACTCATTGATGGTCAAGAAAGAGTAATTATCTTATACGGCAAAATTATATCGTCCTTTATTAATGTGACCCAGCGACTCAGTACGAATCATTCAGAAAAGAATGAGGGATCAAGCGGGATTACGATGGTTGCTGCAATTGATGGAACGACACAGGGCAATGTCACGCCACAGTAAGGTAGGTGTCGCATGAAAACCAAGTAGCAATTATACTGAGATGGTTACCAGCAATCATAGATGCATGGATACGATATTTTTTGCTGGAATTAAAAATCTATTGAGGAAGTACGAGCCTTTGAAGATTCGATGTTCTAGTTCATCATGACTAGCCCACCAAATGCAATGGTTGGATGTAGTTAAGTTCGCTTTCTTCAGTCTTGTCTTGTACGTGTCTTCTGCGTACATTCTTTTTACTCCGTTATCCATTCATCATTTACTTTTTCTTGGATTAGCTTTGCCCTCATTAAAAGCTTTTTAGCTTAGAAAATTATGATATTTTAACATACTTTGTGGTGTGTTGTGTAATGGCTAGATGTTTCCATGATTTCTGCATTATTTACTGAAGAGATGTTGTTGAGTTTGTAGAGGCTTATTGTTTCCGTGCTGACGTGATGAATGGCGCATTCTGTGCCAAGGGGATTTTTAATTGCATCCGTGGAAAAGATTTCATGGGTGTCAATTAATGAGTCTACTATTGTGGGTATGTAAGTTGTAAGATCGTTGTAATCGATGAGGGACATGTTATGTGAAGTTGTTATCGGAATTGTTGAATTGAAAAAGGAAGTTCTTCGGAGATGTGTTCATTTCTCCCCAGCAGGCGTTGATTAGATCTAGGAATTTCTTGTGCATTAGTGTGTAGTTGGAACTGATGTTTTCTGAGAGTACTTTTCTGAATTCACTGTCATGGACGTTTTTCACGCGTGATCAAGGCACTAAAAGTACCCGATCAAAACAAACAAAATAATGAAGACAAACAGGAGAACCTAGGGGTGGGGATATACACTCCGACGTGTGAGGGAGCTTCGACGTCATGCGGGCTTCTCTCCAGCAATCTGGAAGGGGTAAGTCGCCAGGGCCACTGAAGAATCAGAAGCTACAAGTGACCAGATCACCGAAGCAGGCATGTTCAAACCCAGGCCAAAATTACTGAGGACTCCGCCTTAACGTGTACCAAAGCTTACCCAGAACAGGGAGAAGAAAACGGGGAAGCAAACTTCCATTGATCGCTTTACGGTAGCGACAAAGGCGCGTGCCCAAACTACATTTCTTGCCTGCGCTGCTTCTGCTCGAGGTGACGTAGCAATTAATACAAGATGCGTAGTAGAGGCGCTAAGGACCGAAGTCATCGACACCAAGCGCCATTCGCCAGGGACTGTTGAAAGTCAAATACTGGACCCTGTGGAAATGAAAAAAACGATGCTCAGCAACTGCCAGACACTCTAACTTGCAATAGACTGAAAGCTTCAATTGAGGACGAGCTGGCCGATAGCCGTCGACCGAAGTGAGGATGAGCGGCTCACAAGAAATATAAACGCGGTACTAAAGGTAATGAGGAATGTGACCTACGTCCGGAAAAATATCAACACGGACATTAAAAGCGGGGTTGATGAACTGGAGGACCTTGTTGACAGAATCCAGCACTACCCCTGCAGATGGCTTCGGGCAGAGAGCGAGTTGAAAGAGCTCAATAAAAGCCACCCCTCCCCCCTCAACGAAAATATTACTCCTTATGTGTGCTCCAAATCGCAACTGAAGGCTGCGAAAAAAGGTTTGATCCAACAGCCGCCAGAAAAGCACGACGGCATAAAACCCAGCGCGATGCCTAAAAAGACCAGGTGCAAGTAGCGTAGGGATGCTCTGCTAATCAAGCCTGCGAACGGGGGGACTTATGCCGAGGTTCTCAAGGAAATCAGGCAAAATATCCAACCCGAAGAAACCGTATCTGCATACAAGAAGTAATAACGACCAAAACAGGAGGCCTCTTTGTAGAACTCGGGGCGAAGACCACCGACAAGGGCCTGTTGGAGAGTGCCGTCAGGGATCTCCTTGGCTCTAAAGCTGTTTTCTCGACATAACAGCCAATGGCCACTTTGGAAATAATAGACATTGACTGTGTTCCGGATGTCAAAGAAGTAGAAGAGTCTATTACACAAACTTCCTACAGCAGACAGCTTTAGAGTAAGGCTGACGCCTAGCAATCCCCGAGGGCAAAGGGTGGCAATAGTAGACATCACTGAAAAAGACGCCGTGCAACTCCTGGCCAAGGAGAAAAACCGACTGGATCGTGTGCAAAATACGCGGGAGCGTAGTTCTAGCTCGATGCTAGAAGTGCCTCAGTTACGGACACATTTCCTGGAACTGCAAAGGGTCAGATCAAAGCAACATGTGCTACAAGTGTGGCACTCCCGGCCATAAGGCGAAGGAGTGCCCAAATGAACCTAGCTGCGTCTTGTGCAAAGCTAAGGGATTGTAGCCTGAAGACCTAGGTCATACTCCAGGAAGTGGTAGGCGCCTGAAGTTCTAAGACGGACATATCAAGATAAAAGACATGATCCAAGTCTTGAAGATCAACCTACACCGTAGCTCAACCGCATAAAACTTACTCAATCAGGTTGCGAGGGAGAAAACAGTCGACCTGTTGCTGATATCTGAGCAACTCCACAACAAGGAGGAGGCTGGATGGTATTGCGATCTATCTGGCACCGCCGCCATCTGAGTGCGGTGTAGTCCTCTACTCTCAGTTCGGACTTTTTCCAGCGGGGATGGCTTTGTGTTGATTGGGTGTGTGGATATGCCTTTCTGACATTTCATTTATGACGTCTCTCCCACGCCGAATGAGCCAATTTCACGCTTCCAGAGCAATCTTGAAGAACTGGAGGTGTCCGCTGTCTCGAGCTCGGAAGGCCGAATCTTGGGAATGGGGAATGACTCATCCAAATACAAGAGCAAAGCGAATCCTAGAAATGGCGGCTAGGAGGGAACTGGTAATCATGAACGTTGGGATACACCAACCTCCGACGGCGAGGCTGCTTGGGAACCATCCCGGACGTGATATTTGCTTCGAAGACCTTAGTGTGTAGTATACACAAATGGAGGGTACTCGAGGAGAGCTATCCACAGTACATTGTTTTCAAAATTGGCAAGCATGCATCTCGACGCGTAGCAATCCAACGTTTAACTGTAGGTTTGAACATTGCTAAAATGGATGTTGACGCGTTTGCCGCAGTCCTAATGAGCGGTGAAACCATGACTGGGACGAGGGAAGTCTCAGCTGAAAGTACAGTGAACTCCACCATGAGACTTATCAAGTCTGCGTGCAACTACTCTATGCCTAGGTGACGGCCACGACACGATAAGCCTGCTGTGTACTGATGGTCAGCAGAAATCGCTTAGAAGCGAAGAGAATGCCACAGACTTCACCGTGAAGCCCAACGTTCAAGGGATCGAGACGTCACATTCCCAAATGCTGGCAAACAGATAGGCTAGGAAACTCCTCCGTACGTCAACCAACGAGTGCAAGGTTCGCTGCTGGCACAAGCTCGTTAAGGACATCAATAGGGACCTATGGAGCCTGGGTTACAAGCATGCAATGCGGAAACTAGGAGTCGTATGGAGACTCTGTGTGCTTGAAGCGTAAAAAATGGACAAGTCCGGCAGAATGCCCACTGTTTAGTCTGGACGGGGCGATGAAAGTATTAAAAACTGAAAGGCCACGGGGAAAGACGGTATCCCAGGTGAAGTGGTGCAGCTTACACATCAAGTTTGCCTTACATGTTGTTCAGCACATGCAACGCGTGCCTGCAGCAGAACGAGTTCCCAATTTGCTGGAAAGAGGCGAGGCTCGTGCTGATCAGCAAAGAATAGTGGAATCCGGAGCCACCATCTCCATATCGGCCCCTATGTATGTTGAACGCCGCCGAGAAAGTGCTCGAGATGCTCATCAGAGGGAGATTATCCGAGCTGCTGGGGATCTACTTCTTCTGCAGTACGGCTTCAGGGCTGGGCGATCCATGATCGGCGCCTGGAAATACATTCAATGCAGTTGCAGATAAATGTATGTGGAATAGATTTACGGAAGAATTTCGCACTAAGCATTTTAGCGTAATTCGAATAAAGGGAATCTAATAGGGTGTACTGTAACATTTATCCTCATGTTCACAATATGAATGGCTTTTTTGTGGCGAAATTTATCAAGTTATCAAACAATGTACCTCTCAGCACATTTAATGAAATTTAATATGAAATATACTGGGAAAATATGGACTTTGTTTTCAAACGGAACAAGTTTGTAGTTCGTATTTAGAAAAATTAAGACTTAAGCAGCAGCCGCTCATTGGAAAGCAAGAATTAACTCTTGAAAAAATTCCTTTGTTACGTACATATGGACGAATTTTAGTATTGATATTATTATATATGCGCATACACATGTTCCAAACTCGACGGATGCGATCATAAAAATTTGTTTGTGATCGATCTTATAATACTTGCTCTCAAAAATTTCTCGAAGACCAGAAGAAAAATCAAACAAAAATTTCCAAAGCATAAATCACGATTTGCTTAAAAAACACTCGAGACGAAGATGTTAAACACAAAAAGAATAGTACGTGAGCTACGGTATTTTGTCGAGTAGTTGAAAGAAGCAGTATCGTGCACTTTTGCGTTCATTTGCATTTACTAAAAGAACTTCAATTGATTACATCCTTTAGAATAATATTTCAAAAATCTTATTCCATGAAACTTAAGATTCCCGTATAAGATGGAACACCACAAATAGGAAGAAACACCACAATATGGTATTTAAGAGACTAATTCAATAATGGCGATGCAAACAATTGCGTAGTTGGTGGTTTCCTCTGTTAACTCATTGATGGTCAAGAAAGAGTAATTATCTTATACGGCAAAATTATATCGTCCTTTATTAATGTGACCCAGCGACTCAGTACGAATCATTCAGAAAAGAATGAGGGATCAAGCGGGATTACGATGGTTGCTGCAATTGATGGAACGACACAGGGCAATGTCACGCCACAGTAAGGTAGGTGTCGCATGAAAACCAAGTAGCAATTATACTGAGATGGTTACCAGCAATCATAGATGCATGGATACGATATTTTTTGCTGGAATTGAAAATCTATTGAGGAAGTACGAGCCTTTGAAGATTCGATGTTCTAGTTCATCATGACTAGCCCACCAAATGCAATGGTTGGATGTAGTTAAGTTCGCTTTCTTCAGTCTTGTCTTGTACGTGTCTTCTGCGTACATTCTTTTTACTCCGTTATCCATTCATCATTTACTTTTTCTTGGATTAGCTTTGCCCTCATTAAAAGCTTTTTAGCTTAGAAAATTATGATATTTTAACATACTTTGTGGTGTGTTGTGTAATGGCTAGATGTTTCCATGATTTCTGCATTATTTACTGAAGAGATGTTGTTGAGTTTGTAGAGGCTTATTGTTTCCGTGCTGACGTGATGAATGGCGCATTCTGTGCCAAGGGGATTTTTAATTGCATCCGTGGAAAAGATTTCATGGGTGTCAATTAATGAGTCTACTATTGTGGGTATGTAAGTTGTAAGATCGTTGTAATCGATGAGGGACATGTTATGTGAAGTTGTTATCGGAATTGTTGAATTGAAAAAGGAAGTTCTTCGGAGATGTGTTCATTTCTCCCCAGCAGGCGTTGATTAGATCTAGGAATTTCTTGTGCATTAGTGTGTAGTTGGAACTGATGTTTTCTGAGAGTACTTTTCTGAATTCACTGTCATGGACGTTTTTCACGCGTGATCAAGCCACTAAAAGTACCCGATCAAAACAAACAAAATAATGAAGACAAACAGGAGAACCTATGGGTGGGGATATACACTCCGACGTGTGAGGGAGCTTCGACGTCATGCGGGCTTCTCTCCAGCAATCTGGAAGGGGTAAGTCGCCAGGGCCACTGAAGAATCAGAAGCTACAAGTGACCAGATCACCGAAGCAGGCATGTTCAAACCCAGGCCAAAATTACTGAGGACTCCGCCTTAACGTGTACCAAAGCTTACCCAGAACAGGGAGAAGAAAACGGGGAAGCAAACTTCCATTGATCGCTTTACGGTAGCGACAAAGGCGCGTGCCCAAACTACATTTCTTGCCCGCGCTGCTTCTGCTCGAGGTGACGTAGCAATTAATACAAGATGCGTAGTAGAGGCGCTAGGGACCGAAGTCATCGACACCAAGCGCCATTCGCCAGGGACTGTTGAAAGTCAAATACTGGACCCTGTGGAAATGAAAAAAACGATGCTCAGCAACTGCCAGACACTCTAACTTGCAATAGACTGAAAGCTTCAATTGAGGACGAGCTGGCCGATAGCCGTCGACCGAAGTGAGGATGAGCGGCTCACAAGAAATATAAACGCGGTACTAAAGGTAATGAGGAATGCGACCTACGTCCGGAAAAATATCAACACGGACATTAAAAGCGGGGTTGATGAACTGGAGGACCTTGTTGACAGAATCCAGCACTACCCCTGCAGATGGCTTCGGGCAGAGAGCGAGTTGAAAGAGCTCAATAAAAGCCACCCCTCCCCTCTCAACGAAAATATTACTCCTTATGTGTGCTCCAAATCGCAACTGAAGGCTGCGAAAAAAGGTTTGATCCAACAGCCGCCAGAAAAGCACGACGGCATAAAACCCAGCGCGATGCCTAAAAAGACCAGGTGCAAGTAGCGTAGGGATGCTCTGCTAATCAAGCCTGCGAACGGGAGGACTTATGTCGAGGTTCTCAAGGAAATCAGGCAAAATATCCAACCCGAAGAAACCGTATCTGCATACAAGAAGTAATAACGACCAAAACAGGAGGCCTCTTTGTAGAACTCGGGGCGAAGACCACCGACAAGGGCCTGTTGGAGGGTGCCGTCAATGACCTCCTTGGCTCTAAAGCTGTTTTCTCGACATAACAGCCAATGGCCACTTTGGAAATAATAGACATTGACTGTGTTCCGGATGTCAAAGAAGTAGAAGAGTCTATTACACAAACTTCCTACAGCAGACAGCTTTAGAGTAAGGCTGACGCCTAGCAATCCCCGAGGGCAAAGGGTGGCAATAGTAGACATCACTGAAAAAGACGCCGTGCAACTCCTGGTCAAGGAGAAAAACCGACTGGATCGTGTGCAAAATACGCGGGAGCGTAGTTCTAGCTCGATGCTAGAAGTGCCTCAGTTACGGACACATTTCCTGGAACTGCAAAGGGTCAGATCGAAGCAACATGTGCTACAAGTGTGGCACTCCCGGCCATAAGGCGAAGGAGTGCCCAAATGAACCTAGCTGCGTCTTGTGCAAAGCTAAGGGATTGTAGCCTGAAGACCTAGGTCATACTCCAGGAAGTGGTAGGCGCCTGAAGTTCTAAGACGGACGTATCAAGATAAAAGACATGATCCAAGTCTTGAAGATCAACCTACACCGTAGCTCAACCGCATGAAACTTACTCAATCAGGTTGCGAGGGAGAAAACAGTCGACCTGTTGCTGATATCTGAGCAACTCCACAACAAGGAGGAGCCTGGATGGTATTGCGATCTATCTGGCACCGCCGCCATCTGAGTGCGGTGTAGTCCTCTACTCTCAGTTCGGACTTTTTCCAGCGGGTATGGCTTTGTGTTGATTGGGTGTGTTGATATGCCTTTCTGACATTTCATTTATGACGTCTCTCCCACGCCGAATGAGCCAATTTCACGCTTCCAGAGCAATCTTGAAGAACTGGAGGTGTCCGCTGTCTCGAGCTCGGAAGGCCGAATCTTGGGAATGGGGAATGACTCATCCAAATACAAAGCGAATCCTAGAAATGGCGGCTAGGAGGGAACTGGTAATCATGAACGTTGGGATACACCAACCTCCGACGGCGAGGCTGCTTGGGAACCATCCCGGACGTGATATTTGCTTCGAAGACCTTAGTGTGTAGTATACACAAATGGAGGGTACTCGAGGAGAGCTATCCACAGTACATTGTTTTCAAAATTGGCAAGCGTGCATCTCGACGCGTAGCAATCCAACGTTCAACTGTAGGTTTGAACATTGCTAAAATGGATGTTGACGCGTTTGCCGCAGTCCTAATGAGCGGTGAAACCATGACTGGGACGAGGGAAGTCTCAGCTGAAAGTACAGTGAACTCCACCATGAGACTTATCAAGTCTGCGTGCAACGACTCTATGCCTAGGTGACGGCCACGACACGATAAGCCTGCTGTGTACTGATGGTCAGCAGAAATCGCTTAGAAGCGAAGAGAATGCCACAGACTTCACCGTGAAGCCCAACGTTCAAGGGATCGAGACGTCACATTCCCAAATGCTGGCAAACAGATCGGCTAGGAAACTCCTCCGTACGTCAACCAACGAGTGCAAGGTTCGCTGCTGGCACAAGCTCGTTAAGGACATCAATAGGGACCTATGGAGCCTGGGTTACAAGCATGCAATGCGGAAACTAGGAGTCGTATGGAGACTCTGTGTGCTTGAAGCGTAAAAAATGGACAAGTCCGGCAGAATGCCCACTGTTTAGTCTGGACGGGGCGATGAAAGTATTAAAAACTGAAAGGCCACGGGGAAAGACGGTATCCCAGGTGAAGTGGTGCAGCTTACACATCAAGTTTGCCTTACATGTTGTTCAGCACATGCAACGCGTGCCTGCAGCAGAACGAGTTCCCAATTTGCTGGAAAGAGGCGAGGCTCGTGCTGATCAGCAAAGAATAGTGGAATCCGGAGCCACCATCTCCATATCGGCCCCTATGTATGTTGAACGCCGCCGAGAAAGTGCTCGAGATGCTCATCAGAGGGAGACTATCCGAGCTGCTGGGGATCTACTTCTTCTGCAGTACGGCTTCAGGGCTGGGCGATCCATGATCGGCGCCTGGAAATACATTCAATGCAGTTGCAGATAAATGTATGTGGAATAGATTTACGGAAGAATTTCGCACTAAGCATTTTAGCGTAATTCGAATAAAGGGAATCTAATAGGGTGTACTGTAACATTTATCCTCATGTTCACAATATGAATGGCTTTTTTGTGGCGAAATTTATCAAGTTATCAAACAATGTACCTCTCAGCACATTTAATGAAATTTAATATGAAATATACTGGGAAAATATGGACTTTGTTTTCAAACGGAACAAGTTTGTAGTTCGTATTTAGAAAAATTAAGACTTAAGCAGCAGCCGCTCATTGGAAAGCAAGAATTAACTCTTGAAAAAATTCCTTTGTTACGTACATATGGACGAATTTTAGTATTGATATTATTATATATGCGCATACACATGTTCCAAACTCGACGGATGCGATCATAAAAATTTGTTTGTGATCGATCTTATAATACTTGCTCTCAAAAATTTCTCGAAGACCAGAAGAAAAATCAAACAAAAATTTCCAAAGCATAAATCACGATTTGCTTAAAAAACACTCGAGACGAAGATGTTAAACACAAAAAGAATAGTACGTGAGCTACGGTATTTTGTCGAGTAGTTGAAAGAAGCAGTATCGTGCACTTTTGCGTTCATTTGCATTTACTAAAAGAACTTCAATTGATTACATCCTTTAGAATAATATTTCAAAAATCTTATTCCATGAAACTTAAGATTCCCGTATAAGATGGAACACCACAAACAGGAAGAAACACCACAATATGGTATTTAAGAGACTAATTCAATAATGGCGATGCAAACAATTGCGTAGTTGGTGGTTTCCTCTATTAACTCATTGATGGTCAAGAAAGAGTAATTATCTTATACGGCAAAATTATATCGTCCTTTATTAATGTGACCCAGCGACTCAGTACGAATCATTCAGAAAAGAATGAGGGATCAAGCGGGATTACGATGGTTGCTGCAATTGATGGAACGACACAGGGCAATGTCACGCCACAGTAAGGTAGGTGTCGCATGAAAACCAAGTAGCAATTATACTGAGATGGTTACCAGTAATCATAGATGCATGGATACGATATTTTTTGCTGGAATTAAAAATCTATTGAGGAAGTACGAGCCTTTGAAGATTCGATGTTCTAGTTCATCATGACTAGCCCACCAAATGCAATGGTTGGATGTAGTTAAGTTCGCTTTCTTCAGTCTTGTCTTGTACGTGTCTTCTGCGTACATTCTTTTTACTCCGTTATCCATTCATCATTTACTTTTTCTTGGATTAGCTTTGCCCTCATTAAAAGCTTTTTAGCTTAGAAAATTATGATATTTTAACATACTTTGTGGTGTGTTGTGTAATGGCTAGATGTTTCCATGATTTCTGCATTATTTACTGAAGAGATGTTGTTGAGTTTGTAGAGGCTTATTGTTTCCGTGCTGACGTGATGAATGGCGCATTCTGTGCCAAGGGGATTTTTAATTGCATCCGTGGAAAAGATTTCATGGGTGTCAATTAATGAGTCTACTATTGTGGGTATGTAAGTTGTAAGATCGTTGTAATCGATGAGGGACATGTTATGTGAAGTTGTTATCGGAATTGTTGAATTGAAAAAGGAAGTTCTTTGGAGATGTGTTCATTTCTTCCCAGCAGGCGTTGATTAGATCTAGGAATTTCTTGTGCATTAGTGTGTAGTTGGAACTGATGTTTTCTGAGAGTACTTTTCTGAATTCACTGTCATGGACGTTTTTCACGCGTGATCAAGGCACTAAAAGTACCCGATCAAAACAAACAAAATAATGAAGACAAACAGGAGAACCTAGGGGTGGGGATATACACTCCGGGTTGTGTGAGGGAGCTTCGACGTCATGCGGGCTTCTCTGCAGCAATCTGGCAGGGGGTAAGTCGCCAGGCCATTTTGCAATGGTGGAACACTTGGCCACTGAAGAATCAGAAGCTACAAGTGACCAGATCACCGAAGCAGGCATGTTCAAACCCAGGCCAAAATTACTGAGGACTCCGCCTTAACGTGTACCAAAGCTTACCCAGAACAGGGAGAAGAAAACGGGGAAGCAAACTTCCATTGATCGCTTTACGGTAGCGACAAAGGCGCGTGCCCAAACCACATTTCTTGCCCGCGCTGCTTCTGCTCGAGGTGACGTAGCAATTAATACAAGATGCGTAGTAGAGGCGCTAGGGACCGAAGTCATCGACACCAAGCGCCATTCGCCAGGGACTGTTGAAAGTCAAATACTGGACCCTGTGGAAATGAAAAAAACGATGCTCAGCAACTGCCAGACACTCTAACTTGCAATAGACTGAAAGCTTCAATTGAGGACGAGCTGGCCGATAGCCGTCGACCGAAGTGAGGATGAGCGGCTCACAAGAAATATAAACGCGGTACTAAAGGTAATGAGGAATGCGACCTACGTCCGGAAAAATATCAACACGGACATTAAAAGCGGGGTTGATGAACTGGAGGACCTTGTTGACAGAATCCAGCACTACCCCTGCAGATGGCTTCAGGCAGAGAGCGAGTTGAAAGAGCTCAATAAAAGCCACCCCTCCCCCCTCAACGAAAATATTACTCCTTATGTGTGCTCCAAATCGCAACTGAAGGCTGCGAAAAAAGGTTTGATCCAACAGCCGCCAGAAAAGCACGACGGCATAAAACCCAGCGCGATGCCTAAAAAGACCAGGTGCAAGTAGCGTAGGGATGCTCTGCTAATCAAGCCTGCGAACGGGAGGACTTATGCCGAGGTTCTCAAGGAAATCAGGCAAAATATCCAACCCGAAGAAACCGTATCTGCATACAAGAAGTAATAACGACCAAAACAGGAGGCCTCTTTGTAGAACTCGGGGCGAAGACCACCGACAAGGGCCTGTTGGAGAGTGCCGTCAGGGATCTCCTTGGCTCTAAAGCTGTTTTCTCGACATAACAGCCAATGGCCACTTTGGAAATAATAGACATTGACTGTGTTCCGGATGTCAAAGAAGTAGAAGAGTCTATTACACAAACTTCCTACAGCAGACAGCTTTAGAGTAAGGCTGACGCCTAGCAATCCCCGAGGGCAAAGAGTGGCAATAGTAGACATCACTGAAAAAGACGCCGTGCAACTCCTGGCCAAGGAGAAAAACCGACTGGATCGTGTGCAAAATACGCGGGAGCGTAGTTCTAGCTCGATGCTAGAAGTGCCTCAGTTATGGACACAAATCCTGGAACTGCAAAGGGTCAGATCAAAGCAACCTGTGCTACAAGTGTGGTACTCCCGGCCATAAGGCGAAGGAGTGCCCAAATAAACCTACCTGCGTCCTGTGCAAAGCTAAGGGATTGTAGCCTGAAGACCTAGGTCATACTCCAGGAAGTGGTAGGCGCCTGAAGTTCTAAGACGGACATATAAAGATAAAAGACATGATCCAAGTCTTGAAGATCAACCTACACCGTAGCTCAGCCGCATAAAACTTACTCAATCAGGTTGCGAGGGAGAAAACAGTCGACCTGTTGCTGATATCTGAGCAACTCCACAACAAGGAGGAGGCTGGATGGTATTGCGATCTATCTGGCACCGCCGCCATCTGAGTGCGGTGTAGTCCTCTACTCTCAGTTCGGACTTTTTCCAGCGGGGATGGCTTTGTGTTGATTGGGTGTGTGGATATGCCTTTCTGACATTTCATTTATGACGTCTCTCCCACGCCGAATGAGCCAATTTCACGCTTCCAGAGCAATCTTGAAGAACTGGAGGTGTCCGCTGTCTCGAGCTCGGAAGGCCGAATCTTGGGAATGGGGAATGACTCATCCAAATACAAGAGGAAAGCGAATCCTAGAAATGGCGGCTAGGAGGGAACTGGTAATCATGAACGTTGGGATACACCAACCTCCGACGGCGAGGCTGCTTGGGAACCATCCCGGACGTGATATTTGCTTCGAAGACCTTAGTGTGTAGTATACACAAATGGAGGGTACTCGAGGAGAGCTATCCACAGTACATTGTTTTCAAAATTGGCAAGCGTGCATCTCGACGCGTAGCAATCCAACGTTCAACTGTAGGTTTGAACATTGCTAAAATGGATGTTGACGCGTTTGCCGCAGTCCTAATGAGCGGTGAAACCATGACTGGGACGAGGGGAGTCTCAGCTGAAAGCACAGTGAACTCCACCATGAGACTCATCAAGTCTGCGTGCAACTACTCTATCTCTAGGCGGTGACCACTACACGATAAGCCTGCTGTGTACTGATGGTCAGCAGAAAACGCTTAGAGGCGAAGAGAATGTCACAGACTTTGCCGTGAAGCCCAACTTTCAAGGGATCGAGACGTCACATTCCCAAATGCTGGCAAACAGATCGGCTAGGAAACTCCTCCGTACGTCAACCAACGAGTGCAAGGTTCGCTGCTGGCACAAGATCGTTGAGGACATCAATAGGGACCTATGGAGCCTGGGTTACAAGCATGCAATGCGGAAACTAGGAGTCGTATGGAGGCTCTGTGTGCTTGAAGCGTAAAAAATGGACAAGTCCGGCAGAATGCCCACTGTTTAGTCTGGACGGGGCGATGAAAGTATTAAAAACTGAAAGGCCACGGGGAAAGACGGTATCCCAGGTGAAGTGGTGCAGCTTACACATCAAGTTTGCCTTACATGTTGTTCAGAACATGCAACGCGTGCCTGCAGCAGAACGAGTTCCCAATTTGCTGGAAAGAGGCGAGGCTCGTGCTGATCAGCAAAGGATAGTGGAATCCGGAGCCACCATCTCCATATCGGCCCCTATGTATGTTGAACGCCGCCGAGAAAGTGCTGGAGATGCTCATCAGAGGGAGACTATCCGAGCTGCTGGGGATCTACTTCTTCTACAGTATGGCTTCAGGGCTGGGCGATCCATGATCAGCGCAATAACAGAGGTGATGAAAATCGTCCATCCAGTTACTAATCGAAGCGAATAGTCCTTTTTGTTACACGTGTGGAATGGCTTCAATTCTGCTAGATGGGCAGATATTCTGGGTGCTCTGGAATATTTCAGGGTACCGAAGTGAAGGACTGCGATGACAAAGACAGGAATCTCGTCTACGACACATTGGGGGTCGGCGAAGAATCGAAGTGACTTAAGGGGTCGCGCAAGGCTCCATTCTTGGCCCGGGCCCATTAAACATCTCGTACGACGAGCTTTTGAGGATACAATTACCGGAGGAGTCACGTTTGATTGGTTACGCAGGTGACGTGGCAGTACTACTGCCGGCCGTACTGTTGAACAGACGCAACTTGAACTGGGTGCGATAATGCGTCGGGTGAGCGAGTGGATGACAGACCGCGGGTTAGCCTATTGCTTGAAAAGACCGAGGTTGTCATACTGACCAAGAAGTGCATCCCTTGTGTCATGGAGGGTACAATGAAGACAGTGTTCTTCTTCGACTCGGAAGACTGTATTCACGCTCATAGCAAGGAATCGCATCGAAGGTGTGTCGCACAGGTGCAGAGGCGAGCAGCTCCACGCATTGCAGCTGTATACCGAACTGTTTCTGAACCAGCAGTGCTGGTTACCTGGAGGGTGGTCCCTGTTATGCTACTTGAAGTAGTACGAATGCGAGTGTACTTACGTGAGGGGTTCGCCGAGAGAAGGACCCTAGCTTTGTGGCAGCAATAAGGGTAAATAAAACGCGAGGCAGGTGGACCATACGGCTCATCAGTGACTTGGGGCCATGGTTCTGCAGAACGCATAGTAAGACTGATTATTATCTGACGGAACTACTCAGTGGGCACGGATATTTTCAGTCTTATCTGTATAAGATGGGAGAATCAGTGTCCTCAGCATGCTTGTTCTTCCCGGGGATGGCGGATAACGCTTGCCAAACGTTCTTGCGTAAGGTAGACAAGACTCCGTCCGCATTTCTCAGAGAAAGTAGCCGCGCTTTTTCCAAAAAACGTAACGGGGCAAATGATGCTGTCAAAAGACAATTGGAACTGCATGTCGTATTACGTACAGGCGGTTCTTATGAAGAAGGGCATCATCAATCACTTGGCGACGCAGACGGAAAGGGAATCTCTCTGACGGCAGTCCTCTTCCATCCCATCCATCCTCCCCCGGTAACTTTAGTTCATGTGTTATCTGATGGATTAGATCAAAATTTTTTGATTTTCTACTGCTTTTTTGTTCGTTGTGGTAAGGGTTCAAAGAAGTTAGGATAAGCTCTGTTAGAAACGTATATTCTTTTTAGATAAAGTTGTTGTTTTGGGCTGGACGCTACCATGTTTCCATATAAGTTCCTCAGAATTATTTTATTAATTTCAGCATTATTGTTTCTGAAGTTGGCACTCAGTTTGCTGTTGAGCAGAAGGAAGGTGAAAATCTGTTTACAGAAGATGAAAATTTTTGTTGTAAAGGACAGTCTTGGCTTTTTTAAGTGAAATATTCTTAATTGAGCTTATTTTTGTTCTTCTTCATATCTAATCCATTTAGGACAAGTCTTGTTGACCGCCATATGATCATAAGATCCACATAAAAAGCGAAGAACCTCAGTGCAAGTGTTTTCTTACTCTGATTTAGCACACTGTAAAATATTCCATATTTTTCAAATTTTGCGCACCGTCAGTCTCATATGGTAGCACTCCTCAGTCACTCCAGTAACTGCTGCCGCCTTCAGGTCACGAACTCAAACCTGTTCCGGCATCACGTTTTTTTTACGTGTACAACGTCAACACACGCGGTCTTTTCTCACTCCAGAAGCTATTTATATAAAAGAAAACAAATTAGAAATAAAGGATAGTTCTAATCAAAAAAAAAAATTAATTTTATCTTAAATTTATTACATGGTCCTTCGAGCCGGAAAAATAAATAGACTTCGCGTTATTCTTATTGCGGTTGTGAATCAGAGTCAGTTGAACATTTCATGCAGTTAAGTGAGTTCATGTGGTGCTAGTGACACTTGTGACACTCTATGAAAATTGGTTGTGACATTTTGGTGACATCATTGCCTCAGCATCATCATGTCAGACCCAAAAAAAAAACCGACAGCACTCCTTCAAATCAACCGTTGACACTCACAGTGCCTCCACCCCCATATCAGCATTCCATCGGTGACGTTACATCGCCAGCAGCTTTTGCAACGCCAACCACACTCTCTCCATCTCCCGAAGATCAACCTTCGGCGAGGACTAAACAGGCCACTTCTGGCGGACATGCAGAGCGCCGAGCTAGGTCAGCTTCACCCAATGTCATCCCCAGTGACTTGATAAACAAAACCATCACTCAAGTGGGCAGGGTAAATCTTCTTGACAACTTTTGCTCATCACTACGGCTACTTGGAGCAACAATGACAGAAGACGAGTTAACGGTTTACGAGTCTCGTATCAAGGAGACGCATAAAGAATTTGTGAAGGCTCACGAATATCTTGAGAGCACGTGGCCATCCACGGCTCATCGACACTCCTATTGGACTGACAACGTCCACGCATCAGAAGGAGCAAACTATGCCGATGCTCAATTACTTCTCGCACGCATCAAACGCACTCTCAAGGAGGCAGCAAATCGACACGAAGCCGCTGCTGCCACTATAAATCCTAGCAGCTAGCACTCAACCACTCACTCCAGCATTTCCACAGTTCTCCAGCCTGCCGAAGCTTCCACTCACCCCATTCAAGGGCGATTTTGCATCATGGATACAGTTTAAAGAATCCTTTACATCACGTGTCATTAAAGATAAAAGGATGGATTGAGAAACAATGTTCACATATCTTCTCCACTATAAGGAAGGTGACGCCCACGCACTCATCAATACACTCCCGCGAACAGAAGCAGGTTTCGCAGCAGCTTGGAGAGAGTTGACGACTCGCTATGAACATAAGCGTCGACTGATCTTTGCTCAACTGGATCTCATCTTCCAGGACACTCCAGATGCCAAGCGAACTCCCACTCGCTCAGAACACCTGTCACGTCTCCTCACAACAGTGAGAAATGCAGTCAAGTGCATTGAGCTCATGGATCAGGCCATCGAGAACTGGGACTGTATCCTGGTGTACCACGTGTCTAGAAAACTAGACAAGGACACAAAGGAGCGATGGGAGACCTCGATTGGAGACTCCACTGAGATTCCTACCTTCAAGAAATTAACTGAGTTCATTTCTGCCAGGGTCTGGACTCTCGAGAGCATTGAAGGTGCCCAAAAACACCTAGCAAGCACTTCACACTCATCTCGCACTCAACCCTCACACTCCAGAAGCCAGCCACGGGCAAGTCATGTTGTCCAACAACCGCAGCAGCCTCCTCAACAACAACAGAGGATCTTTATGTGTGATTATTGCAACCAAGATCATTTCATAGCTGAGTGTGATGATTTTCGCTTAGTCTCACCTACTGATCAACTGAAGCTTGCACGAACAAAACGATTGTGCGTAAACTGCTTTGGCAGGCACAATACTCACTCCTGCAGGAGCAAATATTCCTGCCGCACTTGCAAGCACACTCGTCTTCATGATGAAATCACGCAACGGGTGCACTCCAACACTCCTGCTTCAAGCTCACACTCACGCTAGGAACTCGGCGCAGTCTTCTACACTCAACATCTCCTCAACTCACTGTTCGACAGCTTCAGATACTCCACTGACTGCAACAGGGCTTGTGACGAATGGATTGATCAGTGGTATGACCTTAGCACATGGTACTTCGGTTCCAGGAGGGTTAAAGGTACTATCTGGTCGTTCTGAAGTCCAAGCGCCTCTACAATCAATATCAGGGCCTGGAGGCTCGAACGAAGCACTCCCTTCATTCATCAACGAGTCCCAGACTCGAAATCACTTCATATGTATTAGCAACAGCGCTCGTCGACATATCTAATGATCTGACCACTCACAGAATCAGGATATTAGTAGATCCTGGGTCTGAAATAACTCTCATCTCGACCTCGCTAGTTCGAGCACTCAATCTGAAGAAATATCATTCTTCAACCATGAACTCTGGCATTGGTGCCAGCACTCCATTGAAATCTACATGCCTTGTGCGGTGTGCACTCAAGTCACTCACGTCAGACGATGAGTTAACAATTCAAGCTCACTCTCTTCAAGCACTTGTTACCATCGTTCAACACTCAATACGGCGATTGGCCGCATCTACAAGGACTACAACTAGCAGATCCCACATTCTTGATACCTCAGCCTATTGATATCATCATTGGAGCTGCTTATTATGGGCAGATCAGCAAGTCTCTCCAATAGCTCAACTGTCAATATTTGGTTGGCTAATACTTGGCCCAGTCCATCATGAATCCACTGGCGTCCTTCACAACACGCTACACTCCGCACTCACTCAATCTGACAGTGCGATTCAGGAATTATTAACTAAATTCTGGGTCCAAGAGGAGATTCCAATCCATTATACAACTCCACGGAACCTGGCAGATCAAGAATGTGAACAACACTTCAAATCTACACATCAACGACACTCTTCGGGCTGATACATTGTCATAATCCCACTCAAATCTGCAGTCGCGCTCTAGGTGACTCCTACCAATCAGCCTATCACTCTCTTCAGCGATTATTACGACGTCTAGACAAAAATCCAGATCTGATGACACTCTACACTCAATTTATGACGGAATACGAACAACTAGGTCACATGGTGAAGGCAACAAACTCAATATCAGCTGACACTCCATACTTCTTGCCTCATCATGGGGTTTTAAGACCCAGCAGCACCACTACCAAACTTAGAGTAGTATTCAATGGCTCATGCCCTACATCCACAGGAGTCTCACTTAACGACATCACTCACACTGGAGATAAACTACAACTCGACATAATAGATGTACTTCTCTGGGCCAGACAGCATAAATTCTTGTTCGCTACTGACATTACAAAAATGTACCAGCAGTTTATGGTACACCCAGACGATTGGCATCTCCAACAAATTTTATGGCTCGACAATCAAGACACCATCACTCCGTTTCAACTCACTAATGTCACTTACGGCACTAGATCAGCTCCATATCTAGCTGTCCGTGTCCTCTTGCAACTAGTAGAGGATGAAAGTCAACACTTCCCTCTTGCTGCTCAAGCTATCACAAAAGGAAGATATGTTGATGGTATTTTTGGAGGAGCAGACACTCCTGAACAACTTACTCTTGTTGCTAATGAACTCATTGACATCTGCACGGCGGGCGGTTTTCCACTCGCCAAATGGCACTCTAACGACTCAACACTCCTACAGAACATTCTCAAATCTGAAACGAACACCACTCCAATCTCTTTTGAAGACTGCAGTACCAAAATCCTCGGACTTAATTGAATCCACTCAACGACACATTCACATTCTCATCCAAAATTCAGAACTCAGGATCGAAACTCACTAAACGCCTCATCTTATCTGAAGTAGCTCAAATATTTGATCCGCTAGGATTTGTTTCTCCAGCAACAGTTAGAGCAAAGATGCTTTTGCAGGAGCTCTGGCTTCTCAACATGAGTTGGGATGAACAAATAACACCACAACTCGCCACCAAGTGGCACAACATCAGAGATGACCTCACAACACTCAATCAAATCACTCTTCCTAGATGGATAAATTCAACCAGCACTTCACACTGTGAACTCCATGGCTTCTCTGATGCATCTCAATACGCCATGGCTGCAACACTCTATATCAAAACATACTCACCATCCACAGGACCCAAGGTCGCACTCCTTTGTGCAAAGACAAAAGTCGCACCTCTCAAGAAACTCACGATCCCACGGCTAGAGCTAGTAGCTGCCTACGTGCTCGCCAAACTCACTCAGTATGTTCAAGCTACTCTACAAGTGAACATACAACAGACATATTTGTGGACGGACTCAACAGTCGCACTCACATGGATCAACACTCGGCCAGACAGATGGAAGGAATTTGTCCAGAACAGAGTCTTGCAAATCAAAGATCTTGTGCCTAATGCATACTGTCGCTATATTCCGGGCAAAGACAATCCTGCTGACTGCGCATCTCGAGGCGTCACTCCTGCACAACTCACGTCACATAACCTATGGTGGTCGGGACCCACTTGGCACACTAAGTCTAAAGAAAACTGGCTAGAAAATATACCATTAAACGAGCAGGCCTACTCTATCGAGGCTAAGCCTGGACACTCTTTAGTTGCAACTACTCAAACTCCAACTCAATGGAAAATTATCACCAAGTTCTCCACACTCCAAAAACTCCTTCGTATAACTGCCACAATAATCAAAGCCACAAAACTTATGAGAAAAGAATCTCGAACTCAACATGTCATCACTCATACAGACTTAGAAACCGCACGACTTTTCTGGGTAAAGTCTACGCAGGAAGCTTATTTTTCCTATGAACTCAAACTCCTATCCAGCAATTTAAAACTCCCACCAAACAATCCACTCACTCGCCTGACACCACAAATCTTTGAAGACGGAATTCTAATACTTCGTGGTCGGCTACAGCAATCAACACTCGATCCTGAAGGCAAACATCCTGCAATTTGCCAAAACACTCACCATTCACTCAACTCATTATCGAAGACACTCATCGACGAACTCTACACGGAGGTGTACAACTCACTCTAGCAACTCTCAGACAAAAATACTGGATAATTGGTGGTAGACATTCAGTCAAGTCTGTCATTCTCTCTTGTGTTAATTGTGCTCGTCAACGAGGTGAACGAGCACAGCAACTAATGGGCCAACTACCTCAAGCTCGAGTCATTCCCTCCAGAGCCTTCACCCATACTGGAGTGGACTATGCCGGGCCTCTACTCGTCAGAACATGAATAGGACGAGGTGGAAAACAGCCAAAGCCTGGATTTGTGTTTTTGTGTCCATGGCATCATCTGCAGTGCACCTTGAGCTAGTTGGTGACTGCACTACAGACTCATTCATCGCTGCATATCCAAGATTCATCTCACGGCGTGGCATTACTCACACTCTATACTCCGATTGTGGCAAAAACTTTGTTGGAGCCGATGCTGAAATCAATCGGCTCTTCACTTAATACACTCATGAGCACGAGATCATCTCAAAATTCATCATCGACAGTGGCACTCAATGGTCATTTAATCCACCTGCTGCTTCACATATGGGTGGCAAATGGGAATCGGTGGTTAAATCGTTCAAATATCATCTCAACAGAGTCATCAAGGATCACACTCTAACCTTCGAAGAACTCACTACACTCCTCACTCAGATAGAAGCACTCCTAAACTCAAGACCACTCGAATCTCTGAGCGGTGACCCTGACGATCTCTCTGCTCTCACACCTGGACACTTCCTCACTGGATCAGCACTGACGTCGCTACCAGAACCATCTCTCACAGACACTCATATCACTAGGTTGAATCGCTGGCAGTTAGTTCAACAACGCACTCAACAGTTCTGAGAGTGATGGTCACGATATTATCTCCAGAAACTACTCACTTCAACAAAGTGGTTCTATGAACGAGACGATATTCACGTCAACTCGCTGGTGCTCATCAGTGATTAACGATTTCCCCCCTCCAAATGGCCATTGGCACGGGTTATTGATCTTAAACCTGGGAAGGACGATATTGTTCGGGTTGCTACCCTCAAAACCGCAACCACGATACTCACCAGGGCGGTAGCCAATCTGGTACCACTCCCAGTCATCACCACTCCAACTCAGCAGACGGCAGACGACACTTCCGGCCGCAGCACTCAAGAAAACACTCTAACTAATCAACAACTCTGTTGTGATGGCAGGCGGAATGTAAAATATTCCATATTTTTCAAATTCTGCGCGCCGTCAGTCTCATATAGCGGCACTCCTCAGTCACTCCAGCAACTGCTGCTGCCTTCAGGTCACGAACTCAAACCTGTTCCGGCATCACGTTTTTTTTTCGTGTACAACGTCAACGCACGCGGTCTTTTCTCACTCCAGAAGCTATTTATATACAAGAAAACAAATTAGAAATAAAGGATAGTTCTAATCAAAAAAAAATTGCATCTTGGCAGATTTTCTGCAGTAGGTTTGCGGGTGGCCTACTCTTAGACATTTGCTGCACTGCCAGGGTCTGTAGAAAAAGTATTCGTATAGAGGGGTTTACCATTTATTATTAATTGCTTTATTTATTATTAAAGCAAAATTTCATGATATTTGATCTTTTTGGGCATTATTTGCAACATTGTTATGATTCGCATCAGAATATTGACTTACATAAGTTATGCACGGGCTCCTCGGCATGTCCACTTATATCAGTCTACAAGTAATATTGTCATAAAATATATTGCGTACATAATTGGAACTTACTTCATGAAATTCCTCCACATCGCTGCGGTTATGGTAAAAAGGATGCTCGATTTGGAAATTTATCGATGTATTCTGCAAAAGTATCGAAATAATAATATGTGAATATTTTATGATTCACTGTTTAACGCTACGACGGAACTATTCCACAACAAAAAATTCGCAATTAAATTCACGAACTATACACTAATCTTTAATTTGTTGCTACGAACAACAAAAACTTTATGCTCCGCACAAATCAAGTTGACTGATGCTCGACTTCGGTTGAAGTTTCCTGGAGACAAATGAACATGGGGAAAATTCTATTCTCAACTGAAAACAAGTCTACACTAAGCTAAGCAGATGTGTTAAAATAATAAATTGGATATTAAATGAATGAAACATGGTTAACTTGTAACACAAATGCTAAATAAAAGTGTATTTGTTTATTGAATATTTATTTACTAAATAATAAACAAAAATTAAATCTATGGAGAATGTTGTGTGTCGCTAAAAGATGTTCCTCACATGTATTCCAAACCAGAACAGAAATAAAATTTTGGAATTTCCTTGGAATTAAATTTCCTTGGAAAAACTAGGAATTTCCACTCTTAAATTTTCTTTCAGGGTAATAAAACATGTGTTTTTATAATACAAAGGATTCATTGAAATCCTTTCAACATCTGCAGGCCACACATCATACTTGTTTAAAATATAGTTAGTTAGGAAAAGGTCCTGAATATAATTTTCAATTGATTCTGTTGAAGGCTCTCTTACTGTAAAGATCGTATGCACCCTCCTAGAGTCTTTCTCTGATAAATAAAAGGAGTAAAGATAAATTTCTTGACTCATTCTTTTAATAAATGTATTATACCTCATAACCCTTCTAACAGTGTTATTTATATTTATCATTCAAGGAGTCAATTTTACAATTTGTAGAGAAAATTTGGTGGAATTTTCAAAACGATATTAAACGTATGACCATTGCTTTAATCCTTAGTGCATTTCTAACTGTAATTTTAACTGGCTGACAACAACACGAATATGGCCTTAGTTGAGCAAAACGAGAATATAAGTATAAATTTTGCATTTTATGAATTAAACTGCAAATATTTAGAAAATTTTGTTTCTCATTTAGTAAGAGAAAACATTTTTCAAAGCACAAAAGCTACTTTTGGCAAATCACATCCAATTACTAAGCAAAAATATGCATTATGCACACACATAATTTAGATTCAACATATTTTTCAGCTGTTTTTTGTTATTTAAATAAATTGCATATCTTTTTGCTCTACTTATATCTTGATCACATAGTATAGTTTTACATTAAGTGCTATAGTATAAGTTTTAAAGTTATTTATTTCAAAATACATTGCTATTCTCCAGGCAAGTATTGGGCCGAACAATTGAGTAGCTGATGAGAGGAAAAAAGATATGTTTAAAACGTCGGACGCTCACGTTCTCTCATGTACACGCATAGGGCCTCTATGCATAGATAATTTTCAAAAATTATTACAAATCAGAAAAATTTTCGTTCATTATATGTAAACATATTATCAATGATTCAGATAATCATAATAATCTAAGCACTCAATTAATATTTGAGACTATCCCTTGACTACCTACCTACGCCCACCTTTTTTGTCCGGAACAACCAAAATTTTCACAAATTAACACAAATTCACCTATCCTCACTTATATATAATTAGAGGTACTTTATACATGAACAGTCGAAAATTTCGTCTGTTGAAAATGTGTGAAATGGATGCATTTTAATCAATGCAATTTAATCACAACATGTAAAATTAATGCATTTTTCGGCTCTTATTAATAATTTAAGAATCTAGATTTCGAAGGTATCCTATTATTGGATTGTAAATTGTGAATATTACGTGTATGTGCTTCTAATCGCCCAGAAAACCTTGAAATTCGGATAGAAATTCGGATATGATGTTGCATATGACACGAATGACAGGAACGAACGAAACCGAGCACTTGAACAGCTGATGAGGGGAAAATAAGATAAGTCTAAAACTTCAGACGCTGACGTGTAATTATGTACACGGTTAAGGACTGACTCTCTATACCTTATAGCTCGATAGAAAGGCTCTGAGCCCAAGTTTTTGTCCGAAATTACTAAAATTTACCCATATTAACACAAATTCATCAATACTTACTTAATACTAGGTATATATATGAATTGGTGAAAAATGCGTCATCTTAACTGCAGTCACAAACATTACAATATTTGTCGAATTATCATGTGGAAAATACAATTTTCAGCTAATCCAATTTACACGTAGCTCATCGAATATGTTCAAATCATTATTTCCGTCGCCCATGTCACCAACGAAAACATCTTCATACTTGATAATGATTAACAATGGTAAATACAAGCGTTTTCACACTTTTGACCTATGGTTTACTAATCACAAATTTCATGATAAATTTTTTCGTTCTCTACCTCTTGCCTAGACCTACATCCAAGTGTTCCAGAAAGCTTTTTTAAGTTCAATATGCCACGAAATTTCTCGAACGCTGCGAGTAAGCTGACCTTCCACAAAGCTACAACAAGGTTCAAAAACCCAGCAGAAAATTAATTGGAGGAACTCTCACCTTGTTTAAACCATTATTTTAACAAGGTGAGAGTTCCTCCAATACATACATACATGCAAAAAGTAGCAAAAATAGCTAACCTCAACAAAAATCAAAGCCATCATGCATACAACCGTGAGATGGAGCCATTATTTAAACAAGCTAGTTAGTCATTACTATCTGCAACCACAAGCAACTCCATATGTAGTGGTGGACACCATTTCAAGTGTAACCTCAGTGGCAAGGAAAGAACCTTAGACTTCAACCTGGCAGATAAATTTCCCTGCACCTTATAACCCACCGACCTACTCAACAGCACTACACGCATCAAATTGTCCAAACATCTCAAATACAAAAGCAAAAACAGCAGCTACCTATGGAGGTAATACTTCTCCACAGGTAACTTACAACATGGCCACTATTTCTATATCGACTGCAGAAGACTAATTCTCCTCAAACGAGCTTTACAAATCGTGCAGGAGTTAATTTCAAACTTGGCAAGTTGCAAAAGTAGACATTTGACCGCACTCAGTGTTAATTTGGAATGAGCAAAGTTTAAAGAATAAGTATCTCGAAGCATTCGAATTGGCTTTCGCAACCGATATTGATATATTCTTATTTGCAGAATCCTGGTTGAGGATACACGACAAAGTACAACATACCCCCTATAGAATTTATGAGTATGACCGCCACAACAACATTGGCGGAATAGAAAAAAATCCATCCCACATTCCCGCCTCCCATCCTTCGGATCCAGCTGCATCAAAAACATAGGGGTAATATTAGCAGAATCCAACATAAAATTATACGCTGTGCATTTTCCTGGGACGGAACAAACGAAGGGAAAAATAACTAATCTGAGATCTAGTGCGTTTCAGTATGGCGCATAACAAATTTCTTCTGTGCGGTGAATTGAACGATTGGCATACACATTGGGATTGCATACGCAATAACCAAGTGGGCAAAGTACTTTTTAACTAAGCACAAGACAACAACTTGGTCATACGCCACTACAAATAACCTACCTTTTACTCTCCTCAAAATACCGGATCTACCATTGACCGTGCCTTAGGTGATGAAAACGTCAACCCTTCAGAACCCACTGTACCGCAAGCACTGTCCTCACCGTACTGCCAGTGCTGCCAGTGTGGAGGCGTATAAGCTGATCCGAGCATGTAATTCTCTATGACGCTAGTGGCAGAGAAATCGTGACTCCTCTGTGAAGACTGACGCAAACTCTATAATGAGAGATATCAAGATAAAAATTTTAAATCTCCGAAACAATCTGTGGAACAATTTACTCACCATCCTTAACTACAACGCACGAAAAGTCCGGAAGTTGACAAAAACTCTGAAACGAAAACACCACGATCTTCCATATGCTCTGCACGATGACAATAGTACTCAGATTAATTCTATTGAAGGGAAAGCAGAGCGACTTGCTAATAGGTTCCACGAACACCACAATATCTCCCATAGAGTGAGATCAACATGGCAGAAATAATAGTAGCTAACTCACTGCTATCCGACAAAAATCTTACAATTTATCCCCTGGAGCTCTCATAAAAATAAAACAAATAATTGAGTAAATAAACAAGCGTAAGAATGGTAAAATCCCTGGATTTGACAGAATACCCAATGTACCGACCAGAAACTTTCCAAAGAAAACAATAGTGCTCATCTGCCTCATTTTTAACACCTGTCTGAAAACTTCACAATTTCCAAGTTGCTGGAAACACACTATCATGATACCAGTGCTGAGACTGGTAAAAATCCTCAAGACCCTAATAACTACAGGTCAATAAGCTTACTGCCGGCACTTGGTAAACAATTCGAGAAGCTTATATTGAAAGGTTAACTCGTTACGTTGAAAACAACAACATCCTCCTTGATATTCAGTTTGGTTTTAGACATGGATACTCAACAGAGCAACAGCTACTTCGTGTCTCCAAAGACATAAAAGCAACACTAAATACAAAACAGTCGGTTAGCCTATAGACCATCGACGTCGGAAAAGCTTTCGATACCGTCTGGCATAATGGTCCAATCAGTAAGCTCAGAGATTGCAATACTCCATCATTCCTACTCAAAGATATTTCATTATTCCTGAGAGATAAATCATACCAGGTTAAAGTTCGAGGGTCAACCTCCACTATGAAGACCGCTCCTGCTGGTTTTTCCCCAAGGTTAACGGCTGAATCCAAAATTTGTAATATATACACGTCTGACATACTCACCAGCAGAAACTGCCTAGTACCTGATTTTGCGGATGACACTTGTTTCTACACGGCTCGGAGTTTTGCTAGAGATCAAAATCCTAGCCAGATTATCTTTAACCTAAGGAAAAGGCTGGAAAAAATCTACCGATACTTCTTCACGTGGAAAATTAAAATCATCATCAAGAAAACCACGGCAATTTTCTTTCCCAGAAAACGTAACTCTATCTGCTGCCAAACAGACCTATAATGTTCCTAGGCAAGATGATTCCCTGGTCCGAAGAATTGACCTATTTGGGTGTAAAACTCGATCGAAAACTAATGTTTGAAACCACATCGAGTACATAAGGTTCTAAGCATTTTGAGTCTGTTCTGTCTCTGTACCCATTACTCAATCGAAGGTCACCCATGAGTCTTCGTAATAAAATATTCATCCCCAAAATGAACCAATGCGCAAATTACCTTAAGCTACCTTAGCTAAGCTTGAAGTCACCGAAATGGTTATTTTAAAATCGCCCTTGACAAACTTTACTACTTCTCCTGCAGATTTCTGCACAAAATAGCTAATAGTATCCCTATTAAAAAGCTTGCGGACTCGCGTGTAGCTGTTTAAAAAGCTAGGTAAATTAACGTAATATGTATGAATATGTAAAAAAAAAAACATATTTACTGAGGCTAATGGTATATGGTAATAAAATTTTCAACGTGTATTTTTGGGTTCCATACGGAGGAGAGCGTGACTCCAAGGTACTTTAGGTGGCTTACTATTTGTATGGGAGTTTTGTTAAGGCAGATTTTAATTCGAT
Source organism: Stratiomys singularior (assembly GCA_954870665.1). NCBI lineage: Eukaryota > Metazoa > Arthropoda > Insecta > Diptera > Stratiomyidae > Stratiomys > Stratiomys singularior. Next base: position 86,623,175 of record OX940878.1, on the reverse strand, counting down.
TGTTTTCCCTATATTGTTTGGATTTTAAATGCCGCTGGAGCTGTCTGAATAATATACCATTACATTTACTTGTGTTAACTGTTAATTTCCATTTAGCTAGATAATTGGATACCGTCGATATGAAAGCATTCATTCTATTAATTAGTTTTTTTGTGCCCATGCCAGTTGTGTAGATAAGTGTATCGTCAGCATAAAAGATCACCTTAACATTGCTTGAGGGGTCTTGAGGAAAGTCTGACATGAAGATGTTGAATAAGATGGGTCCAAGAATCGAACCTTGTGGTACCCCTTGTGGTACCCCGCCCTACTACAATTGTTTTCCGATCGGGTGTTGTTGAATTTTACCTATAGGCTACGGTCTTGCAGATAACTTGCAATAATTTTACGCATGTTAAGCGGAAATCTTAGAAGTTTCAATTTGTGTATAAGTCCTTCGATCCACAGTGTCAAAGTCTATTGTACAGGCGAGTGTCACTGAGTTCTTCCGAAAACCTTCGTTCACATCTTCCGTCAGTCTTATTAGAGCATGAATCGTTGATCGTTGCTCAACTTAGCTCACACTTAGTTCATCGATGTTCGACAAGATTTTGTCTTTCAGGATATATTCTAAGATTTTGCTATCACATGGTAGCTGGGAGATCTGGCTGTACATAGATGGATTTGTAGCGATGCTGGTTATTTTTGGTATCGGGACGACAATTACTTTTTTCCAGATTTCTGGAAAGTAGCATTTATTAAAAAAGTTCTTTATTACGATCGTCAGAGCTTTTGTGTAACTATCAGGCAATTTCTTCAGAAATTTGTTAGAAATCCCATTGTTACCAAATGAAGACTTAGGTTTTAGGTTCATAACAATATCCTTAATATATTGTCGGTTCACATAGCCATTATATTCGATCGGGGCATTTTCGCTTCTCTATCTGCTGTGAAAATACTATCGAACTTGAATTCGTTGTGATACGTGTTTATAAGATACCTCTATATAAGAGTTAACAATAGGGTGTTCATTGGTATTGAACTGGTTTTGGTCTGCATCCGATTGGTTGTGTACGCTTGCGAAATATTTAGCACATGCGTTTGAAGCGTTCCAGTATTGGGAATGCCTTTCTTGTGAAAGGCCCAGTAAGTGATTTAATGACTTTATAGAAGGTGGGACCCTGTCTTATATTTTTAATTTTAGTTTGGAACCTTTCTCGATATTTTTGACTAAGCCTTAGATCGATTTGATCACTTATTTTGCATATGAAATTGCGCATTCTAGTATCCCTTCTTCTAGCGATAAAGCAGCGCCTTCTGAGCTGTTTTTTAAGATTGATTAGACTCAAGGTGGTATCGCCTAATGCCAGTAGACTGTTTTTAGTTTGTTTATAGGTCGGGACATATGTTTGTATGCCTTCTGAAACTATGGAATTATTTTTTTTTAATATAATTTATTATTACTAGGCATTCTGATATGATGAAAAAGTCGATGAATGAAGAAGATCTTGAATTTGAGTGGGTTGGTAGTCGCGAATGGTATTGCCTGATGTTGAATGTGTGTTTGGCCGCTGGCAACCAATAGTTGAGATTTGTTCCGTTTATGTTATTTATGCTATTGCCCCAGTTTGTATGTCTGGCGTTAAATCTCCACCAATGACAATTCCATCACTTCCTGACGCGTCGCTTAGTATTATATCTAGTGTTTGGCCGTTTAGGCAGTTTTGTTTTAAATATACAGAGGCTAATCACAGCCATCCAATTGCAGCTCTGACTTCAATGGCTGTCAAGTCAACTCCCTTGGCTTGTATTAGTTTATGTTTGGCTACATTGCATAATGCACGGGTTTTTGTTGTACCCCTGCGAGATACTGAAGGAGCCACTTTCAATTTTCAGTGCAATTGTTTCACTTAAGAAAGCTTTAACTTTTATATTGTTAGCTGTTGTGGGGAATAACTTACTTTCTTCTATGGTATTTGTGTGTATCTTTTTATCGTCCTTGTCATAACTTCTTGCCCATCCGTCTCTTCTTGGTGACTAGTACTTGGTTGGTATTCGTTGTCCATAGCTATTTCCTCTCCGTAATTATTGCTTTTTCCATCGCCCTTTTCCATCACCTATTTGACATTTTAAATGTCAAATAGGTGACGTTTTAAATAAAAATTTTTTTGATTTTTTAAAATTTTTGAAATTGAACTGTTCCTTCGTTTAGCAAATAAAATCCTTAACTAAGATGCACGAAATTTTCATTGAAAATTCATTCATAATAACTAAAGTACTTAAAAAGTAATTAAGGCGTTTTAATTTCAAATTTCATTTAAGCGTCATATTGCATTTGACAAACGCCACGTCGTTGCGAGAAATTTTCGTTTTTCCGAATATTTCCCGCCTCGCAGCAACGCATCGCAATCATTGTACGATGTCGCATACAAATGCATGTTACGAAAACTGCTTGACATTTGCTCCGAGACTCTCGTCGCACTCTCGCATTGCCGTTTCGCACTATTGTATTTCGGCCTTAATTTTCATATGACAAATGTCAAGTTGGTGACATTTTGAATGAACTTTGACTAAGATTATTTTTGATTTTGACCAACAAAATGCGATGGAATTGTATTCACAACTGAAGTAAATGTGTCCTTAATTTCTCAATAATTGGGCCCGTTTAATTTCGTGTTCTCTTATCTTACAAATGGTAATAGTGCTTTCTGATGGAGACTTCAGTCTTTCTTTATTTATGTGAGACATCAGAGACTTGGGGTTTACTTCACGCTGAATGGATGCGATACATTCACAGCATTAAGTACGTTAATGTTGATGTTAGTTGACACAGCATGAACACGAACGAAATGCGGAAAAATTTGAGCACTGCAGTTAGTGTTAAAATATTTGCTTATTGTTAGTTTACTCTTGTTTGAAAAACAATAATTTTCTTATACGGTAAACGGTAGTGAAGCAAATTCAGATTTTATTAAAATACCTTCATTTAAAGCTTTAAGCCTCATTTATTTGCTGAATATTTTTCCTGGTAGTACACATAACAAATTCTAAAAAATAACTACCATTCTCAATTAGAATGAAAATACTTTTAATAATACGGTCAAATAACAAATACTAAAAAAAAAATTATAAATAAAACTCAAAATATTTACATATGACGAGAGGGGCTGTGACGCTTCGATAACAGGATCTGACGAAGAAATCTTTATCCTGAGGACCCGGTTCATTCAGTTTATTCACCTTGAAAAATATATCAATGAGCAAAAACATTACGCGCATGATAACACTTAGAGGAATGTGTTTACTAATAAAGAAAAGAAGAGATTATCTTAAAGACAAAACATGCAGTTCTGTGTAAAGCTTCAATTGATGATAATTTATAAAGGGGTTAACCATGTAATAATAATGGAAAATTTCATGGTATTAGACCTCTTTGCGCATTATTTACAATATTTTTCTGATTCACATCAGAATATTTACTTACATCAGAAGCGTATTTCATTGTGATGAGCACGGGCTCCTCGGCATGTCCACTTATATCAGTCTACAAGTAAAATCGTTGTAAAATATATTGGATACATAATTAGAGCTTACTTCATGAAATTCCTCTACATCGCTGCGGTTAGGGTAAATAAGATACTCGACCAGGAAATTTATCAAAAAAAGGGACTTAATAAAAGTACCAAAACTACTGCTTCCTGCCATCATATTTTTGTTGAGTTCTTGGGTATTTTCGCAACCGTAGCTCGTGTTCTCAGGCTCATTCTAAAAAGAAAATTCTATATACTTATATCACCCACTGAAATTTAACTTACAATTGTGCCGAAAATGAACTGCAGTTTCATACAAAACGTTTTTGCCTTGACATACGTCCAGGTTCTCTTATTTGAAATGAGAACTGCAAATTTTTGAGGAATTTGTTAGCTGCCGAATCCAATTTCCGATATTTTTGAGCCATTTTGCTTACTGGCGCTTATCCCGAAGAAACCTGTGTGACGAATATAATGAAATGTGAAGAAAATATTCAACTGAATTTGATTGAATTCAACTTACGTCTCAATAAAATTTATGAAATTCATTGCTCGCCTAAAAAAGAAGATAATGTAAAACAAATTATAATGAAAACCGAGATCAATGAGCCAGCGAACTTTTTTTTCTTACTTATTTTTTTTCTTACTTATTTTTCTTTACCAGCTAATTGATCTCGCTAAAGATTATTTCATTTGCCCCCAAAAATATAAATATTCCGCTGCAATGAAGGTAGGAGAACCTAGTTAACGGGAATGTTAACAGCCAACGTTGTCCTTACTCGAAGATATAAGCTCCGCCCGTGTAAACAAACTTTGTAAAAATACCACACTTTAACTTAATTATGAATTACTTTCACTAACATGAGGTAATTATATGCACGCAACTAGTAAAACCAGATGAACAAAATCAGTGGCTGTCAACCTACCCATGGAAAGACATTCCCAACGGCCGCGGACATGAATCATTTCCACAATTGAACACTACACACTTCATTTCAAGTTTATTATGCTTTTATCTAATCGCATTGTCACTATATGTACATATTTTATGGTTCACTGCTTAACGCTACGGCGGAACTATTCCACGACAAAAAATTCGCAATTAAATTCACGAACTACACACTAATCTTCAATTTGTTGCCAAGAACAACAAACTCTTTATACTCCGCACAAACCAATTTGACTGATGCTCGACTTCGGGTGAAGTTTCCTGGAGGCGAATGAACATGGGGAAAATTCTATTCTTAAGTGATAATAAGTCTACAATAAGCTAAGAAGATGTGCTAAAATAATAAATTGGATATTAAATGTCTTAAACATGGTTAATTCAATTTTTACAAATAAAGGTGGAAAGTGCTCAAGCTGGTTTCGAACACGCGTCCCTGCCGCTTCTCATCAGGTGCCAGCTCACAGGCTGGGACGCATCGATTGGCACAACCAGCTAGGTGGAAGTCGTCTGGCTATTTTTACGTGTTATGATTGTTGCTCTCAGCTTGAACTTGTCCTATTTTCCAAATTGCCCCATGAACAAAATCTTTAGATAGTATACTTTTACATTAAGTGCTTTATTTATCTGATCTTTCTGCGATCATTGATATTGAGGTATTAATGCAATTTATTTCAAAATACATTGCTATACTCCAGGCACAAATGGAGCCGAACATTTGAACAGCTGATGAGGGGGAAAAAAGATAAATTTGAAACTTCGGACGCTCACGTATGCCCATGTACACGAGTAGGGCCTATCTATATCTTATTCCTCCATGAATTACGCGGTGGGAAAGAAATGTGTCGAGAAAAGTGTCGCGCACAACAGCTTTCATCAGTCCAAATTCTTTCTACCTCCGCTAGCGCATAACATTATAATTATGTCAGGGAAATAACGTCTTGTGAAATGCATTTGTATACGACATCGTACAATGATTGCAATGCGTCGCTGCGAGGCGAGAAATAAGGCCGAAATACAATACTGCGTGACGGCGATACGTGAGCGCGATGCGATTCTCCCTCGTCGTCACGCAACGCATTCAATTTAAAATGCACGCGATGCGGGGAACATTAATGTTCATATGACAAATGTCAAATTGGTCACATTTTAAATTCAATTTGCTGGAAATTGTTTTTGATTTTCTAAAAGTTTTGAATTTGGAATGTTCCTTCGTTTAGCAAATATAAGCCTTAACTAGGATGCACGAAATTTTCATTCATAATAACCAATGTACTTAAAAAGTAATTAAGGCGTTTGAATTTCAAATTTCATTTAAGCGCCATATTGCATTTGACAAACGTCACGCACATCGTTGCGAGGAATTTTCGTTTTTCCGAATATTTCCCCGACATCACGACGATCGCGACAACGCGCTGTCCACATTGGGTGTTTTGTTTTGTCGAAAATGTTATAACACAACATTTTTGAACAGTGAACATTTTTGGACTAGGCCTGATATTTCCTTATGCTAAGAGCTCGCTCAACAAATAAATAGGAGATTTATATATTTATCTAAAAAAAAATACGATTAGATTATTATGATTTTGAGATACAACCGAAAATTAAATTCAAGTCAAAGGAAGTGAAATTTCAAGCAACACCAAGATTGTCTCGGATTTGTGTTGGATAATTCAATCATATATGTCGTTCTTGGATGTTTCGTTTTGATTTCTGACGAAGACGTAAAAGTTAGTGCGGAGCATAAATCCAAATCGATTTTCTCCCGCGTCTGCTGCTGTTTGTCGGTAACAATGCAATCGGCGATTGATAATCATCCATTCAACTACGAAAATTTTAACAAGGTAACGGTGACAGAAATTTAATTAAGTATTTGACCACTTTATTTTGATTTATTTCATTAATTTACACAGAAATTTAATAAAGTATTTGGCCTCTTTATAATGAGTGAATCAATAATAAATGTATCAATGCATTGAATAGTAAGACTGAAAGTTTATTTTTCTTTAAATTCAAAATATTAATGAAGCAATAAATTCATAGTTTCCTTCCATCAGTCGGTCAGGAGGAAGGTGATGGCGTACAGGGAAGCCTTCAAGTGATGTGGGGCATCAGGTGTTTCGACGTCTCGAGCTCCGCAGTGCCGTAGATTTTAGTTCGGTCCGTAAATTTTGTTTTGGTGTTTTTGGTATTCGCGTAACAATTTGATTCCTTTTCGCGATAGTGTTAATTAACGTAGTTTATTTTCGGGCACTGCAATATTTCGGTAATCCGGTGAGTGGAGGCGCGATCGATTTTCTTGTGTCGTTATACTTGCAACCTCATGTTCGGAAAATCGGGTTTAACGGTGGCTGGTTCACTAATGGAACCGGAGTGGAAGTTCACTCGGGTCTGACTCACGTCCGCACACCTCGCCACGCTGAGATAGCCCGCCAGCAGCCACCACGTCCTGATGTCGGTGCGAGGACAACTAGTCCTTTAGTCGTCGCCATGACGATTGCGGACCCTAAATTCTATATATAATAATATTCTATAATATAAGCGTTTTCACATTTTTAATTAGCGTTGATTGATTAAAGTGCATGATTTAGCGACTAATGTGAGAATATTTCAACATTCAAGTGGTATGTATGACAATTTCTTTACAGAAATTGCTTTTCCAACTGTAATTTTAACTCCACTGTCAAATTTAATACCGGAGGTAGGCGAAGATTTTGGAAAATGTAACTACGGTATTACTTTTACATATAATGAATTAAAATGTATTTGATTTGCTAATTATATCCCATAATTGGGAAGTTAACTTGCATGTGAAATTGTCGGCAATAATATTGATGGACAATTTTCAATTTCAAGGCAGACATATGCTCTCCAACAAAACATTTAAAAGTTGTGCAGTTTCCGGCTATAGTGTGTCATAAATGTTGTTTTCTTTTTTTGCCTATGTTTGGATAACACATTGTGAATGCTAAATGTGCTTCTAAATACTCGAAAAATTTTGAATTTTCGATACAATTTCGGACTTCTTTGTATATGACACAAATGCTAAATTTGCATGTGACACAAATGCCAGGAACGAATGAAGCCAAACATTTGAACAGCTGATTAAGGGGAAGAAAGATAAGTTTTAAACTTCGGACGCTCACGTACGCTCATGTACACGGATAGGGCCTCTATATCTTATACCTCTATAAGTCTTTAATTTTTTATTTAAAAACTACTCAAAGTGAAGTGTTAGTATTCTAAACTGCTATGAGGTTCAAGATATTTCATAAAACCAATAACCGGCAAAGTTGTTACTTCAGGTGAAATAAGAACAAATTGAATCGTTTCGTCTTTTGGGATTTTTTATAGTGCACGAGCGAATTACAGAAAACATATTGCCAAACGTAAGCTTTTTCTATGCGGTGAATTTGTGATAGTATTATGTGACAGTATTAGTGAATTAAGACCTATACCTGAGTTACGGCTACTTTTCACACAAAATATATTCGATGGACGTTAGGAATTCGAATCATTTTTAATCAAATTGGAAATTTTATAACGTAAGTTTTATTGTTGATTATATGAAATGTGTGCTCAATGTGAATCGAAAAATAGTTTTAACTAAAATTTAAATCATTTCACATTCGATTCCTGTGTTCGAATTCATACATGATGTTGAATACATGTTGAATTTATACATGCGCCGGCATCAGTGATACGGTGGAACTCACCTAGTAGACTTTATCAAGCTATTTGTAATTAAATAATTGTGTGAAGTTTAAAGTTCGAAATTGAATTTAATTGAAGAAGTATGAGAATTTTACATGTTATTATTGGTTTGTCCCAAAGTCGTCCATTTCACAAATTGAAGGCACATGTCTTTCCATCAAAAGTTGACTGTTACATTTGAATTCTTATATTTCTAGTAGTGCGAAAAATAGGCGGCAAATAGTTGTGGGGATAAATTCGGGTTACTTCTACAAATGGGGACACAAGAAAAACAATGAAAAATATTTATTAATGTCAACATAATAACCGACGCGTATTGAAAGCGGCTAAAATGGTGCAAGAAGAAGTTTTCGACTGATTGAACATAGAATTTTTTTTAAAGTCACTTTCGGTCTTTGTACCGTGATGTTTGACGACTGAAATGCGCTACACAGTCGAATCAATGCAAACGCGGGATACATTGCCAACTCGCAAAATGATAGGATATGCGAACGTCACTTTAGAAGAGCGTATTGTTTAGACGAAAACAAACCAATCTGTTTCCAAACACAGCTAAAGTTATTGAAAAGGTTGATGTATTTTTGTGGTTTTTTCTTTTTTGTTGTTTGAGAAGAGTTTTCGAGAGAGAAACGAAGAAGAGAAGAGAGAAACGGGGCACAAAATTAGTGGAGCAGTAAAAGAAGATTTGTTACCGATTCCAAGAAACTAATTTCATATTTTTTGTGGAATATTGATTTTTATGATTGATTGATTTATAATGATTATCTAACTATCCAACCTGATTATCCTTGAAGAATATTGAATGGATATTAATCTTTTAGCTCAGGTCTTTGCAGTCTATATATACTATATATAGATATAACATACAAAAAATCATTTCTTTTATTTGAATTGATATTATTTAATATTCTTTAAGCTAGTCTCTAAAGTCGGGTTGGAAACAGTTGTCTATCTCTATAAATGTGAATAAAGACAATTATTTTGTATTTTTAACTATTTCTTTGAATATACTTTCACGAACCATAAAGCACATCATTTATCTAGAAAAATGGTTACACATTGTGCACTTCAATATGACAGTTGTATTCCTTAACACGTGTACACAACATACACCCATTCATTCCTTCCATTAAATAATATAAAATAACATTGTCATTGTCGTCTAATTGTTTTAGATTCTTTCAATATTTTATATACAATTTTATCATTTTTAGGATCAGAAAGACATCCCATCGAGCGGTTTTTGAGAATCACCGCAATATCTTGGAAGACCTGGATGCAAAGTAAAGGAAAATGTGAAATTATTCTTCTTTAAGTTTTCGATGAAATTGATTCATTTATTTTTTAGGAAAGTGTCATCCCTTTTATAAAATTTAATTTCAATAGATGATACTAATGACTTCAATGCTCAAATGTTAGCGTTGAGTTGCTGGAGAGGGTGAACAATAGTCTTAATGACAACTCTGTTCCGCTTTCTTTTCACGTAGTTTTTAAAAAATGCGCTTACCTTTAATTACCGTTAATACCTTTAATAACATTGATATTACCTTACCATACCTTTAATAATATTGATATTGTTACCAATAATTGCTACCATTACCTTTAATAACATTGATGGGAAACCGGGATTTACAGCGGAATCTTTTTTGGGATGACTCAAACAACGCTTGGGGTTATACATGAAAATGGGCGAACTACTATTCCATTGTGTGAACGGGTACAGGTTTCTATCATCGCTACTACAACTGTTTAGACACCCACTGGCTGTCGCTGCTGCTATTTAAGACTTTTCAACAATTCTCTAATTGTGAAGATAACCTTATGAATCTCCTCGTGTCACATGTAACACGTGAACCGCCTATTAAAGCACGCAACAACGTAAAGGTTATAAGGATCGTGAGGTTGGACGGTCACCATGGAACGATTCTGATCATTTTACACAGCGGCAAAGCTGCTTAAACACATTTGACGCTGTTTTGGACACATGTCATGATTACGTTCCAATGTACGTTTAGACCCTGTTCTCTACAAGGATCCCGTATCTAATTTAAGGAAAAAGTATCGACAAATCGAATTGGTGGGCAGCTAGCGTTTTATGTATACTACCTACAGATAAGTCAAACTGTTAATTAAGTCTAAAGATCTTTGTATTCCATTTTCATTGCATCTTATTTAATTAAGTCTAAAGATTTTTATTTCGTTCCACTTACCAGGTAAGTTTTTTAGTAACGCATATTGTATATATATTTTCTTTTATAAATTTTATTTATCCATATACAAATACGTTTATATTTATGTATATATCGTGAAAAGTGTTTGATCGCGCGCTTTATATTCATACGGATGATAAACAAAAATATAATCACGATCATTCAAGCAAAAATGGAATTATGCCTCCGAAATAAGGGTAAAATACAAGGCAGCAACGTCCTCTTTGTCAAATTGAATCGTATTGATATCGCATTTCGTCCATTAAAGGAAAATCTAATTAACTGTATAAAATTTCGAGACGTGAGTGGCGTCTTGCGTAGTTCCTCGCCATCTAAATGTTACTTTGAGTGTTTCTGTTCCGTTTAATAACAAAATCAATTGTATAGTGTCGCCTGAATTAATTCTTTGTTTTGCGCCTTAAACGGGGTTGGAACTACAGGTTATCCTATAAGTGGTATTGATTCAAATGTAGTTACTAGGAGTAGATTTGACTAAGTATTGAAATTCATTTGGGGTGTAGTTCTCGTCAGCTTATGGATGAATTCGCTGTATCATTAAATTATGCCCAGTTCCATTTTCATTTACGATTTACTAGGAGCATTTTTTTATTAATCTTGTGTAGAAATGTATTGAAATGTATTCAAATTGATAAATGAATTAGAATTATATTTAATTTAGGTATTTAGTTTAGTATAATTATATTTAAGTGTATTTGAATAGAGAAATGAATTGTTAATTGGAAATGTATTCTTTCCTTTCATCGTACCTTCTTGCTTTCAGGAGGAAAGTGATGGCGCCAAGGTAAGTTCTGGAGGATCTAGAGCCACACAAGTGTTTCGCTGGTTCGGGCTCCGCAGCGCCGTACTTTGGAAATCCGGTTATTAATCGTGTTGTATTCGCGTTACAATTTAGAATTAGCAGTAGTTGTAGTAACGTAGTTTATTTTCTGGCACCGCGGGATTTCGGTTACAGGATACGCGATCATTTTTGTACTTTTTTTTTGGAATTTGTTTGAGTAAGAAAAGGATAACGTAGAGTAAATTAATTTTCGAAATGTCGCATTAAGAAAATCGGGGTTTTCGGTGGCTGGTTCAAGAATGGAACCAGAGCGTGCGTCACTCGGGTGCGACCCACGACCGCAAACCTCACCGCACTGAGCCAGTCCGTCAGCAGTCACCAACATAGTGAACTTCCGAGTGACCGAGTCGTTGACCCTTAGGGTACAACTCGTTGCCACGCCTCTAGGGCTTCACGTCCGGATGTCGGTGCAAGGCTGACTCGTCCTGCATTCGTTGCCGTCACGGTTACGGAGTAAATCCATTACAGTGGTGCCTAACGTGGGGCCATTGTAATGGATTTACTATTTGTCCATTTTGATGTGTAACCCTAAGCGTTTTTTTGAGTCATCCCAAAAATGGGCTCTTGCTGGATATCCCTCTATCGGATCTGGAAAATCCCGCCACACCGTATTTGCGAAATACAATTCATCCGGTAGATGCGCAACGCTGCACCGATAACTATTAATTCGAAACTTTATTGTTTTTCACTCTACCAGGCCTCGACAACTGAATTACAATTCACGGCACTTGACTCACCACCGAACATCGACTTTCCACCTTCACGAACACACACTCCTCCCAAAGCACAAAACCGCTTGTCGGCAACGGGATCCACCGCTTGTTCCCTGTGGTGGCTTTTTCTTCCGCCAGCGTGTCGCCCTGACGGCATGATCACACTTGCAAGGTGAATTTTGGATAAACTTGTAACTCTCAAGTGTGTCATCTTGGCGGGATTGCCCCACTTTAAAGGCGAATAACTACATCACATTACGTTAATTAGTCATCGTTCATATGACTGGCTTCATTGTAAAATCTTTTAAATCAAACACCACATGCCATCAATGTGGTTTATCTTTAATTGGAATAAATTAATAAGCCAAGAATTAGGAGATTGCAATATTCCAGTAAAGATTTAATTGAGACATGTATATACATTGGTAGCTATTCGTGAGTTCCGTTCTACACAAATTAAAGTTTGAGTTAGTTGGGAAATAACGAAATTTTATTATTTTAAAATATCTTGCCCCCGTTTTCGAAATAAGTGCGCGTGTATGCGGCAATACAACGGGCTGGCTTCCTCGGTTTGTTCTTCTGCCGTATTCTTGTAGTGCACTATTTTTGTTTTCTTTAGCTTTCGGTCAGAGATGCCGAAAAGTTGAATTGGCCCTGGCTTTGTTAGCACTAGCCAGCGTTGCTCGATCTTATATGTTAGATTGACGTGTTTCTTAGTTTATACTTGTGGATATTCACCTTCCACCTTGAGTTCTTCAATGAGTTTTCTGTTATTAGCTGTCAATATTTCGTATACTTTTTTATATTTATTGAAAAATTTATATTTGACCCTGTTGCTTACAAATTTGGTACATTGGAAAAAACGATGATCTATACTGTCTGTGTTCTTACAGTATTCACATTGATCAGTCGTAGATTTCTTTATTTTAAAAAGTCTTTCCTTGTTGTATGTCCTATTTGTTAGTAATCTGTTTATTATCTTGATTGTTTTGCCCGGAAGGGTGCTGCTGTGGAACCATGTTCTGTTGTTTTTGAGATGATGTGCTTCTTTTCATGGGGATTGTTAGAAAAGAGCAGTACTTTTCTTGATTTTCGTGCGTCATGCCTCTTATATTTCACTTTGTATATTGACCTCATCGAGTTCTATGTGTGTTTCTAGAAGGAGGTCACTTAATACTCCTTCCTTCGCAGCTCGATCTGCTTCCACGAAAGCTGTTATTCTCTCGTGCCCTGGTACCCATTGTGTGTATGTTATGTGAGGATTATTTCCGAGGATTCTCCAAATATCATGTACTACCCATTTGGCTTCTGGATTTTCCTGAATATTCTTTAATGCATTATTCGAGTCCGTAAAAATGTTGACTTTTATGTTCTCTCTGAGGGAGCTGTCTCTTAGTACCGCTTGTATGGTTAGTTAGTTATTATTCCTTACATTAAAGGATGTTGTTTTATTGATATTATGATTGTGGTAACCCAATCCTGTACCAAAATCGTTTTACGCTGCGTCAGTTGTGTAAACTGCTTCATTTTGTTTAATGAGATTAATGATGTGCGCGTGAAATTTTGTGTTGAGTTCTGTTTGTTCTGCTGTTTTATGGCTCTTAAATAGTGTGGTGTTTGCCTGAGTGAAAAGATAAAAACATGTTTGCGGGCATCAGCGTAGATGGTTATGCCGTACTCTAGTTGTGGTATGAAAAGTGCCTTGTAAACGTTGAACGCTACTGTTGGATTTAAGCTATTGTTGGGTCTGATCAAGAAGCTTATGATGTTTACTGAGTTATGCTGTGATGTGTCTGGCAATTTTTGTTCACTAACGGCCGTATTTCTTATGTGTTTTCCAAGGTATTTGATACTGTTTTGCCATTTGATTGTGTTATTGTTGACCTGTATTTGATTTGTGGGTTGCTGTCCTTTTGAGAAAAGTATGACTTGTACTTTGCTGTGATTGATTATAAGATTTAGGCTTTGACATTGCTGAGTGAATTTTTTAATTTTGTTTTGTAAAGCTGTGACTGTGTCCCTGATACTCTCTCTTCCATCAGGATAAGGAAGTCATCAGCATATTGTAGGACTGTCCTGTTTTGATCCTTAATGTTGTACAGCTTTTTGATGTATATGTTGAACAAGAGCAGGCTGAGTACATCTCCCTTAGGTAGACCGTGGATAATATGTATCCTCTGATTATTTAGTATGAGCTGTCTACGTTTATATAAGGTGCTTATCCATTATGTGTAATAGCTGGGTATGTTGAGTTCCGTTAGGATTATTTCCAGTGTGTCTAAATCAACACTGTCGTATGCATTAGATAGATATATTATTAAGGCTATTTTAACAGGTTTCATATTTGTGTTGAAGATTTTTCGTAGAAGAGGGTTGAGGCAGATGGTGGTGGACTTGTTTTTCCTATATGCGAAGCAATATGACTTTAAAAGATTTTTTTTCTTCCACTATACTGTTTATTCTATTTTTATAAGTCTGTGAATTATTTTGATGGGTACACTAAGCAGGGAGATCGGTCTATAGTTGTTAAAGTCCGTAGGGTCCTTTTGCGGTTTTAGGATTGGAGTTATTCTGATTTCGCACGCCTCCTCCGGAACCCGTCCAAATTTAATTGCATTATTGATGGCTGTTAGTGTCTCGTGGTTCTTCTGGTTAAGTACTCTGCTCATTTCGTGGTCAATTTGGTCCGGCCCAGGGTCAGTTCGTTTTTTGTTTTTGTCAAGTACGTTCTGTAATTCTTCACTGGTGAACTACAAATATTCCTCCTGATTGTCTCTGTTCTCTCACCTTGGTCCTGAGTACTGTTTCTGTCTAGTGTCGTCGAGTGATTGTTTGCTTTGTTGTTCATCAAGTTCGTTTTTTCGTTCGTTTTTTGTTTCTCAGATTTTTGATGAAGTTGCACAATTGCTTGCTTTTTCCCACCGCTGCAATATCTTTTAACTTTTTTTCCCATTTTTCTTTTTTAACTTCTTTGACCTTTGATTTCCATTGATACCTGATCTCATTTAACTTGGACCAATTTAGTATGCTCTTGGTTTGATTGTATTTTTGGTCTTGGTTGTTTTTCCCTGTCTGGCTCTATTTTTTTTGTTTCGTAGTTGTTTTAATTTCTGTGTTCCACCAGGCATTAGGTGTGAAGTCTGTGTTCTCTTGTATGGTGTTTGTGGTAACTGCATTCTGTAGTACTTCAATGTTTGTGATTGATTCCATCTTCGCAAAATATATTTGACCAAAAAAATAAAAATAAAATTCTTCTTTGAATTTTGCGTTCTGTTTTAATAGTAGTAGTATTCTTCCTTTGGCATTCGTCACATGATCTCCCCAGAGAGGACTGCTAGCGTTGCAATCGCCTCCAATTATAGTGTTGTTCGTGAAGTCAGTCTGTTTAGCTATTTTAGCGAGTTCTTTTCTTAGGTCATATGCATTGAAATTGGGGGAGGGGAGCATATATTGATATTAAGGTAATATTTGTTTCTACGCTCAAGGTTTTTACGCCTGTTGCTTCTATATTGCTGTCAATTTTGATCTATTTGAATCTAATATTTTTCCTGACTTCAATGCTTCCTTCCCTCAGTTGACATACCATATTGTAGTTAATATACTTGTTTCTTGTGTTGTAATTTCCTAAGACCTCTTGTATCAGTGCAAACGTGCTGTTGCTCTTGTTTAGATAGTACAAGGTTTTGCTTAAGTTTTTGTAAGCTTTGTATATTTAATTGTACAATGCTTATCATGGATACTAAATATTATATACATTCTTGCTTATATTACAAGATTCTTGGTTGTATTTGTATTTATTTATTCTGTTTTGCCAGAATTGCCGTTTTTGAGATTCGCTTAATTATTCGGTGAACCATTTGCTTAATGTTTCAGTGTTGATTTCATGTATGTTTTATTTGTTATTTACTAATTCAGCCAGTGGTTTGAGTAATTGTGACAGTAGTTTCTTTAATTGTTTGGTTCGGTGTGGGTTATTTCTGATGGGCTCTGTTACACTCACAATTCTTTCTGCGGTTGGAAATTGGTTTTTATCTGTTGGTTTGGTTGTATGTTTTCCTCGACTGTTTCCTGAGATGGCTGCCATCTGTGCCAATGAACTAAACCTAAAGGAAGAGCTATATGGCACACGCACACTGTACGTGAGCGTAGTAAAATCGAACGAAGGGGAACATGAAAGAACGAGACAACGTTCATGAGAACAAAAGAGATGCAACTGGCGCTTGCTGTCAACTAATGACAATTGTCAATCATTAAGCGTTCAAAGTGAAGTGATCGTCGCGCTTAATTAAAGTGTTTTACAAACTAATCAGCGATGTGATTTTAGTGGACTAAATAAAAAAAAATTCAGAAAAGTTCAGAAAAGCGTAAAAATATCAAAGTGGTGTGTGACAAACACGTATTGTCGAATATTTACCGTGTAAAATGAAGTATTGTGTCACATGTTGCCGAAACAACTCGTCTCTTCTTCGTGGGAAATCATTTCCCAGGCCAAAATTATACTAGTTATGTCCGCGGATATTCAAGTTTTCGTGTGCATGTGCTTAATTTTTAATTTTGAGAGTATACTCGTTAATATAATGAAATCGGTTACAGTAATATTTGTTTGCGATAATCTACTATCTGTCAAAAGTAAAGTCAGCTGTTATGAACAGAGGGGCTTTCGGTCAGTATCGGCGGTAATTTACGAAAGTATAGGGGTAGGAATAAATTTATTTACATATATTTACTTATTGCGTTGATACGAAATTTGGCAAATTTGTTATTCAAGAATATCTACTTCTTTTTATCATGAAAATGTTATATTTCTTTGATTTATATTTTACATTTCCGTAATACGAGAAGTTGCGTGGGGAATGGATCCGTGGTATAAGAAGATCCGGTTTTTCCCAGTAAGTGCTCAAAAGTTTGCACGGATCACTTTTTACGTACAGAAGTGCTACAAATCGGAACCCGCGATCATTTAACGCCAGAATCCGTTCAAACATTTATATAAAGAGCAGGCAGCAAATGTTTGGTGATTTTCAGGAAGAAAATAGTGTGAAAACTGATATGAGTTGTAAAACGAGACGGTTACCGGAAACTTTGTAGCCAATTAAAATTTTAGTTTGTGTTTTGACAGTTGAAACATTTCTACTTAGTACTTATAGTACCTGGTACCAACTTATCATCCTACCTACTTAGCTTCGAATATGGAGAATCTTGTGTCAATGTCCAGGAAGACGTGAGTATTAAGAAGATTGTAATCTTCTTTATGTTTTACACTATCATTGCTTTCTTAGTTTTTTATTTGAA
Organism: Stratiomys singularior; assembly: GCA_954870665.1. Taxonomy (NCBI): domain Eukaryota; kingdom Metazoa; phylum Arthropoda; class Insecta; order Diptera; family Stratiomyidae; genus Stratiomys; species Stratiomys singularior. The sequence continues at coordinate 86,605,935 of OX940878.1, read as the reverse complement.
GACAATATACTAATATTTTGTATATATATATATATATATATACTAATACTAATATATATTATATTATAATTCCAGGGACAGTCTGCATCAAACGGTTTCCATGGATAAATCAATGTAGATATTGATTGTGTAATGCACTCTAATGTAAGCATTCAATCATCGATACGAACTTTAAAAGCCGTTCGAAAACATTTTTGTCACAAAATACATTATTGCCTTTTCTAGGAAGACACAGAATTTGGTGCGGAAAACACAGATGCGGCTCTGCTATTTTCACATACCAAACTAACACCACATGTAAGTTTGATATCTTTTTTTCATATGATCAATATCGTATTTAATTGTTCGCTATATTTGAGAGAAAAAGAACATTATGCAACATTTCCAGCATATGCAACAACATATAAATATATTGATTCAAATGTCTTATATATTATATTTGTTAAAATGAAACGATACGATAATACCCTATTGTAAAAGAGTGTTGTATGTGTTCATTTCATTGACATTTTTGAATGATACGTGTAGGAAAGTAGATGTAATATTTTGACTTCAAGTAATATTTTTGCTTTGTTCACATTTTGCATTCATTTCATTGCAAATAATATTGAATAAACTCCAATAATTTGAGGTAACGTTAATCAAGCATCATTTTTGTTCATTTTAATGTTCCTTTATTTCAATGTTCAAATAGTGGCAATTAGCAAATTTTTCTATGCATTAGATATATATATATATACACACACATATATATATATATATATATATATATATATATATATATATATATATATATATATATATATATATATACAGGGTGGGCCATTTAAAGTGGAAGCATCGGTCAACCCAATAACTTTTGACAGAATTGTCAGATCGACTCATGACATACCGCGTTGGAAGCGTCATTCCAAGACAATTTTATCATGGAACAGTACACACCAAAAGAACGCGCTAAAATTGTTCAGCTTTACATTCAAAATAACTTTTCAATTTTGAAAACCAAACGTGCGTTTCGTTCGAAAAATAAAGTTAAAAGTGCTCCCGTTAATAACACTATAAGACATTTATACGCAAAATTTGTGAATTGTGGTAACGTTAGTAATGCCAGTCATGCATCCAGACAACGAACAAGACGTTCCGATGAAAATATTGGAGCCTTACGAGCCAGTGTTGATGAGGAGCCGACAACATCGTCTCGTCGTCATTCTCAGGAGTTGGGCATCGCTCGGACCACTCTCCGACGCATAATTAGTGTCGATTTGAAGATGTTTCCGTACAAAATTCAAATGGCACATAAACTGAACCCAGGTGATTATCTGCGTCGCGTCGATTATGCCAAATCCAAAACGCCAATTATACCAAAAACGAGGCCAACTTTGGCGAAAAATCATCATGTCAAACGAGGTACATTTCACGTTAAATGGAAGCGTTAATAAGCAAAATTGTCGGTTCTATGCCACTAAAAACCCTCACTTAATAGAGGAACAGACTCTATACGACCAAAAAGTTACAGTTTGGTGTGGTTTTTGTACGGATATGGTCATTGGTCCCTATTTTTTCGAAGACGATGATGAAGCAACGAAAACTGTTAATGGCGAAGGTTATCGAGCCATGATAAATGATTTTGTGATGCCCATTGTTCGTGAAAATGGTTTGAATGGCTTCTGGTTTCAACAGGACGTTGCAACATGCCATACAGGTCGACTAAAAATCGATTTGTTACGACCATTGTTCCCCGGACGAGTTAAATCGAAAAACGGTGATTTTGACTGGCCCCTGAGATCACCCGATTTGACGCCACCAGACTTTTTTTGTAGGGCTATTTGAAATCCAAGGTATACGCTGATAAGCCAAGGACCATAGCTTAACCTAAAGTCAACATACGACGTGAAATCGCGGCGATATCGACCGATACATTGGCCAAAACGATGGAAAACACCGAAAAAAGGGCACATTTTGTACTCAAGGCCACTGGTGGCCATTTACGCGATATCATTTTCAACAAATAACTGTAACATATCTCCTTGAACCAAAATAAATTATAATCGAAATAAAAATAAATAATATATCTATCCATATATATTTTTCAGAAACACATGCTTCCACTTTAAATGGCCCACCCTGTATATATATACATATATATAACGTATATATATAAATATATGTATATATATATATATATATATATATATATATATATATATATATATATATATATATATATATATATATATATATATATATAGATATTTATATACGGAGCATCTTTTCATACTGTTCTAATATTATTCACATTGCATAAAATTTTTAATATAGCCCCTAATAAAAGTTTTATTTACACCGTCAATGGACAAACCAATACTTTAGTTTGTCTGACCTACCTAGTAGAATTTTACTACGCTAAAAGGGGCATATCGCTTTTCCTCTAGTATAAGTTCATTGATCTGTGCGTACGTGTGTTTGGTCATGTTCCTGTGTACATCCTGGATTGGGTTTGTGTAATTTTCAGTTTCTGTTAGTTGTGCAAAATCCACGTTCGAGATTTCCTCAAGGTCAAGACCAGCGTATTTATTTTTTCTTAAGAGTTGTCTGGCTTCTCTATTAGTAATGTTAAGGATGGAGCTGACTTCCACTTTCTACCTATACTCATTCCATTTGGGGCATTTGTTGTCGAAAGCATTGTGTTCCGTGCTTTTGCACAGTATACACTTATTCTCTTTGCACTTATCTTCGCATTTCTGTTCTCCGCATATCTTTACAAATTGCACTTGAACGTCCAAGTTTTCCGCAGTTTTTACACTTTCTTGGTCTATATTTGTAGTAATCGACTTTTTTGATAACGTACGCCGTCTTCAAAGAGTCTGGTAATACGTTTCCTGCGAATTTAATTTGTAATGTGCTGGTAGGTACGAATGTAGTCGGATCATTCCTGTCTCTCGTGGTTAATCTTTGGACATCTATCTTCTTGATCTGTTCTAACTGATCACCCATTTTGTTGCATTGTATGGAAATTTTACAAATTCATCTCTGCTCAGTTCGAAGGGAATATCTCTAACTACCCCATATCTATGAAGAAAGTTTCCGGGAATGAACGCTCTTAGTTTCATTTTTTTCATAATATTATTTTCAATTGCTTTATAGGCTGTTGCTGCACTTTCGAAAATCACTTTAAGTCTTTTATACCCGCATTGTTTCACGTCCTTTATTCCTGTCAACCCTATTTTTTTACTGTATAGGAAGAACTTCATTGGTGTGATCCTACCTCTTTCATTTTGTTTGTTAAGGCCATCGACTAATACCGGGAACACGTTGTTTTTGGAGTCCTCAGGATTCCTGTTACATCAGGTTGTGTCTGTGAGTTGATATTAGCAGTACTTATTTGGGGATGACATTTCAATAACATTGTCCGCCAATGTGAAGCTTTTGAGTTGGGCTTTGTTTGGAAATTTGTACGATGTATCTATGAGTTTTCCTTTCTATTGTGCTTTATTATTATTATCACTTTGTGTTCTACTGGGATCCGGAGGACCTGTTCCCCCATCGTCCATATCTCACTTTTTATGCACCGCTAAATTCCTTGCTGATCAACTGTTCCAAATACATTTTCACACTAAGTAATCAGTGTACTTACTTGTTATTACTACTCAATAGCTGCAGTAGCACTTATTAAAATCACATAAAACTCTTGAACTTTGCTTTAACACTTTTTTGGGATGGAGTTTTTCCACGTGTAGGGAAGAAGAGGGAAAGATGGCCGAAGATGCGTCTTCATTGTTCAGTTGACGGTACTCGAATGTTGTAGTTCACTATGCATTAAGGCCCAGATACAATACTGCGTGACGGCGATGCTCGCTCGTCGTCGCGCAACGCATTCAATTTACAATGCACGCGATGTGAGGAAGAATAATGTTCATATGACAAATTTAAAATTGGTGACGCTTTGACGTGACGTGATTAAAATTGTTTTTGATTTTTCAAAATTTTTGAATTTGGAATTTTCCTTCGTTTGGCAAATAACAGCCTCAACAAGGATGCACGAAATTTTCATTCAAATCTCATTCAGAATAAGCCTAGTACTTTAAAAGTAATTAAGGCGTTTGAATTTCAAATTTCATTTAAGTGCCATAGAGCATCTGACAAACGTTACGCACATCGTTGCGAGGAATTTTCGATTTTCCAAATATTTCTCGTCTCGCATCATCGCATCGAAATCATTGTACGATGTTGTATGCAAACGCATTTTTTTTTCTTAATTAGCTCTGGTAGGATATCAGAGTGTACTATGGCACTGGCTAGCGTTTTCGATCTTGTGTTTGTAGTCACTAGTTCTTGTTAGTCAAGTCAGTTTGAGTGTTTAACTAAGTGTTGGATTTGTATGGATTTATGTGTAAGTTTGGAGAGTGGCTAGTGTTATAAAGTTAGATTTGCTTCTGCTAGGAAAGCACTGAAGTTGGTAAGTAAATTGCGATCATTTTTGAGGATTAAGCGCTTACTGTTATAGTGAGAGTGAAAGAAATTATACTTACCCCTCGCTCCCTCAAGCCTAGTGCACTGAAACAGTTGGTGATCTATTGTGTCTGTTGTGTTACATAGTGTGCACAAGTCTGTTGTTTTTTTTTTCGATTTTGTAGAGAGGGTGTTTATTGTATGCTCTGTTCGTTAGAATTCTGTTAATGGTTTTTATGTGTTTAGGGAATATGTCACTGTTGTGGAACTAAGGTTTTCCAATACAGTTCAGGTGGTGTGCATCTTTCCAGATGCACGGGGAAAAGCTTGCACTTTTCTCCCTCATTCTGACTTTCCACTGTTCTTCAATTTCTTCCCTAATTAGGGCCACTATTTCGTCGAGTTCGTATTGGACTGCCGTGTATCTGTGGCTCATATGTCCTTCTTTTGTTTGGCGAACTGCTATTTCTAGAGGTTCGATGCCCACGTGTCCTGGGGTCCATATGAAACTAAAGTTTCTCTCCGGGTTATGATTGATGATACTTCATATTTCGTACGTTACTTTTCTTTCTTCTTGATTGTGTTCGAGGCTTTTAATTGCATTATTAGAATCAGTGAAAACTTTCATTTTATTATGGTCATGAAGATTCCTGAGTGCTATTAGTATTACGTTTAGTTCAGCTTATGTTGTTGTTGTACTTTTACAAAGACTCGAATTGTAGGTGGCCTTACTATTTAAGTCGATAAACCCAATACCAGTGCCAAAAGGATTTTTGGCTGCATTTGTCACCAGTACCAAGGCTTTTTGTTGCAAGAATTTATCGGTGTGTGCTTTGAAAATTTTATTTGAGCTCTTGTCGGTTACAGGTTTGTAGATATGGAGAGTTCTCCGCAAAGGGTGTGTTGATTGAATTCTTTGGTTTATTGGTGCGGTACGTGGGGTATAGTTTCCTGAGATGGTGATTGTATTTGTTGAGCACATGGTTGTAACTACTTTTAAAGTTCATATCCTGCTCTGCCCATGTGGGTTTGAGACTGTGATTGATAATTTGCTTCCCTACTTCTTTGGCTGTAAGTAGTTCTGCTCTATCCTTTGACTGGAGTTCTGTAGCGATATTGAAAGCATAGAGGTTGGGAGTACTGGGTGGCAGTCCTAAGCAGTGTTTAAGGATCCTGGCTTTGAGTTTGTCCATGCTGTTGAAGAGACATGTACGTGCATGTGCAAGGGTGGTTTTTCCATACTCTATTTTGGGTCTAACCAGAGATTTGTAAAGGTTCAAAGGCAGGGCTGAAAGGATTTAGGTATCTAATGATGTTGGCAGTGTTATAGAGGGTGTGTATGTGTTCATCATGTCTCTTGAAACTTAGGTTTTTGGTTAAGTTTATTCCCAGGTATTTTATACTATTGCTCCATTTGATATCAATGTGACCATGTTTTAAATTGAAAACTGGATTTTTATTGCAGTGAAAGTTCATCGCTTGGATTTTATCCGGGTTAAAAGGTAATTTCAAGTTATCGCTAATAGTGGAGAAAAGGTTGAGTTTATCTTGTAGTAAGTAAGTGGTGTGATTGATATTTGTGCCCTCTACCAGTAACAAAACATCATCCGCGTATTGCAGTAACGTTGTATTTGGATCCGAGATGGTGGGAAGTCTAGCAGTGTAGATGTTGAACAGGAGTGGACTTAGAACGTCACCTTGCGGTAGTCCGTTCGTGATTGTTGTGTGGGTTTTATTTATGTGGAGTGTTCTTTTCCTGTAGGGATTTATAACCCACTGAATGTATGTTTTTGGAATATTGAGATCTGATAGTAGTTGACCTAGAATTTGGAGGTCGAATTTCTCATAGACGTTTGAAAAGTCTATGACGCATGCTGTTTTGGCGGGAGAGGTGGCTTTATCTTCTCGTTTCTTTAAGAGGGTGTTGAAACATGATGTAGATGACCTGTTTTTGTGTAGGCGAAGGTTGATGTTGGGACTGGGTTTGTTTCCTGTAAATGTGTTTCTATACTATTTTTAATCAATTTATTGATAATTTTGACGGGTACATTGACTAATGAGATAGGTCTGAGTTGTTTAAGTCATCCAACAGAAATTTCTGTTCGGTTTCGTAATGGGGACTACCCTTATGTGTCTACCGGATTCCGGTATAGCACAATTTTTAACGGTGTCATTTATTGCTTGGAGTAATCTGTTTGGATGTAGGGTGAAAAGGGCCCTAACTAGATCATAGTTGACTTTGTCTAAACCTGCGGCTGTGGATTTTCGTTTAACATTTAGTATTCCGCTTAATTCTTTATGATCGACGTCTGGTGTATTCTCCGCTAGCATGAACATATGATGAATGTTGTTTGGGTGATGTTTCATGTTAATGAGGTTCAGGAAAGCTCTTGCTTGATCTTCTTTGAGGACGTTAAGCATATGGGGAATTTTTTTTTCCTGATGCAATTTATGAATTTCCAGAAATTCACAATAATGCCACTCATCCTAATCTCTTCCAGTTCTTCGTTCCATCTATTTATCTTGTCTTCTTTCGTTCTCTTCCGCCAGGTTTCTCTTGTTTTTCCTACCTCCATATTATTCCATTTCTGCTCATGTTCGTGGTAATGTCTGGTACTGATTGCAGCATCTTTCAATTCTTATTCAGCGTTCTGTAGGTGTGGATACCCGTGTTCAGTATCTTGAGGTTTTGTTCTATTAACCATTTCTTTAGGATTTTTTTTGCATTGTTGTGATGATCCCCCTACAAATGACTCCTCGCATTCACTTCATCCCCTTTCAGGATGTCTTTAGTATAATCTAAAATTCTATTAAGCTTCTGTATTTTTTCTTTAAATTCTATTGATCTGATAGATGGTGATGCGTACACGGAGACTAGTATCATGTGGTATTTTAGGTTCAACGTTTGGATGACAACGGTTTCGAGGTGACTGTTTGTGTTAAGCCGTCTGAATTTGATGTCCTTTCTAACTAATATTGCGACACCACCACCTATGTTGTTGTTTGTAATTTTAAAAACGATGTTTTAGTTTGCAAATCGTATGTCTTGGTTAATATTGCTAAAAGTTTCTCGTAGAAGTGCGAAGGCAATGTTGTTTTTCTTCAGGTAAAGTTCGAGGCTGTCTTTTCCTTATTAGTTTTAGTCTCTGGACTTGTTAGGTACTTCCAAGGGGTCTTCGCCCATATTTTCACCGTCGTAATTTGGCACTCAACATTTTCCTTATTATCTCCTGCCTGTTTGTTCATATTCTCTTCCATATTACTGAGCAGTCTTTCAATTTCCGTAGTTCTGTATGGATTAGTTGTGATTGGTTTAGCTGGTAGTCTTACGGGTTCACTTGAGGGGAAGGTGTTTGTTGTATTCCTGGGTGTTTTACTCTGTGTGTATTGGTCTCTGTTGAGGATTGTAATCTGTGCGGAGTTTTTGAATAAAACATTGTGTGTCCTTGTGGGGATTTCTAGTGTTATTATTGTGAGCTTTTGATAGGGTAGGGAAGTTAGCTTCGGTGAGTTCCACTAAATCTAGTCCTGCAAATTTATTTTTGTTTATAATAGTTCTGGGTTCTCTGTTGGTAATATTCAATATCGAGCTGATCTCTACCTCCTGCTTGTATGATAACCATTTGGGGCATCTTTGGTTCGTATCTTCATGCTCCTCACTTTTACATAGCAGGCACATGGTTTTGGTGCATTTATTTTCGCAATTGCCCACACTTCAAGCAAGTTTTCTTTTTATTCTTAGAAAAATGCATGGAGTGTCCAAGTAGACCACAATTAGAACATTGTCTAGGTTTAAATTTGAAATAACTGATCTTATTAATCGCATACGCCATTTTGATGTAGTCAGGTAGCTTGGTGCCAGAGAAGGTGAGTGTAATCGACGGTGTTGGAACGAACTTGTTGGGAACATTTCTTTCCCTTGTATTGAGTCTTTGGGCATGTAGTATTTTGATGTTGTCTAGGATGACTCCCATTTTATTGCATGCTTTGGCTGTGTTGACTATTTCCTCGGTTGAGATTTCGTGCGGGATGTCTCTAATCACTCCAAATCTATGTATCGAATTTCCAGGAATAAATGCCATGAGATTGAAATCCTTGAAATTGCTGTTATCCACTGCTTGGTTGGCTTCTTCCAAAGAACCAAAGAAGACTTTGAGCCTATTATACCCAGCTTATTTGATGTCCTTTATTCCAGTAAGTCCTAAACTCTTGTTGTAATCAAATAGTTTCATAGGTATAATTCTTATCCTATCCCAATAATTGTCTACACTATCAATGAGAATCTCAAAAAGCGTCCCCTTAGCATCCGGCTGGTATTTGTTAATTTTGATGACGGTTAATGGGGTTTGAGTGTTCGTAGCGTACGGTGTCACTTCAGTAGGAACCTTGGTCATGGCTGTATCGTTGATATGTGGAAAACATCAATCATCAATCATCAATCATCAATCATCAATCATCAATCATCCATTACTATAATCAATCATCAATCATCCATCATCAATCATCAATCATCAATCATCAATCATCACTTATCAATCATCAATCATCAATCATCAATCATTAATCATCAATCATCAATCATCAATCATCACTTATCAATCATCAATCATCAATCATTAATCTTCAATCATCAATCATCAATCACCAAAATCAATCATCAATTATCTATCATCACTCATCAATCATCAATCAACCATCATCAATAATCAATCATCAATCATCAATTATCAATAAACAATCATCAACCATCAATCATCAATCATCAATCATCAATCATCAATCATCAATCATAAATCATCAATCATCAATCATCAATCATCAATCATCAATCTTCAATCATCAATCATCAATCATCAATCATCAATCATCAGTCATCAATCATCAATCATCAATCAACAATCATAAATCATCAATCATCAATCAACAATCATCAATCATCAATCATCAATAATCACTTATAAATCATCAATCATCAATCATTTATCTTCAATCATCAATCATCAATCACCAAAATCAATCATCAATCATCAATCATCACTCATCAATCATCAATCAACCATCATCAATAATCATTCATCAATCATCAATCATCAATAAACAATCATCAACCATCAATCATCAATCATCAATCATCAATCATCAATCATCAATCATCAATCATCAATCATCAATCATCAATCATCAATCATCAATCATCAATCATCAATCATCAATCATCAATCATCAATCATCAATCATCAATCATCAATCATCAATCATCAATCATCAATCATCAATCATCAATCATCAATCATCAATCATCAATCATCAATCAAAAATCATCAATCATCTATCATCAATCATCAATCATAAATCAACAATCATCAATCGTCAATCATCAATCATCAATCATGTATCATCAATCATCAATCATCAATCATCAATCATCAATCATCAATCATCAATCATCAATCATCAATCATCAATCATCAATCATCAATCATCAATCATCAATCATCAATCATCAATCATCAATCATCAATCATCAATCATCAATCATCAATCATCAATCATCAATCATCAATAAACAATCATCAACCATCAATCATCAACCATCAATCATCAATCATCAATCATCAATCATCAATCATTAATCATCAATCATCAATCATCAATCATCAATCATCAATCATCAATCATCTATCATCAATCATCAATCATCAATCATCAATCATCAATCATCAATCATCAATCATCAATCATCAATCATCAATCATCAATCATCAATCATCAATCATTAATCATCAATCATCAATTATCAATCATCAATCATCAATCATCAATCATCAATCATCAATCATCAATCATCAATCATCAATCATCAATCAACAATCATCAATCGTCAATCATCAATCATAAATCATCAATCATCAATCATCAATCATCAATCATCAATCATCAATCATCAATCATCAATCATCAATCATCAATCATCAATCATCAATCATCAATCATCAATCATCAATCATCAATCATCAATCATCAATCATCAATCATCAATCATCAATCATCAATCATCAATCATCAATCATCAATCATCAATCATCAATCATCAATCATCAATCATCAGTCATCAATCATCAATCATCAATCATCAATCATCAATCATCAATCATCAATCATCAATCATCAATCATTAATCATTAATCAGCAATCATCAATCATCAATCATCAATCATCAATCATCAATCATCAATCATCAATCATCAATCACCAATCATCAATCATCAATCATCAATCATCAATCATCAATCATCAATCATCAATCATCAATCATCAATCATCAATCATCAATCATCAACCATCAATCATCAATCATCAATCATCAATCATCAATCATCAATCATCAATCATCAATCATCAATCATCAATCATCAATCATCAATCATCAATCATCAATCATCAATCATCAATCATCAATCATCAATCATCAATCATCAATCATCAATCATCAATCATCAATCATCAGTCATCAATCATCAATCATCAATCATCAATCATCAATCATCAATCATCAATCATTAATCATCAATCAGCAATCATCAATCATCAATCATCAATCATCAATCATCAATCATCAACCATCAATCATCAATCACCAATCATCAATCATCAATCATCAATCATCAATCATCAATCATCAATCATCAATCATCAATCATCAATCATCAATCATCAATCATCAACCATCAATCATCAATCATCGATCATCAATCATCAATCATCAATCAGCAATCACCAATCATCAATCATCAATCATCAATCATCAATCATCAATCATCAATCATCAATCATCAATCATCAATCATCAATCACCAATCATCAATCATCAATCATCAATCATAAATCAACAATCATCAATCGTCAATCATCAATCATCAATCATCAATCATTAATCATCAATCATCAATCATCAATCATCAATCATCAATCATCAATCATCAATCATCAATCATCAATCATCAATCATCAATCATCAATCATCAATCATCAATCATCAATCATCAATCATCAATCATCAATCATCAATTCACAATCATCAATCATCAATCATCAACCATCAATCATAAATCATCAATCATCAATCATCAATCAGCAATCATCAATCATCAATCATCAATCATATATCATCAATCATCAATCACCAATAATCAATCATTAATCATCAATCATCAATCATCAATCATCAATCATCAATCATCAATCATCAATCATCAATCATCAATCATCAATCATCAATCATCAATCATCAATCATCAATCATCAATCATCAATCATCAATCATCAATCATCAATCATTAATCATCAATCAGCAATCATCAATCATCAATCATCAATCATCAATCATCAACCATCAATCATCAATCACCAATCATCAATCATCAATCATCAATCATCAATCATCAATCATCAATCATCAATCATCAATCATCAATCATCAACCATCAATCATCAATCATCGATCATCAATCATCAATCATCAATCAGCAATCACCAATCATCAATCATCAATCATCAATCATCAATCATCAATCATCAATCATCAATCATCAATCATCAATCATCAATCATCAATCATCAATCACCAATCATCAATCATCAATCATCAATCATAAATCAACAATCATCAATCGTCAATCATCAATCATCAATCATCAATCATCAATCATCAATCATCAATCATCAATCATCAATCATCAATCATCAATCATCAATCATCAATCATCAATCATCAATCATCAATCATCAATCATCAATCATCAATCATCAATCATCAATCATCAATCATCAATCATCAATCATCAATCATCAATTCACAATCATCAATCATCAATCATCAACCATCAATCATAAATCATCAATCATCAATCATCAATCATCAATCATCAATCATCAATCATCAATCATCAATCATCAATCATCAATCATCAATCATCAATCATCAATCATCAATCATCAATCATCAATCATCAATCATCAATCATCAATCATCAATCATCAATCATCAATCATCAATCATCAATCATCAATCATCAATCATCAATCATCAATCATCAAGCATCAATCATCAATCATCAATCATCAATCATCAATCATCAATAATCAATCATCAATCATCAATCATCAATAAACAATCATCAACCATCAATCATCAATCATCAATCATCAATCATCAATCATCAATCATCAATCATCAATCATCAATCATCAATCATCAATCATCAATCATCAATCATCAATCATCAATCATCAATCATCAATCATCAATCATCAATCATCAATCATCAATCATCAATCGTCAATCATCAATCATCAATCATCAATCATCAATCATCAATCATCAATCATCAATCATCAATTATCAATCATCAATCATCAATCATCAATCATCCATCATCAATCATCAATCATCAATCAACAATCATAAATCTTCAATCATCAATCATCAATCATCAATCATCAATCATCAATCATCAATCATCAATCATCAATCATCAATCATCAATCGTCAATCATCAATCATCAATCATCAATCATCAATCATCAATCATCAATCATCAATCATCAATTATCAATCATCAATCATCAATCATCAATCATCCATCATCAATCATCAATCATCAATCAACAATCATAAATCTTCAATCATCAATCATCAATCATCAATCATCAATCATCAATAATCAATCATCAATCATCAATCATCAATCATAAATCATCAATCATCAATCATCAATCATCAATCATCAATCATCAATCATCAATATTAATCATCGATCATCAATCATCAATCATCAATCATCAATCATCAATCATCCATCATCAATCATCAATCATCAATCAACAATCATAAATCTTCAATCATCAATCATCAATCATCAATAATCAATCATCAATCATCAATCATCAATCATAAATCATCAATCATCAATCATCAATCATCAATCATCAATCATCAGTCATCAATCATCAATCATCAAACATCAATAATCAATCATCAATAATATATCACCAACCATCAATCATCAATCATCAACCATCAATCATCAATCATCAATCATCAATCATCAATCATCAATCATCAACCATGAATCATCAATCATCAATCATCAATCATCAATCATCAATCATCAATCATCAATCATCAATCATCAATCATCAATCATCAATCATCAATCATCAATCATCAATCATCAATCATCAATCATCAATCATCAATCATCAATCATCAATCATCAATCATCAATCAACAATCATCAATCATCAATCATCAATCATCAATCATCAATCATCACTTATCAATCATCAATCATCAATCATCAATCATTAATCATCAATCATCAATCATCAATCATCACTTATCAATCATCAATCATCAATCATCAATCATCAATCATTAATCTTCAATCATCAATCATCAATCACCAAAATCAATCATCAATTATCTATCATCACTCATCAATCATCAATCAACCATCATCAATAATCAATCATCAATCATCAATTATCAATAAACAATCATCAACCATCAATCATCAATCATCAATCATCAATCATCAATCATCAATCATCAATCATCAATCATCAATCATCAATCATACCTTATCAATCATCAATCATCAATCATCAATCAACAATCATCTATCATCAATCATCAATCATCAATAATCACTTATCAATCATCAATCATCAATCATTTATCTTCAATCATCAATCATCAATCACCAAAATCAATCATCAATCATCAATCATCACTCATCAATCATCAATCAACCATCATCAATAATCATTCATCAATCATCAATCATCAATAAACAATCATCAACCATCAATCATCAATCATCAATCATCAATCATCAATCATCAATCATCAATCATCAATCATCAATCATCAATCATCAATCATCAATCATCAATCATCAATCATCAATCATCAATCATCAATCATCAATCATCAATCATCAATCATCAATCATCAATCATCAATCATCAATCATCAATCATCAATCATCAATCATCAATCATCAATCATCAATCAACAATCATCAATCATCTATCATCAATCATCAATCATCAATCATCAATCATCAATCGTCAATCATCAATCATCAATCATGTATCATCAATCATCAATCATCAATCATCAATCATCAATCATCAATCATCAATCATCAATCATCAATCATCAATCATCAATCATCAATCATCAATCATCAATCATCAATCATCAATCATCAATCATCAATCATCAATCATCAATCATCAATCATCAATCATCAATCATCAATCATCAATCATCAATCATCAATCATCAATCATCAATCATCAATCATCAATCATCAATCATCAATCATCAATCATCAATCATCAATCATCAATCATCAATCATCAATCATTAATCATCAATCATCAATTATCAATCATCAATCATCAATCATCAATCATCAATCATCAATCATCAATCATCAATCATCAATCATCAATCATCAATCAACAATCATCAATCGTCAATCATCAATCATAAATCATCAATCATCAATCATCAATCATCAATCATCAATCATCAATCATCAATCATCAATCATCAATCATCAATCATCAATCATCAATCATCAATCATCAATCATCAATCATCAATCATCAATCATCAATCATCAATCATCAATCATCAATCATCAATCATCAATCATCAATCATCAATCATAAATCATCAATCATCAATCATCAATCATAAATCAACAATCATCAATCGTCAATCATCAATCATCAATCATGTATCATCAATCATCAATCATCAATCATCAATCATCAATCATCAATCATCAATCATCAATCATCAATCATCAATCATTAATCATCAATCATCAATCATCAATCATCAATCATCAATCATCAATCATCAATCATCAATCATCAATCATCAATCATCAATCATCAATCATCAATCATCAATCATCAATCATCAATCATCAATCATCAATCATCAATCATCAATCATCAATCATCAATCATCAATCATCAATCATCAATCATCAATCATCAGTCATCAATCATCAATCATCAATCATCAATCATCAATCATCAATCATCAATCATCAATCATCAATCATTAATCATCAATCAGCAATCATCAATCATCAATCATCAATCATCAATCATCAATCATCAATCATCAATCATCAATCACCAATCATCAATCATCAATCATCAATCATCAATCATCAATCATCAATCATCAATCATCAATCATCAATCATCAATCATCAATCATCAATCATCAATCATCAACCATCAATCATCAATCATCGATCATCAATCATCAATCATCAATTTTAAATCACCAATCATCAATCATCAATCATCAATCATCAATCATCAATCATCAATCATCAATCATCAATCATCAATCATCAATCATCAATCATCAATCATAAATCAACAATCATCAATCGTCAATCATCAATCATCAATCATCAATCATCAATCATCAATCATCAATCATCAATCATCAATCATCAATCATCAATTATCAATCATCAATCATCAATTCACAATCATCAATCATCAATCATCAACCATCAATCATAAATCATCAATCATCAATCATCAATCATCAATCATCAATCATATATCATCAATCATCAATCACCAATAATCAATCATTAATCATCAATCATCAATCATCAATCATCAATCATCAATCATCAATCATCAAGTATGGATCGTCAATCATTAATCATCAATCATCAATCACCAATCATCAATCAATAATCATCAATCATCAATCGTCAATCATCAATCATCAATCATCACTTATCAATCATCAATCATCAATCAATAATCTTCAATCATTAATCATCAATCATCAATCACTTAAATCAATCATCAATTATCAATCGTCACTCATCAATCATCAATCAACCATCATCAATAATCAATCATCAATCATCAATCATCAATCATCAATCATCAATCATCAAGCATCAATCATCAATCATCAATCATCAATCATCAATCATCAATAATCAATCATCAATCATCAATCATCAATAAACAATCATCAACCATCAATCATCAATCATCAATCATCAATCATCAATCATCAATCATCAATCATCAATCATCAATCATCAATCATCAATCATCAATCATCAATCGTCAATCATCAATCATAAATCATCAATCATCAATCATCAATCATCAATCATCAATCATCAATCATCATTCATAAATCAACAATCATCAATCGTCAATCATCAATCATCAATCATGTATCATCAATCATCAATCATCAATCATCAATCATCAATCATCAATCATCAATCATCAATCATAAATCATCAATCATCAATCATCAATCATCAATCATCAATCATCAATCATCAATCATCAATCATCAATCATCAATCATCAATCATCAATCATCAATCATCAATCATCAATCATCAATCATCAATCATCAATCATCAATCATCAATCATCAATCATCAATCATCAATCATCAATCATCAATCATCAATCATCAATCGTCAATCATCAATCATCAATCATCAATCATCAATCATCAATCATCAATAATCAATCATCAATCATCAATCATCAATCATCAATCATCAATCATCAATCATCGATCATCAATCATCAAAAATTAATCATCAATCAGCAATCATCAATCATAAATCATCAATCATCAATCATCAATCATCAATCATCAATCATCAATCATCAATCATCAATCATCAACCATCAATCATCAATCATCAATCACCAATCATCAATCATCAATCATCAATCATCAATCATCAATCATCTACCATCAATCATCAATCATCAATCATCGCTCATCAATCATCAATCATCAATCATCAATCACCAATCATCAATCATCAGTCATCAATCATCAATCATCAATCACCAATCATCAATCATCAATCATCAATCATAAATCAACAATCATCAATCGTCAATCATCAATCATCAATCATCAATCATCAATCATCAATCATCAATCATCAATCATCAATCATCAATCATCAATCATCAATCATCAATCATCAATCATCAATCATCAATCATCAATCATCAATCATCAATCATCAATCAACAATCATAAATCATCAATCATAAATCATATATCATCAATCATCAATCATCAATCATCAATCATCAATCATCAATCATCAATCATATATCATCAATCATCAATCACCAATAATCAAGCATTAATCATCAATCATCAATCATCAATCATCAATCATCAAGTATGGATCGTCAAACATTAATCATCAATCAACAATCATCAATCATCAATCAACAATCATCAATCATCAATCGTCAATCATCAATCATCAATCATCAAACATCACTTATCAATCATCAATCATCAATCATTAATCTTCAATCATAAATCATCAATCATCAATCACCAAAATCAATCATCAATTATAAATCATCACTCATAAATCATCAATCAACCATCATCAATCATCAATCATCAATCACCAATCATCAATCATCAATCATCAAGCATCAATCATCAATCATCAATCATCAATCATCAATCATCAATCATCAATCAACAATCATCAATCGTCAATCGTCAATCATCAATCATAAATCATCAATCATCAATCATCAATCATCAATCATCAATCATCAATCATCAATCATCAATCATCAATCATCAATCATCAATCATAAATCAACAATCATCAATCGTCAATCATCAATCATCAATCATCAATCATATATCATCAATCATCAATCATCAATCATCAATCATCAATCATAAATCAACAATCATCAATCGTCAATCATCAATCATCAATCATCAATCATATATCATCAATCATCAATCATCAATCATCAATCATCAATCATCAATCATCAATCATCAATCATCAATCATCAATCATCAATCATCAATCATCAATCATCAATCATCAATCATCAATCATCAATCATCAACGTTCAATCATCAATCATCAATCATCAATCATCAATCATCAAACATCAATCATCAACCATCAATCATCAATCATCAATCATCAATCATCAATCATCAATCATCAATCATCAATCATCAATCATCAATCATCAAACATCAATAATAAATCATCAATCATCAATCATCAATCATCAATCATCAATCATCAATCATCAATCATCAATCATCAATCATCAATCATCAATCATCAATCATCAATCATCAATCATCAATCAACAATCATCCATCATCAATCATAAATCATCAATCATCCATCATCCATCATCAATCATCAATAATCAATCATCAATCATCAATCATCAACCATCAATCATCAATATTCAATCATCAATCACCAATTCTCAATCATCAATCATCAATCATCAAACATCAATCATCAATAATCAATCATCAACCATCAATCATCAATCATCAATCATCAATCATCAATCATTAATCATCAATCATCAATCATCAATCATAAATCATGAATCATCAATCATCAATCATCAATCATCAATCATCAATCATCAATCATCAATCATCAATCATCAATCATCAATCATCAATCATCAATCATCAATCATCAATCATCAATCATCAATCATCAATCATCAATCATCAATCATCAATCATCAATCATCAATGATCAATCATCAATCAACAATCATAAATCTTCAATCATCAATCATCAATCATCAATCATCGATCATCAATCATCAATCATCAATCATCAATCACCAATCATAAATTAACAATCATCAATCGTCAATCATCAATCATCAATCATCAATCATCAATCATCAATCACCAATCATCAATCATCAATCATCAATCATCAATCATCAATCATAAATTAACAATCATCAATCGTCAATCACCAATCATCAATCATCAATCATCAATCATCAATCATCAATCATCAATCATCAATCATCAATCATCAATCATCAATCATCAATTATCAATCATCAATCATCAATCATTAATCATCAATCATCAATCATCAATCATCAATCATCAATCATCAATCATCAATCATCAATCATCAATCATCAATCATCAATCATCACTCATCAATCATCATTCATCAATCATCAATCATCAATCATCAATCATCAATCATCAGTCATCAATCATCACTCATCAATCATCAATCATCAATCATCAATCATCAATCATCAATCATCAATCATCAATCATCAATCATCAATCATCAATCATCAATCATCAATCATCAATCAACAATCATCAATCATCAATCATCAATCATCAATCATCAATCATCAATCATCAATCATCAATCATCAATCATCAATCATCAATCATCAATCATCAATCATCAATCATCAATCATCAATCATCAATCATCAATCATCAATCATCAATCATCAATCATCAATCATCAATCATCAATCATCAATCATCAATCATCAATCATCACTCATCAATCATCAATCATCAATCATCAATCATCCATCATCAATCATCAATCATCAATCATCAGTCATCAATCATCACTCATCAATCATCAATCATCAATCATCAATCATCAATCATAAATCAACAATCATCAATAGTCAATCACCAATCATCAATCATAAAACAACAATCATCAATCGTCAATCATCAATCATCAATCATCAATCATCAATCATCAATCATCAATCACCAATCATCAATCATCAATCATCAATCATCAATCATCAATTATCAATCATCAATCATCAATCATAAATCAACAATCATCAATCGTCAATAACCAATCATCAATCATCAATCATCAATCATCAATCATGAATCATCAATCATGAATCATCAATCATCAATCATCAATCATCAATCATCAATCATCAATCATCAATCATCAATCATCAATCATCAATCATCAATCATCAATCATCAATCATCAATCATCAATCATCAATCATCAATCATCAATCATCAATCATCAATCATCAATCATCAATCATCAATCATCAATCATCAATCATCAATCATCAATCATCAATCATCAATCATCAATCATCAATCATCAATCATCAATCATCAATCATCAATCATCAATCATCAATCATCAATCATCAACCATCAATCATTAATCATCAATCATCACTCATCCATCATCAATCATAAAACAACAATCATCAATCGTCAATCATCAATCATCAATCATCAATCATCAATCATCAATCATCAATCATCAATCATCAATCATCAATCATCAATCATCAATCATCAATCATCAATCATCAATCATCAATCATCAATCATCAATCATGAATCATCAATCATCAATCATCAATCATCAATCATCAATCATCAATCATCAATCATCAATCATCAATCATCAATCATCAATCATCAATCATCAATCATCAATCATCAATCATCAATCATCAATCATCAATCATCAATCATCAATCATCAATCATCAATCATCAATCATCAATCATCAATCATCAATCATCAATCATCAATCATCAATCATCAATCATCAATCATCAATCATCAATCATCAATCATCAATCATCAATCATCAATCATCAATCACCAACCATCAATCATCAATCATCAATCATCAATCATCAGTCATCAATCATCAATCATCAATCATCAATCATCAAACATCAATCATCAATCATCAATCATCAACCATCAATCATCAATCATCAATCATCAATCATCAATAATATATCATCAATCATCAATCATCAATCATCAATCATCGAAAATAAATCATCAATCATCAATCATCAATCATCAATCATCAATCATCAATCATCAATCATCAATCATCAATCACCAATCATCAATCATCAATCATCAATCATCAATCATCAATTATCAATCATCAATCATCAATCATAAATCAACAATCATCAATCATCAATCATCAATCATCAATCATCAATCATCAATCATCAATCATCAATCATCAATCATCAATCATCAATCATCAATCATCAATCATCAATCATCAATCATCAATCATCAATCATCAATCATAAAACAACAATCATCAATCGTCAATCATCAATCATCAATCATCAATCATCAATCATCAATCATCAATCACCAATCATCAATCATCAATCATCAATCATCAATCATCAATTATCAATCATCAATCATCAATCATAAATCAACAATCATCAATCGTCAATAACCAATCATCAATCATCAATCATCAATCATCAATCATGAATCATCAATCATCAATCATCAATCATCAATCATCAATCATCAATCATCAATCATCAATCATCAATCATCAATCATCAATCATCAATCATCAATCATCAATCATCAATCATCAATCATCAATCATCAATCATCAATCATCAATCATCAATCATCAATCATCAATCATCAATCATCAATCATCAATCATCAATCATCAATCATCAATCATCAATCATCAATCATCAATCATCAATCATCAATCATCAATCATCAATCATCAATCATCAATCATCAATCATCAATCACCAACCATCAATCATCAATCATCAATCATCAATCATCAGTCATCAATCATCAATCATCAATCATCAATCATCAAACATCAATCATCAATCATCAATCATCAACCATCAATCATCAATCATCAATCATCAATCATCAATAATATATCATCAATCATCAATCATCAATCATCAATCATCGAAAATAAATCATCAATCATCAATCATCAATCATCAATCATCAATCATCAATCATCAATCATCAATCATCAATCATCAATCATCAATCATCAATCATCAATCATCAATCATCAATCATCAATCATCAACCATTAATCATCAATCATCAATCACCAATTATCAATCATCAATCATCAATCATCAATCATCAAACATCAATCATCAATCATCAACCATCCATCATCAATCATCAATCATCAATCATCAATTATCAATCATCAATCATCAATCATCAATCATAAATCATCAATCATCAATCACCAATTATCAATCATCAATAATCAATCATCAAACATCAAACATCAATCATCAATCATCAATCACCAACCATCAATCATCAATCATCAATCATCAATCATCAGTCATCAATCATCAATCATCAATCATCAATCATCAAACATCAATCATCAATCATCAATCATCAACCATCAATCATCAATCATCAATCATCAATCATCAATAATATATCATCAATCATCAATCATCAATCATCAATCATCGAAAATAAATCATCAATCATCAATCATCAATCATCAATCATCAATCATCAATCATCAATCATCAATCATCAATCATCAATCATCAATCATCAATCATCAATCATCAATCATCAATCATCAACCATTAATCATCAATCATCAATCACCAATTATCAATCATCAATCATCAATCATCAATCATCAATCATCAATCATCAAACATCAATCATCAATCATCAACCATCCATCATCAATCATCAATCATCAATCACCAATCATCAATCATCAATCATCAATCATCAATCATCAATCATCAATCATCAATCATCAATCATCAATCATCAACCATCAATCATCAATCATCGATCATCAATCATCAATCATCAATCAGCAATCACCAATCATCAATCATCAATCATCAATCATCAATCATCAATCATCAATCATCAATCATCAATCATCAATCATCAATCATCAATCATCAATCACCAATCATCAATCATCAATCATCAATCATAAATCAACAATCATCAATCGTCAATCATCAATCATCAATCATCAATCATCAATCATCAATCATCAATCATCAATCATCAATCATCAATCATCAATCATCAATCATCAATCATCAATCATCAATCATCAATCATCAATCATCAATCATCAATCATCAATCATCAATCATCAATCATCAATCATCAATTCACAATCATCAATCATCAATCATCAACCATCAATCATAAATCATCAATCATCAATCATCAATCATCAATCATCAATCATCAATCATCAATCATCAATCATCAATCACCAATAATCAATCATTAATCATCAATCATCAATCATCAATCATCAATCATCAATCATCAATCATCAATCATCAAGTATGGATCGTCAATTATTAATCATCAATCATCAATCACCAATCATCAATCAACAATCATCAATAATCAATCATCAATCATCAATCATCAATCATCAATCATCAATCATCAAGCATCAATCATCAATCATCAATAATCAATCATCAATAATATATCACCAACCATCAATCATCAATCATCAACCATCAATTATCAATCATCAATCATCAATCATCATTCATAAATCAACAATCATCAATCGTCAATCATCAATCATCAATCATGTATCATCAATCATCAATCATCAATCATCAATCATCAATTATCAATCATCAATCATCAATCATCAATCATCAATCATCAATCATCAATCATCAATCATCAATCATCAATCATCAATCATCAATCATCAATCATCAATCATCAATCATCAAGCATCAATCATCAATCATCAATCACCAATCATCAATAATCAATCATCAATCATCAATCATCGATACACAATCATCAACCATCAATCATCAATCATCAATCATCAATCATCAATCATCAATCATCAATCATCAATCATCAATCATCAATCATCAATCATCAATCATCAATCATCAATCATCAATCATCAATCATCAATCATCCATCATCAATCATCAATCATCAATCAACAATCATAAATCTTCAATCATCAATCATCAATCATCAATAATCAATCATCAATCATCAATCATCAATCATCAATCATAAATCATCAATCATCAATCATCAATCATCAATCATCAATCATCAATCATCAATCATCAGTCATCAATCATCAATCATCAAACATCAATAATCAATCATCAATAATATATCACCAACCATCAATCATCAATCATCAACCATCAATCATCAATCATCAATCATCATTCAACCATCATCAATAATCAATCATCAATCATCAATCATCAATCATCAATCATCAATCATCAATCATCAATCATCAGTCATCAAGCATCAATCATCAATCATCAATCATCAATCATCAATAATCAATCATCAATCATCAATCATCAATAAACAATCATCAACCATCAATCATCAATCATCAATCATCAATCATCAATCATCAATCATCAATCATCAATCATCAATCATCAATCATCAATCATCAATCATCAATCATCAATCATCAATCATCAATCATCAATCATCAATCATCAATCATCAATCATCAATCATCAATCGTCAATCATCAATCATCAATCATCAATCATCAATCATCAATCATCAATCATCAATCATCAATCATCAATCATCAATCATCAATCATCAATCATCAATCATCCATCATCAATCATCAATCATCAATCAACAATCATAAATCTTCAATCATCAATCATCAATCATCAATCATCAATAATCAATCATCAATCATCAATCATCAATCATAAATCAACAATCATCAATCACCAATCATCAATCATCAATCATCAATCATCAATCATCAGTCATCAATCATCAATCATCAAACATCAATAATCAATCATCAATAATATATCACCAACCATCAATCATCAATCATCAACCATCAATCATCAATCATCAATCATCAATCATCATTCATAAATCAACAATCATCAATCGTCAATCATCAATCATCAATCATGTATCATCAATCATCAACCATCAATCATCAATCATCAATCATCAATCATCAATCATCAATCATCAATCATCAATCATCAATCATCAATCATCAATCATCAATCATCAATCATCAATCATCAATCATCAATCATCAATCATCAATCATCAATCATCAATCATCAATCATCAATCATCAATCATCAATCATCAATCATCAAGCATCAATCATCAATCATCAATCATCAATCATCAATCATCAATAATCAATCATCAATCATCAATCATCAATAAACAATCATCAACCATCAATCATCAATCATCAATCATCAATCATCAATCATCAATCATCAATCATCAATCATCAATCATCAATCATCAATCATCAATCATCAATCATCAATCATCAATCATCAATCATCAATCATCAATCATCAATCATCAATCGTCAATCATCAATCATCAATCATCAATCATCAATCATCAATCATCAATCATCAATCATCAATTATCAATCATCAATCATCAATCATCAATCATCCATCATCAATCATCAATCATCAATCAACAATCATAAATCTTCAATCATCAATCATCAATCATCAATCATCAATCATCAATAATCAATCATCAATCATCAATCATCAATCATAAATCATCAATCATCAATCATCAATCATCAATCATCAATCATCAGTCATCAATCATCAATCATCAAACATCAATAATCAATCATCAATAATATATCACCAACCATCAATCATCAATCATCAACCATCAATCATCAATCATCAATCATCAATCATAAATCATCAATCATCAATCATCAATCATCAATCATCAATCATCAATCATCAATCATCAATCATCATTCATAAATCAACAATCATCAATCGTCAATCATCAATCATCAATCATGTATCATCAATCATCAATCATCAATCATCAATCATCAATCATCAATCATCAATCATCAATCATCAATCATCAATCATCAATCATCAATCATCAATCATCAATCATCAATCATCAATCATCAATCATCAATCATCAATCATCAATCATCAATCATCAATCATCAATCATCAATCATCAATCATCAATCATCAATCATCAATCATCAATCATCAATCATCAATCATCAATCATCAATCGTCAATCATCAATCATCAATATTAATCATCGATCATCAATCATCAATCATCAATCATCAATCATCAATCATCAATCATCAATCATCCATCATCAATCATCAATCATCAATCAACAATCATAAATCTTCAATCATCAATCATCAATCATCAATAATCAATCATCAATCATCAATCATCAATCATAAATCATCAATCATCAATCATCAATCATCAATCATCAATCATCAGTCATCAATCATCAATCATCAAACATCAATAATCAATCATCAATAATATATCACCAACCATCAATCATCAATCATCAACCATCAATCATCAATCATCAATCATCAATCATCAATCATCAACCATGAATCATCAATCATCAATCATCAATCATCAATCATCAATCATCAATCATCAATCATCAATCATCAATCATCAATCATCAATCATCAATCATCAATCATCAATCATCAATCATCAATCATCAATCATCAATCATCAATCATCAATCATCAATCATCAATCATCAATCAACAATCATCAATCATCAATCATCAATCATCAATCATCACTTATCAATCATCAATCATCAATCATCAATCATCAATCATTAATCATCAATCATCAATCATCAATCATCACTTATCAATCATCAATCATCAATCATCAATCATCAATCATTAATCTTCAATCATCAATCATCAATCACCAAAATCAATCATCAATTATCTATCATCACTCATCAATCATCAATCAACCATCATCAATAATCAATCATCAATCATCAATTATCAATAAACAATCATCAACCATCAATCATCAATCATCAATCATCAATCATCAATCATCAATCATCAATCATCAATCATCAATCATCAATCATCAATCATCAATCATACCTTATCAATCATCAATCATCAATCATCAATCAACAATCATCTATCATCAATCATCAATCATCAATAATCACTTATCAATCATCAATCATCAATCATTTATCTTCAATCATCAATCATCAATCACCAAAATCAATCATCAATCATCAATCATCACTCATCAATCATCAATCAACCATCATCAATAATCATTCATCAATCATCAATCATCAATAAACAATCATCAACCATCAATCATCAATCATCAATCATCAATCATCAATCATCAATCATCAATCATCAATCATCAATCATCAATCATCAATCATCAATCATCAATCATCAATCATCAATCATCAATCATCAATCATCAATCATCAATCATCAATCATCAATCATCAATCATCAATCATCAATCATCAATCATCAATCATCAATCAACAATCATCAATCATCTATCATCAATCATCAATCATCAATCATCAATCATCAATCGTCAATCATCAATCATCAATCATGTATCATCAATCATCAATCATCAATCATCAATCATCAATCATCAATCATCAATCATCAATCATCAATCATCAATCATCAATCATCAATCATCAATAAACCATCATCAACCATCAATCATCAATCATCAATCATCAATCATCAATCATCAATCATCAATCATCAATCATCAATCATCAATCATCAATCATCAATCATCAATCATCAATCATCAATCATCAATCATCAATCATCAATCATCAATCATCAATCATCAATCATCAATCATCAATCATCAATCATCAATCATCAATCATCAATCATCAATCATCAATCATCAATCATTAATCATCAATCATCAATTATCAATCATCAATCATCAATCATCAATCATCAATCATCAATCATCAATCATCAATCATCAATCATCAATCATCAATCATCAATCATCAATCATCAATCATCAATCAACAATCATCAATCGTCAATCATCAATCATAAATCATCAATCATCAATCATCAATCATCAATCATCAATCATCAATCATCAATCATCAATCATCAATCATCAATCATCAATCATCAATCATCAATCATCAATCATCAATCATCAATCATCAATCATCAATCATCAATCATCAATCATCAATCATCAATCATCAATCATCAATCATCAATCATCAATCATAAATCATCAATCATCAATCATCAATCATAAATCAACAATCATCAATCGTCAATCATCAATCATCAATCATGTATCATCAATCATCAATCATCAATCATCAATCATCAATCATCAATCATCAATCATCAATCATCAATCATCAATCATCAATCATCAATCATCAATCATCAATCATCAATCATCAATCATCAATCATCAATCATCAATCATCAATCATCAATCATCAATCATCAATCATCAATCATCAATCATCAATCATCAATCATCAATCATCAATCATCAATCATCAATCATCAATCATCAATCATCAATCATCAATCATCAATCATCAATCATCAATCATCAATCATCAGTCATCAATCATCAATCATCAATCATCAATCATCAATCATCAATCATCAATCATCAATCATCAATCATTAATCATCAATCAGCAATCATCAATCATCAATCATCAATCATCAATCATCAATCATCAACCATCAATCATCAATCACCAATCATCAATCATCAATCATCAATCATCAATCATCAATCATCAATCATCAATCATCAATCATCAATCATCAATCATCAATCATCAATCATCAACCATCAATCATCAATCATCGATCATCAATCATCAATCATCAATTTTAAATCACCAATCATCAATCATCAATCATCAATCATCAATCATCAATCATCAATCATCAATCATCAATCATCAATCATCAATCATCAATCACCAATCATCAATCATCAATCATCAATCATAAATCAACAATCATCAATCGTCAATCATCAATCATCAATCATCAATCATCAATCATCAATCATCAATCATCAATCATCAATCATCAATCATCAATCATCAATCATCAATCTTCAATCATAAATCATCAATCATCAATCACTTAAATCAATCATCAATTATCAATCATCACTCATCAATCATCAATCAACCATCATCAATAATCAATCATCAATCATCAATCATCAATCATCAATCATCAATCATCAAGCATCAATCATCAATCATCAATCATCAATCATCAATCATCAATCATCAATCATCAATCATCAATAATCAATCATCAATCATCAATCATCAATAAACAATCATCAACCATCAATCATCAATCATCAATCATCAATCATCAATCATCAATCATCAATCATCAATCATCAATCATCAATCATCAATCGTCAATCATCAATCATAAATCATCAATCATCAATCATCAATCATCAATCATCAATCATCAATCATCAATCATCATTCATAAATCAACAATCATCAATCGTCAATCATCAATCATCAATCATGTATCATCAATCATCAATCATCAATCATCAATCATCAATCATCAATCATCAATCATAAATCATCAATCATCAATCATCAATCATCAATCATCAATCATCAATCATCAATCATCAATCATCAATCATCAATCATCAATCATCAATCATCAATCATCAATCATCAATCATCAATCATCAATCATCAATCATCAATCATCAATCATCAATCATCAATCATCAATCATCAATCATCAATCGTCAATCATCAATCATCAATCATCAATCATCAATCATCAATCATCAATCATCAATAATCAATCATCAATCATCAATCATCAATCATCAATCATCAATCATCGATCATCAATCATCAAAAATTAATCATCAATCAGCAATCATCAATCATAAATCATCAATCATCAATCATCAATCATCAATCATCAATCATCAATCATCAATCATCAACCATCAATCATCAATCATCAATCACCAATCATCAATCATCAATCATCAATCATCAATCATCAATCATCAATCATCAACCATCAATCATCAATCATCAATCATCGCTCATCAATCATCAATCATCAATCATCAATCACCAATCATCAATCATCAGTCATCAATCATCAATCATCAATCACCAATCATCAATCATCAATCATCAATCATAAATCAACAATCATCAATCGTCAATCATCAATCATCAATCATCAATCATCAATCATCAATCATCAATCATCAATCATCAATCATCAATCATCAATCATCAATCATCAATCATCAATCAACAATCATAAATCATCAATCATAAATCATATATCATCAATCATCAATCATCAATCATCAATCATCAATCATCAATCATCAATCATCAATCATATATCATCAATCATCAATCACCAATAATCAAGCAATAATCATCAATCATCAATTATCAATCATCAATCATCAATCATCAATCATCAAGTATGGATCGTCAAACATTAATCATCAATCAACAATCATCAATCATCAATCAACAATCATCAATCATCAATCGTCAATCATCAATCATCAATCATCAAACATCACTTATCAATCATCAATCATCAATCATTAATCTTCAATCATAAATCATCAATCATCAATCACCAAAATCAATCATCAATTATAAATCATCACTCATAAATCATCAATCAACCATCATCAATCATCAATCATCAATCACCAATCATCAATCATCAATCATCAAGCATCAATCATCAATCATCAATCATCAATCATCAATCATCAATCATCAATCATCAATCATCAATCATCAATCAACAATCATCAATCGTCAATCGTCAATCATCAATCATAAATCATCAATCATCAATCATCAATCATCAATCATCAATCATCAATCATCAATCATCAATCATCAATCATCAATCATCAATCATCAATCATCAATCATCAATCATCAATCATCAATCATAAATCAACAATCATCAATCGTCAATCATCAATCATCAATCATCAATCATATATCATCAATCATCAATCATCAATCTTCAATCATAAATCAACAATCATCAATCGTCAATCATCAATCATCAATCATCAATCATATATCATCAATCATCAATCATCAATCATCAATCATCAATCATCAATCATCAATCATCAATCATCAATCATCAATCATCAATCATCAATCATCAATCATCAATCATCAATCATCAATCATCAATCATCAATCATCAATCATCAATCATCAATCATCAACGTTCAATCATCAATCATCAATCATCAATCATCAATCATCAAACATCAATCATCAACCATCAATCATCAATCATCAATCATCAATCATCAATCATCAATCATCAATCATCAAACATCAATAATAAATCATCAATCATCAATCATCAATCATCAATCATCAATCATCAATCATCAATCATCAATCATCAATCATCAATCATCAATCATCAATCATCAATCATCCATCATCAATCATAAATCATCAATCATCCATCATCAATCATCAATAATCAATCATCAATCATCAATCATCAACCATCAATCATCAATATTCAATCATCAATCACCAATTCTCAATCATCAATCATCAATCATCAAACATCAATCATCAATAATCAATCATCAACCATCAATCATCAATCATCAATCATCAATCATTAATCATCAATCATCAATCATAAATCATGAATCATCAATCATCAATCATCAATCATCAATCATCAATCATCAATCATCAATCATCAATCATCAATAATCAATCATCAATCATCAATCATCAATCATCAATCATCAATGATCAATCATCAATCAACAATCATAAATCTTCAATCATCAATCATCAATCATCAATCATCGATCATCAATCATCAATCATCAATCATCAATCACCAATCATAAATCAACAATCATCAATCGTCAATCATCAATCATCAATCATCAATCATCAATCATCAATCACCAATCATCAATCATCAATCATCAATCATCAATCATCAATCATCAATCATAAATCAACAATCATCAATCGTCAATCACCAATCATCAATCATCAATCATCAATCATCAATCATCAATCATCAATCATCAATCATCAATCATCAATCATCAATCATCAATTATCAATCATCAATCATCAATCATTAATCATCAATCATCAATCATCAATCATCAATCATCAATCATCAATCATCAATCATCAATCATCAATCATCAATCATCAATCATCAATCATCAATCATCACTCATCAATCATCATTCATCAATCATCAATCATCAATCATCAATCATCAATCATCAGTCATCAATCATCACTCATCAATCATCAATCATCAATCATCAATCATCAATCATCAATCATCAATCATCAATCATCAATCATCAATCATCAATCATCAATCATCAATCAACAATCATCAATCATCAATCATCAATCATCAATCATCAATCATCAATCATCAATCATCAATCATCAATCATCAATCATCAATCATCAATCATCAATCATCAATCATCAATCATCAATCATCAATCATCAATCATCAATCATCAATCATCACTCATCAATCATCAATCATCAATCATCCATCATCAATCATCAATCATCAATCATCAGTCATCAATCATCACTCATCAATCATCAATCATCAATCATCAATCATAAATCAACAATCATCAATAGTCAATCACCAATCATCAATCATAAAACAACAATCATCAATCGTCAATCATCAATCATCAATCATCAATCATCAATCATCAATCACCAATCATCAATCATCAATCATCAATCATCAATCATTAATCATCAATCATCAATCATAAATCAACAATCATCAATCGTCAATAACCAATCATCAATCATCAATCATCAATCATGAATCATCAATCATCAATCATTAATCATCAATCATCAATCATCAATCATAAATCAACAATCATCAATCGTCAATAACCAATCATCAATCATCAATCATCAATCATGAATCATCAATCATGAATCATCAATCATCAATCATCAATCATCAATCATCAATCATCAATCATCAATCATCAATCATCAATCATCTATCATCAATCATCAATCATCAATCATCAATCATCAATCATCAATCATCAATCATCAATCATCAATCATCAATCATCAATCATCAATCATCAATCATCAATCATCAATCATCAATCATCAATCATCAATCATCAATCATCAATCATCAATCATCAATCATCAATCATCAATCATCAATCATCAATCATCAACCATCAATCATTAATCATCAATCATCACTCATCCATCATCAATCATCAATCATCAATCATCCATCATCAATCATCAATCATCAATCATCAATCATCAATCATCAACCATCAATCATCAATCATAAATCACCAATTATCAATCATCAATCATCAATCATCAAACATCAATCATCAATCATCAATCATCAACCATCAATCATCAATCATCAATCATCAATCATCAATCATCAATCATCAATCATCAATCATCAATCATCAATCATCAATCATCAATCATCAATCATCAATCATCAATCATCAATCATCAATCATCAATCATCAATTATCAATCATCAATCATCAATCATCAATCATCCATCATCAATTATCAATCATCAATCATCAATCATCAATTATAAATCAACAATCATCAATCGTCAATCATCAATCATCAATCATCAATCATCAATCATCAATCATCAATCATCAATCATCAATCATCGATCATCAATCATCAATCATCAATCTTCAATTATCAGTCATCAATCATCCATCATCAATCATCAATCATCAATCATCAATCATCAATCATCAATCATCAATCATCAATCATCAATCATCAACATCAATCATCAATCATCAATCATCAATCATCAATCATCAATCATCAATCATCAATCATCAATCATCAATCATCAATCATCAATCATCAATCATCAATCATCAATCATCAATCATCAATCATCAATCATCAATCATCAACCATCAATCATTAATCATCAATCATCACTCATCCATCATCAATCATCAATCATCAATCATCCATCATCAATCATCAATCATCAATCATCAATCATCAATCATCAATCATCAATCATCAATCATCAACCATCAATCATCAATCATAAATCACCAATCATCAACCATCAATCATTAATCATCAATCATCACTCATCCATCATCAATCATCAATCATCAACCATCAATCATCAATCATCAATCATCAATCATCAATCATCAATCATCAATCATCAATCATCAATCATGAATCATCAATCATCAATCATCAATCATCAATCATCAATCATCAACCATTAATCATCAATCATCAATCATCAATCACCAATTATCAATCATCAATAATCAATCATCAAACATCAAACATCAATCATCAATCATCAATCACCAACCATCAATCATCAATCATCAATCATCAATCATCAGTCATCAATCATCAATCATCAATCATCAATCATCAAACATCAATCATCAATCATCAATCATCAACCATCAATCATCAATCATCAATCATCAACCATTAATCATCAATCATCAATCATCAATCACCAATTATCAATCATCAATAATCAATCATCAAACATCAAACATCAATCATCAATCATCAATCACCAACCATCAATCATCAATCATCAATCATCAATCATCAGTCATCAATCATCAATCATCAATCATCAATCATCAAACATCAATCATCAATCATCAATCATCAACCATCAATCATCAATCATCAATCATCAATCATCAATCATCAATCATCAATCATCAACCATCAATCATTAATCATCAATCATCACTCATCCATCATCAATCATCAATCATCAATCATCCATCATCAATCATCAATCATCAATCATCAATCATCAATAATCAATCATCAACCATCAATCATCAATCATCAATCATCAATCATCAACCATCAATCATTAATCATCAATCATCACTCATCCATCATCAATCATCAATCATCAACCATCAATCATCAATCATCAATCATCAATCATCAATCATCAATCATCAATCATCAATCATCAATCATGAATCATCAATCATCAATCATCAATCATCAATCATCAACCATTAATCATCAATCATCAATCATCAATCACCAATTATCAATCATCAATAATCAATCATCAAACATCAAACATCAATCATCAATCATCAATCACCAACCATCAATCATCAATCATCAATCATCAATCATCAGTCATCAATCATCAGTCATCAATCATCAATCATCAAACATCAATCATCAATCATCAATCATCAACCATCAATCATCAATCATCAATCATCAATCATCAATCATCAATAATATATCATCAATCATCAATCATCAATCATCAATCATCAATCATCGAAAATAAATCATCAATCATCAATCATCAATCATCAATCATCAATCATCAATCATCAATCATCAATCATCAATCATCAATCATCAATCATCAATCATCAACCATTAATCATCAATCATCAATCACCAATTATCAATCATCAATCATCAATCATCAATCATCAATCATCAATCATCAAACATCAATCATCAATCATCAACCATCCATCATCAATCATCAATCATCAATCATCAATTATCAATCATCAATCATCAATCATCAATCATCAATCATCAATCATCAATCATCAATCATCAAACATAAATCATCAATCATCAATCATTAATCATCAATCATCAATCATCAATCATCCAATATCAATCATCAATCATCCATCATCAATCATCAATCATTAATCATCAATCATCAATCATCAATCATCAATCATCAATCATCAATCATCAATCATAAATCATCAATCATTAATCATCAATCTTCAATCATCAATCATCAATCATTAATCATCAATCAGCAATCATCGATCATCGATCATCAATCATCAATCATCAATTATCAATCATCAAACATCAATCATCAACCATCAATCATCAATCATCAATCATCAATCATCAATCATCAATCATCAATTATCAATCATCAATCATCAACCATCAATAATCAATAATCAATCATCAATCATCAATCATCAATAATCAATCATCAATCATCAATCATCAATCATCAATCATCAATCATCAATCATCAATCATCCATCATCAATCATCAATCATCAATCATCGATCATCAATCATCAATCATCAACCATTAATCATCAATCATCAATCATCAATCATCAATCATCAATCATCAATCATCAATCATCAATCATTAATCATCAATCTTCAATCATCAATCATCAATCATTAATCATCAATCAGCAATCATCGATCATCGATCATCAATCATCAATCATCAATTATCAATCATCAAACATCAATCATCAACCATCAATCATCAATCATCAATCATCAATCATCAATCATCAATCATCAATTATCAATCATCAATCATCAACCATCAATAATCAATAATCAATCATCAATCATCAATCATCAATCATCAATCATCAATCATCAATCATCAATCATCAATCGTCAATCATCAATCATCAATCATCCATCATCAATCATCAATCATCAATCATCGATCATCAATCATCAATCATCAACCATTAATCATCAATCATCAATCATCAATCATCAATCATCAATCATCAATCATCAATCATCAATCATCAATCATCAATCATCAATCATCAATCATCAATCATCAATCATCAATCATCAATCATCAATCATCAATCATCAATCATCAAACATAAATCATCAATCATCAATCATCAATCATCAATCATCAATCATCAATCATCAATCATCAATCATCAATCATCAATCATCAATCATCAATCATCAATCATCAATCATCAATCATCAATCATCAATCATCAATCATCAATCATCAATCATCAAACATAAATCATCAATAATCAA
Source organism: Stratiomys singularior (assembly GCA_954870665.1). Lineage (NCBI taxonomy): Eukaryota > Metazoa > Arthropoda > Insecta > Diptera > Stratiomyidae > Stratiomys > Stratiomys singularior. Next base: position 86,568,872 of record OX940878.1, on the reverse strand, counting down.
GCATCAATCATCAATCAGCAATCATCAATCATCAATCATCAATCATCAATCATCAATCATCAATCATCAATCATCAATCATCAATCATCAATCATCAATCATCAATAATCAATCATCAATCATCAATCATCAATCATCAATCATCCATCATCAATCATCAATAATCAATCATCCATCATCAATCATCAATCATCAATCATCAACCATCAATCATCAATCATCAATCATCAATCATCAATCATCAATCACCAATTATCAATCATCAATCATCAATCATCAAACATCAATCATCAATCATCAATCATCAATCATCAACCATCAATCATCAATCATCAATCATCAATCATCAATCATCAATCATCAATCATCAATCATCAATCATCAATCATCAATCATCAATCATCAATCATCAATCATCAATCATCAATCATCAACAATCAATCATCAATCATCAATCATCAATGATCAATCATCAATGATCAATGATCAATCATCAATCATCAATCATCAATCATCAATGATCAATCATCAATCATCAATCATCAATCAGCAATCATCAATCATCAATCATCAATCATCAATCATCAATCATCAATCATCCATCATCAATTATCAATCATCAATCATCCATCATCAATCATCAATCATCAGTCATCAATCATCAACCATCAATCATCAATCATCAATCATCAATCACCAATTATCAATCATCAATCATCAATCATCAAACATCAATCATCAATCATCAATCATCAATCATCAATCATCAATCATCAATCATCAATCATCAATCATCAATCATCAATCATCAATCATCAATCATCAATCATCAATCATCAATCATCAATCATCAATCATCAATCATCAATCATCAATCATCAATCATCAATCATCGATCATCAGTCATCAATCATCAATCATCAACCATTAATCATCAATCATCAATCATCAATCATCAATCATCAATCATCAATCATCAATCATCATTCATCAATAATCAATCATCAATCATAAATTATCAATCATCAATCATCAACCATCAATAATCAATCATCAATCATCAATCATCAATCATCAATCATCAATCATCAATCATCAATCATCAATCATTAATTATCAATCATCAATCATCAATCAGCAATCATCAATCATCAATCATCAATCATTAATCATCAATCTTCAATTATCGATCATCAATCATCAATCATCAATCATCAATCATCAATCATCAATCATCAAACATCAATCATCGATCATCAATCATCAACCATCAATCATCAATCATCAATCATCAATCATCAATCATCAATCATCAATCATCAATCATCAATCATCAATCATCAATCATCAATCATCAATCATCAATCATCAATCATCAATCATCAATCATCAATCATCAATCATCAATCATAAATCATAAATCATCAATCATCAATCATTAATCATCAATCATCAATCATCAATCATCAATCATCAATCATCAATCATCAATCATCAATCATCAATCACCGATCATCAATCATCAATCATCAATCACCAATTATCAATCATCAATCATCAATCATCAATCATCAATCATCAAACATCAATCATCAATCATCAACCATCCATCATCAATCATCAATCATCAATCATCAATTATCAATCATCAATCATCAATCATCAATCATCAATCATCAATCATCAATCATCAATCATCAAACATAAATCATCAATCATCAATCATTAATCATCAATCATCAATCATCAATCATCCAATATCAATCATCAATCATCCATCATCAATCATCAATCATCAATCATCAATCATCAATCATCAATCATCAATCATCAATCATCAATCATCAATTATCAATCATCAATCATCAATCATCAATCATTAATCATCAATCTTCAATCATCAATCATCAATCATTAATCATCAATCAGCAATCATCGATCATCGATCATCAATCATCAATCATCAATTATCAATCATCAAACATCAATCATCAACCATCAATCATCAATCATCAATCATCAATCATCCATCATCAATCATCAATCATCCATCATCAATCATCAATAATCAATCAACCATCATCAATCATCAATCATCAATCATAAATCATCAATCATCCATCATCAATCGTCAATCATCAATCATCAATCATCAATCATCAATCATCAATCATCAATCATCAATCATCAATCATCAATCATCAATCATCAATCATCAATCATCAATCATCAATCATCAATAATCAATCATCAATGATCAATCATCAATCATCCATCATCAATCATCAATCATCCATCATCAATCATCAATCATCAATCATCAATCATAAACCATCAATCATCAATCATAAATCACCAATTATCAATCATCAATCATCAATCATCAAACATCAATCAGCAATCATCAATCATCAACCATCAATCATCAATCATCAATCATCAATCATCAATCATCAATCATCAATCATCAATCATCAATCATCAATCATCAATCATCAATCATCAATCATCAATCATCAATCATAAATAAACAATCATCAATCGTCAATCATCAATCATCAATCATCAATCATCAATCATCAATCACCAATCATCAATCATCAATCATCAATCATCAATCATCAATCATCAATCATCAATTATCAATCATCAATCATTAATCATCCATCATCAATCATCAATCATCAATCATCAATCATCAATCATCAATCATCAATCATCAATCTTCATTCATCAATCAACAGTCAACATAAACAATTATCAACCATCAATCATCAATCATCAATCATTAATCACCAATTATCAATCATCAATCATCAATCATCAAACATCAATCATCAACCATCAGTCATCAATCATCAATCATCAATCATCAATCATCAATCATCAATCATCAATCATCAATCATCAATCATCAATCATCAATCATCAATTATCAATCATCAATCATCAACCATCAATAATCAATCATCAATCATCCATCATCAATCAACGATCATCAATCATCAATCATCCATCATCAATCATCAATCATCAATCATCAATCATCGATCATCAATCATCAATCATCAATCATCAACCATTAATCATCAATCATCAATCATCAATCACCAATTATCAATCATCAATCATAAATCATCAAACATCAATCATCAATCATCAATCATCAACCATCAATCATCAATCATCAATCATCAATCATCAATCATCAATCATCAATCATCAATCATCAATCATCAATCATCAATCATCAATCATCAATCATCAATCATCAAACATAAATCATCAATCATCAATCATCAATCATCAATCATCAATCATCAATCAACAATCATCAATCATGTATCATCAATCATCAATCATCAATCATCAATCATCAATCATCAATCATCAATCATCAATCATCAATCATCAATCATCAATCATCAATCATCAATCATCAAACATCAAACATCAATAATCAATCATCAATCATCAATCATATATCATCAACCATTAATCATCAATCATCAACCATCAATCATCAATCATCAATCATCAATCATCAATCATCAATCATCAATCATCAATCATCAATCATCAATCATCAATCATCAATCATCAATCATCAATCATCAATCATCAATCATCAATCATCAACAATCAATCATCAATCATCAATCATCAATGATCAATCATCAATGATCAATGATCAATCATCAATCATCAATCATCAATCATCAATGATCAATCATCAATCATCAATCATCAATCAGCAATCATCAATCATCAATCATCAATCATCAATCATCAATCATCAATCATCCATCATCAATTATCAATCATCAATCATCCATCATCAATCATCAATCATCAGTCATCAATCATCAACCATCAATCATCAATCATCAATCATCAATCACCAATTATCAATCATCAATCATCAATCATCAAACATCAATCATCAATCATCAATCATCAATCATCAATCATCAATCATCAATCATCAATCATCAATCATCAATCATCAATCATCAATCATCAATCATCAATCATCAATCATCAATCATCAATCATCAATCATCAATCATCAATCATCGATCATCAGTCATCAATCATCAATCATCAACCATTAATCATCAATCATCAATCATCAATCATCAATCATCAATCATCAATCATCAATCATCATTCATCAATAATCAATCATCAATCATAAATTATCAATCATCAATCATCAACCATCAATAATCAATCATCAATCATCAATCATCAATCATCAATCATCAATCATCAATCATCAATCATTAATTATCAATCATCAATCATCAATCAGCAATCATCAATCATCAATCATCAATCATTAATCATCAATCTTCAATTATCGATCATCAATCATCAATCATCAATCATCAATCATCAATCATCAATCATCAATCATCAAACATCAATCATCGATCATCAATCATCAACCATCAATCATCAATCATCAATCATCAATCATCAATCATCAATCATCAATCATCAATCATCAATCATCAATCATCAATCATCAATCATCAATCATCAATCATCAATCATCAATCATCAATCATCAATCATCAATCATCAATCATAAATCATAAATCATCAATCATCAATCATTAATCATCAATCATCAATCATCAATCATCAATCATCAATCATCAATCATCAATCATCAATCATCAATCATCAATCATCAATCACCGATCATCAATCATCAATCATCAATCACCAATTATCAATCATCAATCATCAATCATCAATCATCAATCATCAAACATCAATCATCAATCATCAACCATCCATCATCAATCATCAATCATCAATCATCAATTATCAATCATCAATCATCAATCATCAATCATCAATCATCAATCATCAATCATCAATCATCAAACATAAATCATCAATCATCAATCATTAATCATCAATCATCAATCATCAATCATCCAATATCAATCATCAATCATCCATCATCAATCATCAATCATCAATCATCAATCATCAATCATCAATCATCAATCATCAATCATCAATTATCAATCATCAATCATCAATCATCAATCATTAATCATCAATCTTCAATCATCAATCATCAATCATTAATCATCAATCAGCAATCATCGATCATCGATCATCAATCATCAATCATCAATTATCAATCATCAAACATCAATCATCAACCATCAATCATCAATCATCAATCATCAATCATCCATCATCAATCATCAATCATCCATCATCAATCATCAATAATCAATCAACCATCATCAATCATCAATCATCAATCATAAATCATCAATCATCCATCATCAATCGTCAATCATCAATCATCAATCATCAATCATCAATCATCAATCATCAATCATCAATCATCAATCATCAATCATCAATCATCAATCATCAATCATCAATCATCAATCATCAATCATCAATCATCAATAATCAATCATCAATGATCAATCATCAATCATCCATCATCAATCATCAATCATCCATCATCAATCATCAATCATCAATCATCAATCATAAACCATCAATCATCAATCATAAATCACCAATTATCAATCATCAATCATCAATCATCAAACATCAATCAGCAATCATCAATCATCAACCATCAATCATCAATCATCAATCATCAATCATCAATCATCAATCATCAATCATCAATCATCAATCATCAATCATCAATCATCAATCATCAATCATAAATAAACAATCATCAATCGTCAATCATCAATCATCAATCATCAATCATCAATCATCAATCACCAATCATCAATCATCAATCATCAATCATCAATCATCAATCATCAATCATCAATTATCAATCATCAATCATTAATCATCCATCATCAATCATCAATCATCAATCATCAATCATCAATCATCAATCATCAATCATCAATCATCAATCTTCATTCATCAATCAACAGTCAACATAAACAATTATCAACCATCAATCATCAATCATCAATCATTAATCACCAATTATCAATCATCAATCATCAATCATCAAACATCAATCATCAACCATCAGTCATCAATCATCAATCATCAATCATCAATCATCAATCATCAATCATCAATCATCAATCATCAATCATCAATCATCAATCATCAATCATCAATCATCAATCATCAATTATCAATCATCAATCATCAACCATCAATAATCAATCATCAATCATCCATCATCAATCAACGATCATCAATCATCAATCATCCATCATCAATCATCAATCATCAATCATCAATCATCGATCATCAATCATCAATCATCAATCATCAACCATTAATCATCAATCATCAATCATCAATCACCAATTATCAATCATCAATCATAAATCATCAAACATCAATCATCAATCATCAATCATCAACCATCAATCATCAATCATCAATCATCAATCATCAATCATCAATCATCAATCATCAATCATCAATCATCAATCATCAATCATCAATCATCAATCATCAATCATCAAACATAAATCATCAATCATCAATCATCAATCATCAATCATCAATCATCAATCAACAATCATCAATCATGTATCATCAATCATCAATCATCAATCATCAATCATCAATCATCAATCATCAATCATCAATCATCAATCATCAATCATCAATCATCAAACATCAAACATCAATAATCAATCATCAATCATCAATCATATATCATCAACCATTAATCATCAATCATCAATCATCAATCATCAATCATCAATCATCAATCAACAATCATCAATCATCAATCATCAATCATCAATCATCAATCATCAATCATCAATCATCAACCATCAATCATCAATCATCACTTATCAATCATCAATCATCAATCATCAACCATCAATCATCAATCATCACTTATCAATCATCAATCATCAATTATTTATCTTCAATCATCAATCATCAATCATCAATCATCAATCATGAATCATGAATCATGAATCATGAATCATGAATCATCAATCATCAACCATCAATCATCAATCATCAATCATCAATCATCAATCATCAATCATCAATCATCAATCAACAATCATCAATCATCAATCATCAATCATCAATCATCCATCATCAATCATCAATCATCAATAATCACATATCAATCATCAATCATCAATCATTAATCTTCTATCATCAATCATCAATCATAAATCTTCAATCATCAAATATCAATAATCAATCACCAATCATCAATCATCAATCATAAATCATCAACCATCAATCATCAACAATCAATCATCAATCATCAATAATCAATCATCAATCATCAAACATCAATCATCAATCATCAATCATCAATCATCAATCATCAATCATCAATCATCAATCCTCAATCATAAATCATCAATCATCAATCATCACTCATATATCATCAATCATCAATCATCAATCATCAATCATCCATCATCAATCATCAATAATCAATCAACCATCATGAATCATCAATCATCAATCATCAACCATCAATCATCAATCATCAAATATCAATCACCAATTATCAATCATCAATAATCAATCATCAAACATCAATCATCAATCATCAATCATCAACCATCAACTATCAATCATCAATCATCAATAATAAATCATCAATCATCAATCATCAATCATCAATCATCAATCATCAATCATCAATCATTAATCATCAATCATCAATCATCAATCATCAATCATCAATCATAAATCATCAATCATCAATCATCAATCAACAATCATCAATCATGTATCATCAATCATCAATCATCAATCATCAATCATCAATCTTCAATCATCAATCATCAATCATCAAGCATCAATCATCAATCATCAATCACCAATCATCAATCATCAATCATCAATCATCAATCATCAATCATCAATCATCAGTCATCAATCATTATCATCAATCATCAATCATCAATCATCAATCATCAATCATCAATCATCAATCATCAATCATCAATCATCAATCATCAATCATCAACCATCAATCATCAATCATCAATCATCAATCATCAATTATCAATGATCAATCATCAATCATCAATCATCAATCATCAATCATCAATCATCAATCATGAATCTACAATCATCAATCGTCAATCATCAATCATCAATCATCAATCATCAATCATTAATCATCAATCATCAATCATTAATCATTAATCATCAATCATCAATCATCAATCATCAATCATCAATCATTAATCATCAATCATCAATCATCAATCATCAATCATCAATCATCAATCATCAATCATCATTCATCAATCATCAATCAGCAATCATCAATCATCAATCATCAATCATCAATCATTAATCATCAATCTTCAATTATCGATCATCAATCATCAATCATCAATCATCAATCATCAATCATCAATCATCAATCATCAATCATCAATCATCAATCATCAATCATCAATCATCAATCATCAATAATCAATCATCAATCATCAATCATCAATCATCAATCATCAATCATCAATCATCAATCATAAATCATCAATCATCAATCATCAATCATCAAACATCAATCATCAATCATCAATCATCAATCATCAATCATCAGTCATCAATCATCAATCGTCAATCATCAATCATCAATCATCAATCATCAATCATCAATCATCAATCATCAATTATCAATCATCAATCATCAATCATCAATCATCAATCATCAATCATCAATCATCAATCATCAATCATCATTCATCAATAATCAATCATCAATCATCAATCATCAATCACCAATCATCAATCATCAATCATCAATGAACAATCATAAATCTTCAATCATCAATCATCAATCATCAATCATCAATCATCAATCATCAATCATCAATCATCAATCATCAATCATCAATCATCAATCATCAATCATCAATCATCAATCATTAAACATCAATAATCAATCATCAATCATCTTTCATATATCATCAACCATCAATCATCAATAATCAATCATCAACCATCAATCATCAATCATCAATCACGTATTATCAATCATCAATCATCAATCATCAAACATCAATCATCAATCATCAACCATCAATCATCAATCATCAATCATCAATCATCAATCATCAATCATCAATCATCAATCATCAATCATCAATCATCAATCATCAATCATCAATCATCAATCATCAATCATCAATCATCAATCATCAATCATCAATCATCAATCATCAATCATCATTCATCAATCATCAATCATCAATCATCACTCATCAATGATCAATCATCATTCATCAATCATCAATCATCAATCATCAATCATCAATCATCAATTATCAATCATCAATCATCCATCATCAATCATCCATCATCAATCATCAATCATCCATTATCAGTCATCAATCATCAATCATCCATCATCAATCATCAATCATCAATCATCAATCATCAATCATCAATCATCAATCATCAATCATCAATCATCAATCATCAATGTTCAATCATCAATCATCAATCATCAATCATCAATCATCAATCATCAATCATCAATCATCAATCATCAATCATCAATCATCAATTATCAATCATCAATCATCAATCATCAACCATATATCATCAATCATCGATCATCAATCATCAATCTTCAATCATCAATCATCAATCATCAATCATCAATCATCAATCATCAATCATTAATCATCAATCAGCAATCATCAATCATCAATCATCAATCATCAATCATCAATCATCAATCATCAATCATCAATCATCAATCATCAATCATTATCATCCATCATCAATCATCAATCATCAATCAATCATCATCAATCATCAATCATCAATCATCAATCATCAACCATCAATCATCAATCATCAATCATCAATCATCAATCATCAATCATCAATCATCAATCATCAATCATCAATCATCAATCATCAATCATCAACCATCAATCATCAATCATCAATCATCAATGATCAATCCTCAATGATCAATCATCAATCATCAATCATCAATCATCAATGATCAATCATCAATCATCAATCATCAATCGTCAATCATCAATCATCAATCATCAATCATAAATCATCTATCATCAATCATCCATCATCAATCATCAATCATCAATCATCCATCATCAATCATCAATCATCAGTCATCAATCATCAACCATCAATCATCAATCATCAATCATCAATCACCAATTATCAATCATCAATCATCAATCATCAAACATCAATCATCAATCATCAATCATCAATCATCAATCATCAATCATCAATCATCAATCATCAATCATCAATCATCAATCATCAATCATCAATCATCAATCATCAATCATCAATCATCAATCATCAATCATCAATCATCAATCATCAATCATCAATCATCAATCATCAATCATCAATCATCAATCATCAATCATCAATCATCAATCATCAATCATCAATCATCAATCATCAATCATCAATCATCAATCATCAATCATCAATCGTCAATCATCAATCATCAATCATCAATCATCAATCATCCATCATCAATCATCAATCATCAATCATCAATCATCCATCATCAATCATCAATCATCAATCATCAATCATCAATCATCAACCATCAATCATCAATCATCAGTCATCAATCATCAATCACCCATTATCAATAGTCAATCATCAATCATCAAACAACAATCATCAATCATCAATCATCAACCTACAATCATCAATCATCAATCGTTAATCATCAATCATCAATCATCAATCATCAATCATCAATCATCAATCATCAATCATCAATCATCAATCATCAATCATCAATCATCAATCATCAATCATCAATCATCAATCATCAATCATCAATAATCAATCATCAATCATAAATCATCAATCATCAATCATAAATCAACAATCATCAATCGTCAATCATCAATCATCAATCATCAATCATATATCATCAATCATCAATCATCAATCATCAATCATCAATCATCAATTATCAATCATCAATCATCAATCATCAATCATCCATTATCAATCATCAATCATCAATCATCCATCATCAATCATCAATCATCAATCATCAATTATCAATCATCAATCATCAAATATAAATCTTCAATCTACAATCATCAATCATCAATCATTAATCATCAATCAGCAATCATCAATCATCGATCGTCAATCATCAATCATCAATCATCAATCATCAATCATCAATCATCAATCATCAATCATCAATCATCAATCATCAATCATCAATCATCAATCATCAATCATCAATCATCAATCATCAATCATCAATCATCAATCATCAATCATCAATCGTCAATCATCAATCATCAATCATTAATCATCAATCAGCAATCATCAATCATCAATCATCGATCATCAATCATCTGTCATCAATCATCAATCATCAATCATCAATCATCAATCATTAACCATCAATCATCAATCATCAATCACCAATCATCAATCATCAATCATCAATCGTCAATCATCAATCATAAATCATCAATCATCAATCATCAATCATCAATCATCAATCATCAATCATCAATCATCAATCATCAATCATCAATCATCAATCATCAATCATCAATCATCAATCATCAATCATCAATCATCAATCATCAATCATCAATCATCAATCATCAATCATCAATCATCAATCATCAATCATCAATCATCAATCATCAATCATCAATCATCAATCATCAACCATCAATCATCAATCATCAATCATCAATCATCAATCATCAATCAGCAATCATCAATCATCAATCATCAATCATCAATCATCAATCATCAATCATCAATCATCAATCATCAATCATCAATCATCAATCATCACTCATCAATCATCAATCAACAATCATCAATCATCAATAACCAATCATCAATCATCAATCATTAATCATCAATCATCAATCATCAACCATCAATCATCAATCATCAATCATCAATCATCAACCATCAATCATCAATCATCAATCATCAATCATCAATCATCAATCATCAATCATCAATCATCAATCATCAATCATCAATCATCAATCATCAATCATCAAACATTAATCTTCAATTATCGATCATCAATCATAAATCATCAATCATCAATCATCAATCATCAATCATCAATCATCAATCATCAATCATCAATCATCAATCATCAATAATCAATCATCAATCATCAATAAGCAATCATCAATCATCAATCATCAATCATCAATCATCAATCATCAATCATCAATCATCAATCATCAATCATCAATCATCAATCATCAATCATCAATCATCAATCATCAATCATCAATCATCAATCATCAATCATCAATCATCAATCATCAATCATCAATCATCAATCATCAATCATCAATCATCAATCATCAATCATCAATCACCAATCATCAATCATCAATCATCAATCATCAACCATCAATCATCAATCATCAATCATCAATCATCAATCATCAATCATTAATCATCAATCATCAATCATCAATCATCAATCATCAATCATCAATCATCATTCATTAATCATCAATCATCAATCATCAATCATCAATCATCACTCATCAATCATCAATCATCAATCATCAATCATCAATCATCAATTATCAATCATCAATCATCAATCATCAATCATCAATCATCAATCATCAATCAGCAATCATCAATCATCAAGCATCGATCATCAATCATCAATCATCAATCATCAATCATCAATCATCAATCATTAACCATCAATCATCAATCATCAATCACCAATCATCAATCATCAATTATCAATCGTCAATCATCAATCATAAATCATCAATCATCAATCATCAATCATCAATCATCAATCATCAATCATCAATCATCAATCATCAATCATCAATCATCAATCATCAATCATCAACCATCAATCATCAATCATCAATCATCAATCATCAATCATCAATCATCAATCATCAATCATCAATCATCAATCATCAATCATCAATCATCAATCATCAATCATCAATCATCAATCATCAGTCATCAATCATCCATCATCAATCATCAATCATCAATCATCAATCATCAATCATCAATCATCAATGTTCAATCATCAATCATCAATCCTCAATCATCAATCATCAATCATCCATCATCAATCATCAATCATCAATCATCAACCATCAATTATCAATCATCAATTTTCAATCATCAATCATCAATCATCAATCATCAATCATCAATCATCAATCATCAATCATCAATCATCAATAATCAATCATCAATCATCAATCATCAATCATCAATCATCAATCATCAATCATCAATCATCAATCATCAATCATCAATCATCCATCATCAATCATCAATCATCAATCATCAATTATCAATCATCAATTTTCAATCATCAATCATCAATCATTAATCATCTATCATCATTCATCAATCATCAATCATCGATCATCAATCATCAATCATCAATCATCAATCATCAATCATCAATCATCAATCATCAATCATCAATCATCAATCATCAATCATCAATCATCACTCATCAATCATCAATCATCAATCATCAATCATCAATCATCAATCATCAATCATCAATCATCAATCATCAATCATTAAACATCAATCATCAATCATCAATCGTCAATCATCAATCATCAATCATCAACCATCAATCATCAATCAGCAATCATCAATCATCAATCATCAATCATCGATCATCAATCATCAATCATCAATCATCAATCATCAATCATTAACCATCAATCATCAATCATCAATCACCAATCATCAATCATCAATCGTCAATCATCAATCATAAATCATCAATCATCAATCATCAATCATCAATCATCAATCATCAATCATCAATCATATATTATCATCTATTAATCACCAATCATCAATCATCAATCATCAATCATCAATCATCAATCATCAATCATCAATCATCAATCATCAATCATCAACCATCAATCATCAATCATCAATCATCAATCATAAATCATCAATCATCAATCATCAATCATCAATCATCAATCATCAATCATCAATCATCAATCGTCAATCATCAATCATCAATCATCAATCAGCAATCATCAATCATCAATCATCCATCATCAATCATCAATCATCAATCATCAATCATCAATCATATATTTTCAATCATCAATCATCAATCATCAATCATTAATCAACTATCATCATTCATCAATCATCAATCATCGATCATCAATCATCAGTCATCAATCATTTATCATCAATCATCAACCATCAATCATCAATCATCAATCACCAATCATCAATCATCAATCATCAATCATCAACAATCAATCATCAATCATCAATCATCAATCATCAATCATCAATCATCAATCATCAATCATCAATCATCAATCATCAATCATCAATCATCAATCATCAAACATAAATCATCAATCATCAATCATCAATCATCAATCATCAATCATCAATCATCAATCATCAATCATCAATCATCATTCATCAATCAACAATCATCAATCATGTATCATCAATCATCAATCATCAATCATCAATCATCAATCATCAATCATCAATCATCAATCATCAATCATCAAACATCAAACATCAATAATCAATCATCAATCATCAATCATATATCATCAACCATTAATCATCAATCATCAATCATCAATCATCAATCATCAATCATCAAATATCAATCTTCAATCATCAATCATCAATAATCAATCATTAATCATCAATCAGCAATCATCAATCATCGATCGTCAATCATCAATCATCAATCATCAATCATCAATCATCAATCATCAATGATCAATGATCAATCATCAATCATCAATCATCAATCATCAATGTTCAATCATCAATCATCAATCATCAATCATCAATCATCAATCATCCATCATCAATCATCAATCATCAACCATCAATTATCAATCATCAATTTTCAATCATCAATCATCAATCATCAATCATCAATCATCAATCATCAATCATCAATCATCAATCATCAATCATCAATCATCAATCATCAATCATCAATCATCAATAATCAATCATCAATCATCAATCATCAATCATCAATCATCAATCATCAATCATCAATCATCAATCATCAATCATCCATCATCAATCATCAATCATCAATCATCAATTATCAATCATCAATTTTCAATCATCAATCATCAATCATTAATCATCTATCATCATTCATCAATCATCAATCATCGATCATCAATCATCAATCATCAATCATCAATCATCAATCATCAATCATCAATCATCAATCATCAATCATCAATCATCAATCATCAATCATCACTCATCAATCATCAATCATCAATCATCAATCATCAATCATCAATCATCAATCATCAATCATCAATCATCAATCATCAATCATCAATCATCAATCATTAAACATCAATCATCAATCATCAATCGTCAATCATCAATCATCAATCATCAATCATTAATCATCAATCAGCAATCATCAATCATCAATCATCAATCATCGATCATCAATCATCAATCATCAATCATCAATCATCAATCATTAACCATCAATCATCAATCATCAATCACCAATCATCAATCATCAATCGTCAATCATCAATCATAAATCATCAATCATCAATCATCAATCATCAATCATCAATCATCAATCATCAATCATCAATCATCAATCATCAATCATCAATCATATATTATCAACTATTAATCACCAATCATCAATCATCAATCATCAATCATCAATCATCAATCATCAATCATCAATCATCAATCATCAATCATCAACCATCAATCATCAATCATCAATCATCAATCATAAATCATCAATCATCAATCATCAATCATCAATCATCAATCATCAATCATCAATCATCAATCGTCAATCATCAATCATCAATCATCAATCAGCAATCATCAATCATCAATCATCCATCATCAATCATCAATCATCAATCATCAATCATATATTTTCAATCATCAATCATCAATCATCAATCATTAATCAACTATCATCATTCATCAATCATCAATCATCGATCATCAATCATCAGTCATCAATCATTTATCATCAATCATCAACCATCAATCATCAATCATCAATCACCAATCATCAATCATCAATCATCAATCATCAACAATCAATCATCAATCATCAATCATCAATCATCAATCATCAATCATCAATCATCAATCATCAATCATCAATCATCAATCATCAATCATCAATCATCAATCATCAATCATCAATCATCAATCATCAAACATAAATCATCAATCATAAATCATCAATCATCAATCATCAATCATCAATCATCAATCATCAATCATCAATCAACAATCATCAATCATGTATCATCAATCATCAATCATCAATCATCAATCATCAATCATCAATCATCAATCATCAATCATCAATCATCAAACATCAAACATCAATAATCAATCATCAATCATCAATCATATATCATCAACCATTAATCATCAATCATCAATCATCAATCATCAATCATCAAATATCAATCTTCAATCATCAATCATCAATCATCAATCATTAATCATCAATCAGCAATCATCAATCATCGATCGTCAATCATCAATCATCAATCATCAATCATCAATCATCAATCATCAATGATCAATCATCAATCATCAATCATCAATCATCAATCGTCAATCATCAATCATCAATCATTAATCATCAATCAGCAATCATCAATCATCAATCATCGATCATCAATCATCAATCATCAATCATCAATCATCAATCATCAATCATCAATCATCAATCATCAATCATCAATCATTAACCATCAATAATCAATCATCAATCACCAATCATCAATCATCAATCATCAATCGTCAATCATCAATCATAAATCATCAATCATCAATCATCAATCATCAATCATCAATCATCAATCATCAATCATCAATCATCAATCATCAATCATCAATCATCAATCATCAATCATCAATCATCAATCATCAATCATCAATCATCAATCATCAATCATCAATCATCAATCATCAATCATCAATCATCAACCATCAATAATCAATCATCAATCATCAATCATCAATCATCAATCATCAATCATCAATCATCAATCATCAATCATCAATCATCAATCATCAATCATCAATCATCAATCATCAATCATCAATTATCAATCATCAATCATCAATCATCAATCATCAATCATCAATCATCAATCATCAATCATCAATCATCAATCATCAATCATCAATCATCAATCATCAATCATCAATCAGCAATCATCAATCATCAATCATCAATCATCCATCATCAATCATCAATCATCAATCATCAATCATCAATCATATATTTTCAATCATCAATCATCAATTATCAATCATTAATCATCTATCATCATTCATCAATCATCAATCATCGTTCATCAATCATCAGTCATCAATCATCAATCATCAACCATCAATCATCAATCATCAATCACCAATCATCAATCATCTATCATCAATCATCAACAATCAATCATCAATCATAAATCATCAATCATCAATCATCAATCATCAATCATCAATCATCAATCATCAAACATCAATCATCAATCATCAATCATCATTCATCAATCATCAATCATCAATCATCAATCATCAATCATCAATCATCAATCATCAATCATAAATCATGAATCATCAATCTTCAATCATCAATCATCAATCAACAATCATAAAACTTCAATCATCAATCATCAATCATCAATAATCAATCATCAATCATATATTATCAACTATTAATCACCAATCATCAATCATCAATAATCAATCATCAATCATCAAACATCAATCATCAATCATCAATCATCAACCATCAATCATCAATCATCAATCATCAATCATCAATCATCCATCATCAATCATCAATCATCAATCATCAATCATCAATCATCAATCATCAATCATCAATCATCAATCATCAATCATCAATCATCAATCATCCATCATCAATCATCAATCATCAATCATCAATCATCCATCATCAATCATCAATCATCAATCATCAATCATCAATCATCAATCATCAATCATCAATCATCAATCATCAATCATCAATCATCAATCATCAATCATCAATCATCAATCATCAGTCATCAATCATCCATCATCAATCATCAATCATCAATCATCAATTATCAATCATTACTCATCTTTCATCAATCATCAATCATTATTCATCAATCATCAATCATCAATCATCAATCATCAATCATCAATCATCAATCATCAATCATCAATCATCAATCATCAATCATCAATCATCAATCATCAATCATCAATCATCAATCATCAATCATCAATCACCAATCATAAATCATCAATCATCAATCATCAATCATCAATCATCAATCATCAATCATCAATCATCAATCATCAATCATCAATCATCAATCAGCAATCATCAATCATCAATCATCAATCAACAATCATCAATCGTCAATCATCAATCAAAAATCATCGATCATAAATCATCAATCATCAATCATCAATCATCAACCATGGATCATCAATCATTAATCATTAATCATCAATCAGCAATCATCAATCATCAATCATCAATCATCAATCATCAATCATCAATCATCAATCATCAATCAACAATCATCAATCGTCAATCATCAATCATAAATCATAAATCATCAATCATCAATCATCAATCATCAATCATCAATCATCAACCATGGATCATCAATCATCAATCATCAATCATCAATCATCAATCATCAATCATCAATCATCAATCATCAATCATCAATCATCAATCATCAATCATCAATCATCAAACATCAATCATCAATCATCAATCATCAATCATCAATCATCAATCATCAATCATCAATCATCAATCATCAATCATCAATCATCAATCATCAATCATCAATCATCAATCATCAATCATCAATCATCAATCATCAATCATCAATCATCAATCATCAATCATCAATCATCAATCATCAATCATCAATCATCAATCATCAATCATCAATCATCAATCATCAATCATCAATCATCAATCATTAATCATCAATCATCAATCATCAATCATCAATCATCAATCAACAATCATCAATCATCAATCATCAATCATCAATCATCACTTATCAATCATCAATCATCAATTATTAATCTTCAATCATAAATCATCAATCATCAATCATCAATCACCAAAATCAATCATCAATTATCAATTATGACTCATCAATCCTCAATCAACAATCATCAATAATCAAACATCAATCATCAATCATCTATCATCAATCATCAATCATCAATCATCAATCATCAATCAACAATCATCAATCGTCAATCATCTAACATAAATCATCAATCATCAATCATCAATCATCAATCATCAATCATCAATCATCAATCATCAATCATCAATCATCAATCATCAATCATCAATCATCAATCATCAATCATCAATGATCAATGATCAATGATCAATCATCAATCATCAATCATCAATCATCAATCATCAATCATCAGTCATCAATCTTCAACCATCAATCATCAATCATCAATCATCAATCATCAATCATCAATCATCAATCATCAATCATCAATCATCAATCATCAATCATCAATCATCAATCATCAATCATCCATCATCAATCATCCATCATCAATCATCAATCATCAATCATCAATCATCCATTATCAATCCTCAATCATCAATCATCCATCATCAATCATCAATCATCAATCATCAATCATCAATCATCAATCATCAATCATCAATCATCAATCATTAATCACCAATCTTCAATCTTCAATCATCAATCATCAATCATTAATCATCAATCAGCAATCATCAATCATCGATCATCAATCATCAATCATCAATCATCAATCATCTGTCATCAATCATCAATCATCAATCATCAATCATCAATCATCAATCATCCATCATCAATCATCAATCATCAATCATCCATCATCAATCATCAATTATCAATCATCAATCATCAATCATCAATCATCAATCACCAATTATCAATCATCAATCATCAATCATCAAACATCAATCATCAATCATCAATCATCAACCATCAACCATCAATCATCAATCATCTATCATCAATTATCAATCATCAATCATCAATCATATATCATCAATCATCAACAATCAATCATCAATCATCAATCATCAATGATCAATGATCAATGATCAATGATCAATGATCAATCATCAATCATCAATCATCAATCATCAATCATCAATCATCAATTATCCATCATCAGTCATCAATCATCAATCATCAATCATCAATCATCAATCATCAATCATCAATCATCAATCATCAATCATCAATCATTAATCGTCACTCATCAATCATCAATCATCAATCATCAATCATCAATCATCAATCATCAATCATCAATCATCAATCATCCATCATCAATCATCAATCATCAATCATCAATCATCAATCATCAATCATCAATCATCAATCATCAATCATCAATCATCAATCATCAATCATCAATCATCAATCATCAATCATCAATCAGCAATCATCAATCATCAATCATCAATCATCAATCATCAATCATCAATCATCAAACATCAATCATCAATCATCAACCATCAATCATCAATCATCAATTATCAATCATCAATCATCAGTCATAAATCAACAATCATCAATCGACAATCATCAATCATCAATCATCAATCATCAATCATCAATCATCAATCATCCATTATCAATCATCAATCATCAATCATCCATCATCAATCATCAATCATCAATCATCAATGATCAATCATCAATCATCAATCATCAATCATCAATCATCAATCATCAATCATCAATCATCAATCATCAATCATCAATCTTCAATCCTCAATCATCAATCATCAATCATCAATCAGTAATCATCAATCAGCAATCATCAATCATCGGTCATCAATCATCAATCATCAATCATCAATCATCAATCATCAATCATCCATCATCAATCATCAATCATCAATCATCCATCATCAATCATCAATCATCAATCATCAACCATCAATCATCAATCATCAATCATCAATCACCAATTATCAATCATCAATCATCAAACTACACTCATCAATCATCAATCATCAGAAATCAATCATCAATCATCAATCATCAATCATCAATCTTCAATCATCAATCATCAATCATCAATCATCAATCATCATTCATTAATCATCAATCATCAATCATCAATCATCAATCATCAATCATCAATCATCAATCATCAATCATCAATCATCAATCATCAATCATCAATCATCAATCATCAATCATCAATCATCAATCATCAATCATCAATCATCAATCTTCAAACATCAATCATCAATCATGAATTATTCATCATCAATCTTCAATTATTGATCATCAATCATCAATCATCAATCATCAATCATCAATCATCAATCATCAATCATCAATCATCAATCATCAATCATCAATCATCAATCGTCAATCATCTATCATCAATCATCAATCATCAATCATCAATCATCAATCATCAATCATCAATCATCAATCATCAATCATCACTCATCAATCATCAATCATCAATCATCAATCATCAATCATCAATCATCAATCATCAATCATCAATCATCAATCATCAATCATCAATCATCAATCATCAATCATCAACCATCAATAATCAATCATCAATCATCATTCATCCATCATCAATCATCAATCATCAATCATCAATCATCAATCATCAATCATCAATCATCAATCATCAATCATCAATCATCAATCATCAATCTTCAATCATCAATCATCAATCATCAATCATCAATCATTAATCATCAATCAGCAATCATCAATCATCGATCATCGATCATCAATCATCAATCATCAATCATCAATCATCAATCATCAATCATCAATCATCAATCATCAACCAGCAATCATCAATCATCAATAATCCATCATCAATCATCAATCATCAATCATCAATCATCAATCATCAATCATCAACCATCAATAATCAATCATCAATCATCAATCATCCATCATCAATCATCAATCATCAATCATCAATCATCAATCATCAATCATCAATCATCAATCATCAATCATCAATCATCAATCATCAATCATCAATCTTCAATCATCAATCATCAATCATCAATCATTAATCATCAATCAGCAATCATCAATCATCGATCATCAATCATCAATCATCAATCATCAATCATCAATCATCAATCATCAATCATCAATCATCAATCATCAATCATCAATCATCAATCATCAATCATCAATCATCAATCATCAATCATCAATCATCAATCATCAATCATCAATCATCAATCATCAATTATCAATCATCAATCATCAATCATCAATCATCAATCATCAATCATCAATCATCAATCATCAATCATCCATCATCAATCATCAATCATCAATCATCAATCATCAATCATCAACCATCAATAATCAATCATCAATCATCAATCATCCATCATCAATCATCAATCATCAATCATCAATCATCAATCATCAATCATCAATCATCAATCATCAATCATCAATCATCAATCATCAATCATCAATCATCAATCATCAATCATCAATCTTCAATCATCAATCATCAATCATCAATCATTAATCATCAATCAGCAATCATCAATCATCGATCATCAATCATCAATCATCAATCATCAATCATCAATCATCAATCATCAATCATCAATCATCAATCATCAATCATCAATCATCAATCATCAATCATCAATCATCAATCATCAATCATCAATCATCAATCATCAATCATCAATCATCAATCATCAATCATCAAACATCAATCATCAATCATGAATTATTAATCATCAATCTTCAATTATTGATCATCAATCATCAATCATCAATCATCAATCATCAATCATCAATCATCAATCATCAATCATCAATCATCAATCATGAATCATCAATCATCAATCATCAATCATCTATCATCAATCATCAATCATCAATCATCAATCATCAATCATCAATCATCAATCATCAATCATCAATCATCAATCATCAATCATCAATCATCAATCATCAATCATCAATCATTAATCATCAACCATCAATCATCCATCATCAATCATCAATCATAAATAATCAATCATCAACCATCAATCATCAATCATCAATCACCAATTATCAATCAACAATCATCAAACATCAGTCATCAATCATCAATCATCAACCATCAATCATCAATCATCAATCATCAATCATCAATCTTCAATCATCAGTCATCAATCATCAATCATCAATCATCAATCATCAATCATCAATCATCAATCAACAACCATTAATCGTCAATCATCAATCATAAATCATCAATCATCAATCATCAATCATCAATCATCAATCATCAATCATCCATCATCAATCATCAATCATCAATCAGCAATCATCAATCATCAATCATCAATCATCAATCATTAACCATCAATCATCAATCATCAATCACCAATCATCAATCATCAATCGTCAATCATCAATCATAAATCATCAATCATCAATCATCAATCATCAATCATCAATCATCAATCATCAATCATCAACCATCAATCATCAATCATCAATCATCAATCATCAATCATCAATCATCAATCATCAATCATCAATCATCAATCATCAATCATCAATCATCAATCATCAATCATCAATCATCAATCATCAATCATAAATCATCAATCATCAATCATCAATCATCAATCATCAATCATCAATCATCAATCATCAATCATCAATCATCAATCATCAATCATCAATCATCAATCATCAATCATCAATCATCAATCATCAATCATCAATCATCAATCATCCATCATCAATCATCAATCATCAATCATCAATCATCAATCATCAACCATCAATCATCAATCATCTATCACCAATTATCAATCATCAATCATCAAACATCAGTCATCGATCATCAATCATCAACCATCAATCATCAATCATCAATCATCAATCATCAATCATCGATCATCCATCATCAATCATCAATCATCAATCATCAATCATCAATCATCAACCATCAATCATCAATCATCAATCATCAATCACCAATTATCAAACATCAATCATCAAACATCAGTCATCAATCATCAATCATCATCATCATCAATCATCAATCATCAATCATCAATCATCAATGATCAATGATCAATGATCAATCATCAATCATCAATCATCAATCATCAATCATCAATCATCAATCATCAATCATCAATCATCAATCATCAATCATCAATTATCAATCATCAATCATCAATCATCAATCATCAATCATCAATCATCAATCATCAATCATCAATCATCCATCATCAATCATCAATCATCAATCATCAATCATCAATCATCAACCATCAATCATCAATCATCTATCACCAATTATCAATCATCAATCATCAAACATCAGTCATCGATCATCAATCATCAATCATCAATCATCAATCATCAATCATCCATCATCAATCATCAATCATCAATCATCAATTATCAATCATCAATTTTCAATCATCAATCATCAATCATCAATCATCAATCATCCATCATCAATCATCAATCATCAATCATCAATCATCAATCATCAATCATCAACCATCAATCATCAATCATCAATCACCAATTATCAATCATCAATCATCAAACATCAGTCATCAATCATCAATCATCAACCATCAATCATCAATCATCAATCATCAATCATGAACCATCAATCATCAATCATCAATCACCAATTATCAATCATCAATCATCAAACATCAGTCATCAATCATCAATCATCAACCATCAATCATCAATCATCAATCATCAATAATCAATCATCAATCATCAATCATCAATCATCAATCATCAATCATTAATCATCAATCATCAATCATCAATCATCAATCATCAATCATCAATCATCAATCATCAATCAGCAATCATCAATCATCAATCATCCATCATCAATCATCAATCATCAATCATCAATCATATATTTTCAATCATCAATCATCAATCATTAATCATCTATCATCATTCATCAATCATCAATCATCGATCATCAATCATCAGTCATCAATCATCAATCATCAACCATCAATCATCATTCACAAATCATCAATCATCTATCATCAATCATCAACAATCAATCATCAATCATCAATCATCAATCATCAATCATCAATCATCAATCATCAATCATCAAT
This sequence comes from Stratiomys singularior, assembly GCA_954870665.1. NCBI lineage: Eukaryota > Metazoa > Arthropoda > Insecta > Diptera > Stratiomyidae > Stratiomys > Stratiomys singularior. The sequence goes on along the minus strand of OX940878.1, from coordinate 86,543,653 downwards.
CATCAATCATGATTCATCAATCATCAATCATCAATCATCAATCATCAATCATCAATCATAAATCAAGAATCATCAATCTTCAATCATCAATCATCAATCAACAATCATAAAACTTCAATCATCAATCATCAATAATCAATCATCAATCATCAATCATATATTATCAACTATCAATCACCAATCATCAATCATCAATAATCAATCATCAATCATCAAACATCAATCATCAATCATCAATCATCAACCGTCAATCATCAATTATCAATCATCAATCATCACTCATCAATCATCAATCATCCATCATCAATCATCAATCATCAATCATCAATCATCAATCATCAATCATCAATCATCAACCATCAATCATCAATCATCCATCATCAATCATCAATCATCAATCATCAATCATCCATCATCAATCATCAATCATCAATCATTAATCTTCAATCATCAATCATCAATCATCAATCATTAATAATCAATCAGCAATCATCAATCATCGATCATCAATCATCAATCATCAATCATCAATCATCAATCATCAATCATCCATCATCAATCATCAATCATCAATCATCAATCATCAATCATCAATCATCAATCATCAATTATCAATCATTACTCATCTTTCATCAATCATCAATCATTATTCATCAATCATCAATCATCAATCATCAATCATCAATCATCAATCATCAATCATCAATTATCAACCACCAATCATAAATCATCAATCATCAATCATCAATCATCAATCATCAATCATCAATCATCAATCATCAATCATCAATCATCAATCATCAATCATCAATCATCAATCATCAATCATCAATCATCAATCATCAATCATCAATCATCAATCAACAATCATCAATCGTCAATCATCAATCATAAATCATCAATCATCAATCATCAATCATCAATCATCAATCATCAATCATCAACCATGGATCATCAATCATCAATCATCAATCATCAATCATCAATCATCAATCATCAATCATCAATCATCAATCATCAATCATCAATCATCAATCATCAATCATCAATCATCAATCATCAATCATCAATCATCAATCATCAATCATCAATCATCAATCATCAATCATCAATCATCAATCATCAATCATCAATCAACAATCATCAATCATCAATCATCAATCATCAATCATCACTTATCAATCATCAATCATCAATTATTAATCTTCAATCATAAATCATCAATCATCAATCATCAATCACCAAAATCAATCATCAATTATCAATCATCACTCATCAATCATCAATCAACAATCATCAATAATCAAACATCAATCATCAATCATCAATCATCAATCATCAAACATCAATCATCAATCATCAATCATCAATCAACAATCATCAATCGTCAATCATCTAACATAAATCATCAATCATCAATCATCAATCATCAATCATCAATCATCAATCATCAATCATCAATCATCAATCATCAATCATCAATCAACAATCATCAATCATCAATCACCAATCATCAATCATCAATCATCAATCATCAATCATCAATCATCAATCATCAATCATCAGTCATCAATCTTCAATCATCAATCATTAATCATCAATCATAAATCAAGAATCATCAATCTTCAATCATCAATCATCAATCAACAATCATAAAACTTCAATCATCAATCATCAATAATCAATCATCAATCATATATTATCAACTATTAATCACCAATCATCAATCATCAATAATCAATCATCAATCATCAAACATCAATCATCAATCATCAACCATCAATCATCAATCATCAATCATCAATCATCAATCATCAATCATCAATCATCAATCATCAATCATCAATCATCAATCATCAATCATCAATCATCAATCATCAATCATCCATCATCAATCATCAATCATCAATCATCAATCATCAATCATCAATCATCAATCATCAATCATCAATAATCAATCATCAATCATCAATCATCCATCATCAATCATCAATCATCAATCATCAATCATCAATCATCCATCATCAATCATCAATCATCAATCATCAATCATCAATCATCAATCTTCAATCATCAATCATCAATCATCAATCATTAATCATCAATCAGCAATCATCAATCATCGATCATCAATCATCAATCATCAATCATCAATCATCAATCATCAATCATCAATCATCAATCATCAATCATCAATCATCAATCATCAATCATCAATCATCAATCATCAATCATCAATCATCAATCATCAATCATCAATCATCAATCATTATTCATCAATCATCAATCATCAATCATCAATCATCAATCATCAATCATCAATCATCAATCATCAATCATCAATTATCAACCACCAATCATAAATCATCAATCATCAATCATCAATCATCAATCATCAATCATCAATCATCAATCATCAATCATCAATCATCAATCATCAATCATCAATCATCAATCATCAATCATCAATCAACAATCATCAATCGTCAATCATCAATCATAAATCATAAATCATCAATCATCAATCATCAATCATCAATCATCAATCATCAATCATCAACCATCGATCATCAATCATCAATCATCAATCATCAATCATCAATCATCAATCATCAATCATCAATCATCAATCATCAATTTTAATCATCAATCATCAATCATCAATCATCAATCATCAATCATCAATCATCAATCATCAATCATCAATCATCAATCATCAATCATCAATCATCAATCATCAATCATCAATCGTCAATCATCAATAATCAATCATCAATCATCAATCATCAATCATCAATCATCAATCATCAATCATCAATCATCAATCATCAATCAACAATCATCAAACATCAATCATCAATCATCACTTATCAATCATCAATCATCAATTATTAATCTTCAATCATAAATCATCAATCATCAATCATCAATCACCAAAATCAATCATCAATTATCAATCATCACTCATCAATCATCAATCAACAATCATCAATAATCAAACATCAATCATCAATCATCAATCATCAATCATCAATCATCAATCATCAATCATCAATCATCAATCATCAAACATCAATCATCAATCGTCAATCATCAATCAACAATCATCAATCGTCAATCATCTAACATAAATCATCAATCATCAATCATCAATCATCAATCATCAATCATCAATCATCAATCATCAATCATCAATCATCAATCATCGATCATCAATCATCAATCATCAATCATCAATCATCAATCATCAATCATCCATCATCAATCATCAATCATCAATCATCAATCATCAATCATCAATCATCAATTATCAATCATTACTCATCTTTCATCAATCATCAATCATTATTCATCAATCATCAATCATCAATCATCAATCATCAATCATCAATCATCAATTATCAACCACCAATCATAAATCATCAATCATCAATCATCAATCATCAATCATCAATCATCAATCATCAATCATCAATCATCAATCATCAATCATCAATCATCAATCATCAATCATCAATCATCAATCATCAATCATCAATCATCAATCATCAATCATCAATCATCAATCAACAATCATCAATCGTCAATCATCAATCATAAATCATCAATCATCAATCATCAATCATCAATCATCAATCATCAATCATCAACCATGGATCATCAATCATCAATCATCAATCATCAATCATCAATCATCAATCATCAATCATCAATCATCAATCATCAATCATCAATCATCAATCATCAATCATCAATCATCAATCATCAATCATCAATCATCAATCATCAATCATCAATCATCAATCATCAATCATCAATCATCAATCAACAATCATCAATCATCAATCATCAATCATCAATCATCACTTATCAATCATCAATCATCAATTATTAATCTTCAATCATAAATCATCAATCATCAATCATCAATCACCAAAATCAATCATCAATTATCAATCATCACTCATCAATCATCAATCAACAATCATCAATAATCAAACATCAATCATCAATCATCAATCATCAATCATCAAACATCAATCATCAATCATCAATCATCAATCAACAATCATCAATCGTCAATCATCTAACATAAATCATCAATCATCAATCATCAATCATCAATCATCAATCATCAATCATCAATCATCAATCATCAATCATCAATCATCAATCATCAATCATCAATCATCAATCAACAATCATCAATCATCAATCACCAATCATCAATCATCAATCATCAATCATCAATCATCAATCATCAATCATCAATCATCAGTCATCAATCTTCAATCATCAATCATTAATCATCAATCATAAATCAAGAATCATCAATCTTCAATCATCAATCATCAATCAACAATCATAAAACTTCAATCATCAATCATCAATAATCAATCATCAATCATATATTATCAACTATTAATCACCAATCATCAATCATCAATAATCAATCATCAATCATCAAACATCAATCATCAATCATCAACCATCAATCATCAATCATCAATCATCAATCATCAATCATCAATCATCAATCATCAATCATCAATCATCAATCATCAATCATCAATCATCAATCATCCATCATCAATCATCAATCATCAATCATCAATCATCAATCATCAATCATCAATCATCAATCATCAATAATCAATCATCAATCATCAATCATCCATCATCAATCATCAATCATCAATCATCAATCATCAATCATCCATCATCAATCATCAATCATCAATCATCAATCATCAATCTTCAATCATCTATCATCAATCATCAATCATTAATCATCAATCAGCAATCATCAATCATCGATCATCAATCATCAATCATCAATCATCAATCATCAATCATCAATCATCAATCATCAATCATCAATCATCAATCATCAATCATCAATCATCAATCATCAATCATCAATCATCAATCATCAATCATTATTCATCAATCATCAATCATCAATCATCAATCATCAATCATCAATCATCAATCATCAATCATCAATCATCAATCATCAATTATCAACCACCAATCATAAATCATCAATCATCAATCATCAATCATCAATCATCAATCATCAATCATCAATCATCAATCATCAATCATCAATCATCAATCATCAATCATCAATCAACAATCATCAATCGTCAATCATCAATCATAAATCATAAATCATCAATCATCAATCATCAATCATCAATCATCAATCATCAATCATCAACCATCGATCATCAATCATCAATCATCAATCATCAATCATCAATCATCAATCATCAATCATCAATCATCAATTTTAATCATCAATCATCAATCATCAATCATCAATCATCAATCATCAATCATCAATCATCAATCATCAATCATCAATCATCAATCATCAATCATCAATCATCAATCGTCAATCATCAATCATCAATCATCAATCATCAATCATCAATCATCAATCATCAATCATCAATCATCAATCATCAATCATCAATCATCAATCATCAATCAACAATCATCAAACATCAATCATCAATCATCACTTATCAATCATCAATCATCAATTATTAATCTTCAATCATAAATCATCAATCATCAATCATCAATCACCAAAATCAATCATCAATTATCAATCATCACTCATCAATCATCAATCATCAATCATCAATCATCAAACATCAATCATCAATCATCAATCATCAATCATCAATCATCAATCATCAATCATCAATCATCAAACATCAATCATCAATCGTCAATCATCAATCAACAATCATCAATCGTCAATCATCTAACATAAATCATCAATCATCAATCATCAATCATCAATCATCAATCATCAATCATCAATCATCAATCATCAATCATCAATCATCAATCATCAATCATCAATCATCAATCATCAATCATCAATCATCAATCATCAATCATCAATCATCAATCATCAATCATCAATCACCAATCATCAATCATCAATCATCAATCATCAATCATCAATCATCAATCATCAATCATCAATCATCAATCATCAGTCATCAATCTTCAACCATCAATCATCAATCATCAATCATCAATCATCAATCATCAATCATCAATCATCAATCATCAATCATCAATCATCAATCATCAATCATCAATCATCAATCATCAATCATCAATTATCAATCATCAATCATCCATCATCAATCATCCATCATCAATCATCAATCATCAATCATCAATCATCCATTATCAATCCTCAATCATCAATCATCCATCATCAATCATCAATCATCAATCATCAATCATTAATCATTAATCACCAATCTTCAATCATCAATCATCAATCATCAATCATTAATCATCAATCAGCAATCATCAATCATCGATCATCAATCATCAATCATCAATCATCAATCATCTGTCATCAATCATCAATCATCAATCATCAATCATCAATCATCCATCATCAATCATCAATCATCCATCATCAATCATCAATTATCAATCATCAATCATCAATCATCAATCATCAATCACCAATTATCAATCATCAATCATCAATCATCAAACATCAATCATCAATCATCAATCATCAACCATCAATCATCAATCATCAATCATCAATCATCAATCATCAATCATCAATCATCAATCATCACTTATCAATCATCAATCATCAATTATTAATCTTCAATCATAAATCATCAATCATCAACCATCAATCACCTCAATCAATCATCAATTATCAATCATCACTCATCAATCATCAATCAACAATCATCAATAATCAAACATCAATCATCAATCATCAATCATCAATCATCAATCATCAAACATCAATCATCAATCATCAATCATCAATCATCAATCAACAATCATCAATCGTCAATCATCTAACATAAATCATCAATCATCAATCATCAATCATCAATCATCAATCATCAATCATCAATCATCAATCATCAATCATCAATCATCAATCATCAATCATCAATCACCAATCATCAATCATCAATCATCAATCATCAATCATCAATCATCAATCATCAATCATCAGTCATCAATCTTCAACCATCAATCATCAATCATCAATCATCAATGATCAATGATCAATCATCAATCATCAATCATCAATCATCAATCATCAATCATCAATCATCAATCATCAATCATCAATCATCAATCATCAATCATCCATCATCAATCATCCATCATCAATCATCAATCATCCATTATCAATCCTCAATCATCAATCATCCATCATCAATCATCAATCATCAATCATCAATCATCAATCGTCAATCATTAATCACCAATCTCCAATCATCAATCATCAATCATCAATCATTAATCATCAATCAGCAATCATCAATCATCGATCATCAATCATCAATCATCAATCATCTGTCATCAATCATCAATCATCAATCATCAATCATCAATCATCCATCATCAATCATCAATCATCAATCATCCATCATCAATCATCAATTATCAATCATCAATCATCAATCACCAATTATCAATCATCAATCATCAAACATCAATCATCAATCATCAATCATCAACCATCAATCATCAATCATCAATCATCAATCATCAATCATCAATCATCAACCATCAATCATCAATCATCAATCATCAATCATCAATGATCAATGATCAATGATCAATGATCAATCATCAATCATCAATCATCAATCATCAATCATCAATCATCAATCATCAATTATCCATCATCAATCATCAATCATCAATCATCAATCATCAATCATCAATCATCAATCATCAATCATCAATCATCAATCATCAATCATCAATCATTAATCATCACTCATCAATCATCAATCATCAATCATCAATCATCAATCATCAATCATCAATCATCAATCATCAATCATCAATCATCCATCATCAATCATCAATCATCAAACATTAATCATCAATAATCAATCATCAATCATCAACCATCAATCATCAATCATCAATCATCAATCAGCAATCATCAATCATCAATCATCAATCATCAATCATCAAACATCAATCACCAATCATCAATGATCAACCATCAATCATCAATCATCAATCATCAATCATAAATCTTCAATCATCAATCATCAATCATCAATCATCAATCATCAATCATCAATCATCAATCATCAATCATCAATCATCAATCATAAATCAACAATCATCAATCGACAATCATCAATCATCAATCATCAATCATCAATCATCAATCATCAATCATCAATCATCAATCATCAATCATCAATCATCAATCATCCATTATCAATCATCAATCATCAATCATCCATCATCAATCATCAATCATCAATCATCAATCATCAATCATCAATCATCAATCATCAATCATCAATCATCAATCATCAATCATCAATCATCAATCATCAATCATCAATCATCAATCATCAATCATCAATCATCAATCATCAATCATCAATCATCAATCATCAATCATCAATCATCAATCATCAATCATCAATCATCAATCTTCAATCATCAATCATCAATCACCAATTATCAATCATCAATCATCAATCATCAAACTACACTCATCAATCATCAATCATCAGCAATCAATCATCAATCATCAATCATCAATCATCAATCATCATTCATTAATCATCAATCATCAATCATCAATCATCAATCATCAATCATCAATCATCAATCATCAATCATCAATCATCAATCATCAATCATCAATCATCAATCATCAATCATCAATCATCAATCATCAATCATCAACCATGGATCATCAATCATGATTCATCAATCATTAATCAGCAATCATCAATCATCAATCATTAATCATCAATCTTCAATTATTGATCATCAATCATCAATCATCAATCATCAATCATCAATCATCAATCATCAATCATCAATCATCAATCATCAATCATCAATCATCAATCATCAATCATTAATCATCAATCATCAATCATCAATCATCAATCATCAATCATCAACCATCGATCATCAATCATCAATCATCAATCATCAATCATCAATCATCAATCATCTATCATCAATCAGCAATCATCAATCATCAATCATCAAACATAAATCATCAATCATCAATCATCAATCATCAATCATCAATCATCAATCATCAATCATCAATCATGAATCATCAATTATCGATCATCAATCATCAATCATCAATCATCAATTATCAATCATCAATTTTCAATCATCAATCATCAATCATCAATCATCAATCATAAATCAACAATCATCAATCGACAATCATCAATCATCAATCATCAATCATCAATCATCAATCATCAATCATCAATCATCAATCATCCATTATCAATCATCAATCATCAATCATCCATCATCAATCATCAATCATCAATCATCAATCATCAATCATCAATCATCAATCATCAATCATCAATCATCGGTCATCAATCATCAATCATCAATCATCCATTATCAATCATCAATCATCAATCATCCATCATCAATCATCAATCATCAATCATTAACCATCAATCATCAATCATCAATCATCAATCACCAATTATCAATCATCAATCATCAATCATCAAACTACACTCATCAATCATCAGCAATCAATCATCAATCATCAATCATCAATCATCAATCATCAATCATCATTCATTAATCATCAATCATCAATCATCAATCATCAATCATCAATCATCAATCATCAATCATCAATCATCCATCATCAATCATCAATCATCAATCATCCATCATCAATCATCAATTATCAATCATCAATCATCAATCATCAATCACCAATTATCAATCATCAATCATCAATCATCAAACATCAATCATCAATCATCAATCATCAACCATCAATCATCAATCATCAATCATCAATCATTAATCATCAATCATCAACCATCAATCATCAATCATCAATCATCAATGATCAATGATCAATGATCAATCATCAATCATCAATCATCAATCATCAATCATCAATCATCAGTCATCAATCATCAATCATCAATCATCAATTATCCATCATCAATCATCAATCATCAATCATCAATCATCAATCATCAATCATCAATCATCAATCATCAATCATCAATCATCAATCATCAATCATTAATCATCAATCATCAATCATCAATCATCAATCATCAATCATCAATCATCAATCATCAATCATCAATCATCAATCATCAATCATCAATCATCAATCATCAATCATCAATCATCAATCATCAATCATCCATCATCAATCATCAATCATCAAACATTAATCATCAATAATCAATCATCAATCATCAACCATCAATCATCAATCATCAATCATCAATCATCAATCAGCAATCATCAATCATCAATCATCAATCATCAATCATCAATCATCAAACATCAATCATCAATCATCAATGATCAACCATCAATCATCAATCATCAATCATCAATCATCAATCATAAATCTTCAATCATCAATCATCAATCATCAAACATCAATCATCAATCATCAATGATCAACCATCAATCATCAATCATCAATCATCAATCATCATTCATAAATCTTCAATCATCAATCATCAATCATCAATCATCAATCATCAAACATCAATCATCAATCATCAATCATCAATCATAAATCAACAATCATCAATCGACAATCATCAATCATCAATCATCAATCATCAATCATCAATCATCAATCATCAATCATCCATTATCAATCATCAATCATCAATCATCAATCATCAATCATCAATCATCAATCATCAATCATCAATCATCAATCATCAATCATCAATCATCAATCATCAATCATCAATCTTCAATCATCAATCATCAATCACCAATTATCAATCATCAATCATCAATCATCAAACTACACTCATCAATCATCAATCATCAGCAATCAATCATCAATCATCAATCATCAATCATCAATCATCAATCATCATTCATTAATCATCAATCATCAATCATCAATCATCAATCATCAAACATCAATCATCAATCATCAATCATCAATCATAAATCAACAATCATCAATCGACAATCATCAATCATCAATCATTAATCATCAATCATCAATCATCAATCATCAATCATCAGTCAGCAACCATCAATCATCAATCATCAATCATCAATCATCTATCATCAATCAGCAATCATCAATCATCAATCATCAATCATCAAACATAAATCATCAATCATCAATCATCAATTATCGATCATCAATCATCAATCATCAATCATCAATCATCAATTATCAATCACCAATTTTCAATCATCAATCATCAATCATCAAACATAAATCAACAATCATCAATCGACAATCATCAATCATCAATCATCAATCATCAATCATCAATCATCAATCATCAATCATCAATCATCAATCATCCATTATCAATCATCAATCATCAATCATCCATCATCAATCATCAATCATCAATCATCAATCATCAATCATCAATCATCAATCATCAATCATCGGTCATCAATCATCAATCATCAATCATCAATCATCAATCATCCATCATCAATCATCAATCATCAATCATCCATCATCAATCATCAATCATCAATCATCAACCATCAATCATCAATCATCAATCATCAATCACCAATTATCAATCATCAATCATCAAACTACACTCATCAATCATCAATCATCAGCAATCAATCATCAATCATCAATCATCAATCATCAATCATCATTCATTAATCATCAATCATCAATCATCAATCATCAATCATCAATCATCAATCATCAATCATCAATCATCAATCATCAATCATCAATCATCAATCATCAATCATCAATCATCAATCATCAATCATCAATCATCAATCATCAATCATCAATCATCAATCATCAATCATTAATCATCAATCATCAATCATCAATCATCAATCATCAGTCAGCAACCATCAATAATCAATCATCAATCATCAATCATCAATCATCAATCATCTATCATCAATCAGCAATCATCAATCATCAATCATCAATCATCAAACATCAATCATCAATCATCAATCATCAATCATCAATCATCAATTATCGATCATCAATCATCAATCATCAATCATCAATTATCAATCATCAATTTTCAATCATCAATCATCAATCATCAATCATCAATCATAAATCAACAATCATCAATCGACAATCATCAATCATCAATCATCAATCATCAATCATCAATCATCAATCATCAATCATCAATCATCAATCATCAATCATCAATCATCAATCATCATTCATCAATCATCAATCATCAATCATCAATCATCAATCATCCATTATCAATCATCAATCATCAATCATCCATCATCAATCATCAATCATCAATCATCAATCATCAATCATCAATCATCAATCATCAATCATCAATCATCAATCATCAATCATCGATCATCAATCATCAATCATCAATCATCAATCATCAATTATCAATCATCAATTTTCAATCATCAATCATCAATCATCAATCATAAATCAACAATCATCAATCGACAATCATCAATCATCAATCATCAATCATCAATCATCAATCATCAATCATCAATCATCAATCATCAATCATCAATCATCAATCATCAATCATCAATCATCCATTATCAATCATCAATCATCAATCATCCATCATCAATCATCAATCATCAATCATCAATCATCAACCATCAATCATCAATCATCAATCATCAATCATCAATCATCAATCATCAATCATCAATAATCAATCATCAATCATCAATCATCCATCATCAATCATCAATCATCAATCATCCATCATCCATCATCAATCATCAATCATCAATCATCAACCATCAATCATCAATCATCAATCGGCAATTATCAATCATCAATCATCAATCATCAATCATCAATCATCAATCATCAAACATCAATCATCAATCATCAATCATCAACCATCAATCATCAATCATCAATCATCAATCATCAATCATCAACCATCAATCATCAATCATCAATCATCAATCATCAATCATCAATCATCAATCATCAATCAACAATCATAAATCTTCAATCATCAATCATCTATCATCAATCAGCAATCATCAATCATCAATCATCAATCATCAAACATCAATCATCAATCATCAATCATCAATCATCAATCATCAATTATCGATCATCAATCATCAATCTTCAATTATTGATCATCAATCATCAATCATCAATCATCAATCATCAATCATCAATCATCAATCATCAATCATCAATCATCAATCATCAATCATCAATCATCAATCATCAATCATTAACCATCAATCATCAATCATCAATCATCAATCATCAATCATCAGTCAGCAACCATCAATCATCAATCATCAATCATCAATCATCAATCATCTATCATCAATCAGCTATCATCAATCATCAATCATCAATCATCAAACAACAATCATCAATCATCAATCATCAATCATCAATCATCAATTATCGATCATCAATCATCAATCATCAATCATCAATTATCAATCATCAATTTTCAATCATCAATCATCAATCATCAATCATCAATCATAAATCAACAATCATCAATCGACAATCATCAATCATCAATCATCAATCATCAATCATCAATCATCAATCATCAAGCATCAATCATCAATCATCAATCATCAATCATCAATCATCCATTATCAATCATCAATCATCAATCATCCATCATCAATCATCAATCATCAATCATCAATCATCAATCATCAATCATCAATCATCATTCATCAATCATCAATCATCAATCATCAATCATCAATCATCAATCATCAATCATCAATCATCAATCATCAATCATCAATCATCAATCATCAACCATCAATCATCAATCATCAATCACCAATTATCAATCATCAATCATCAAACATCAGTCATCAATCATCAATCATCAACCATCAATCATCAATCATCAATCATCAATCATCAATCATCAATCATCAACCATCAATCATCAATCATCAATCACCAATTATCAATCATCAAACATCAGTCATCAATCATCAATCATCAACCATCAATCATCAATCATCAATCATCAATCATCAATCATCAATCATCAACCATCAATCATCAATCATCAATCACCAATTATCAATCATCAATCATCAAACATCAGTCATCAATCATCAATCATCAACCATGAATCATCAATCATCAATCATCAATAATCAATCATCAATCATCAATCATCAATCATCAATCATCAATCATCAATCATCAATCATCAATCATCAATCATCAATCATCAATCATCAATCAGCAATCATCAATCATCGATCATCCATCATCAATCATCAATCATCAATCATCAATCATCAACCATCAATCATCAATCAGCAATCATCAATCATCAATCATCCATCATCAATCATCAATCATCAATCATCAATCATCCATCATCAATCATCAATCATCAATCATCAATCATCAATCATCAACCATCAATCATCAATCATCTATCACCAATTATCAATCATCAATCATCAAACATCAGTCATCGATCATCAATCATCAATCATCAATCATCAATCATCAATCATCCATCATCAATCATCAATCATCAATCATCAATTATCAATCATCAATTTTCAATCATCAATCATCAATCATCCATCATCAATCATCAATCATCAATCATCCATCATCAATCATCAATCATCAATCACCAATTATCAATCATCAATCATCAAACATCAGTCATCGATCATCAATCATCAACCATCAATCATCAATCATCAATCATCAATCATCAATCATCAATCATCGATCATCCATCATCAATCATCAATCATCAATCATCAATAATCAACCATCAATCATCAATCATCAATCACCAATTATCAATCATCAATCATCAAACATCAGTCATCAATCATCAATCATCATCATCATCAATCATCAATCATCAATCATCAATCATCAATGATCAATGATCAATGATCAATGATCAATCATCAATCATCAATCATCAATCATCAATCATCAATCATCAATCATCAATCATCAATCATCAATCATCAATCATCAATCATCAATCATCAATCATCAATCATCAATCATCAATCATCAATCATCAATCATCAATCATCAATCATCAATCATTATTCATCAATCATCAATCATCAATCATCAATCATCAATCATCAACCATCAATCATCAATCATCTATCACCAATTATCAATCATCAATCATCAAACATCAATCATCGATCATCAATCATCAATCATCAATCATCAATCATCAATCATCCATCATCAATCATCAATCATCAATCATCAATTATCAATCATCAATTTTCAATCATCAATCATCAATCATCAATCATCAATCATCAATCATCCATCATCAATCATCAATCATCAATCATCAATCATCAATCATCAATCATCAACCATCAATCATCAATCATCAATCACCAATTATCAATCATCAATCATCAAACATCAGTCATCAATCATCAATCATCAATCATCAACCATCAATCATCAATCATCAATCATCAATCATCAATCATCAACCATCAATCATCAATCATCAATCACCAATTATCAATCATCAATCATCAAACATCAGTCATCAATCATCAATCATCAACCATCAATCATCAATCATCAATCATCAATCATCAATAATCAATCATCAATCATCAATCATCAATCATCAATCATCAATCATCAATCATCAATCATCAATCATCAATCATCAATCATCAATCATCAATCATCAATTAGCAATCATCAATCATCAATCATCCATCATCAATCATCAATCATCAATCATCAATCATATATTTTCAATCATCAATCATCAATCATTAATCATCTATCATCATTCATCAATCATCAATCATCGATCATCAATCATCAGTCATCAATCATCAATCATCAACCATCAATCATCATTCACAAATCATCAATCATCTATCATCAATCATCAACAATCAATCATCAATCATCAATCATCAATCATCAATCATCAATCATCAATCATCAATCATCAATCATCAATCATCAATCATCAATCATCAATCATCATTCATCAATCATCAATCATCAATCATCAATCATCAATCATAAATCAAGAATCATCAATCTTCAATCATCAATCATCAATCAACAATCATAAAACTTCAATCATCAATCATCAATAATCAATCATCAATCATCAATCATATATTATCAACTATCAATCACCAATCATCAATCATCAATAATCAATCATCAATCATCAAACATCAATCATCAATCATCAATCATCAACCATCAATCTTCAATTATCAATCATCAATCATCACTCATCAATCATCAATCATCCATCATCAATCATCAATCATCAATCATCAATCATCAATCATCAATCATCAATAATCAACCATCAATCATCAATCATCCATCATCAATCATCAATCATCAATCATCAATCATCCATCATCAATCATCAATCATCAATCATCAATCTTCAATCATCAATCATCAATCATCAATCATTAATAATCAATCAGCAATCATCAATCATCGATCATCAATCATCAATCATCAATCATCAATCATCAATCATCAATCATCAAACATCAATAATCAATCATCAATCATCAATCATCAATCATCAATCATCAATCATCAATTATCAATCATTACTCATCTTTCATCAATCATCAATCATTATTCATCAATCATCAATCATCAATCATCAATCATCAATCATCAATCATCAATCATCAATTATCAATCATCAATCATCAATCATCAATCATCAATCATCAATCATCAATCATCAATCATCAATCATCAATCATCAATCATCAATCATCAATCATCAATCATCAATCATCAATCAACAATCATCAATCGTCAATCATCAATCATAAATCATCAATCATCAATCATCAATCATCAATCATCAATCATCAATCATCAATCATCAACCATGGATCATCAATCATCAATCATCAATCATCAATCATCAATCATCAATCATCAATCATCAATCATCAATCATCAATCATCAATCATCAATCATCAATCATCAATCATCAATCATCAATCATCAATCATCAATCATCAATCATCAATCATCAATCATCAATCAACAATCATCAATCATCAATCATCAATCATCAATCATCACTTATCAATCATCAATCATCAATTATTAATCTTCAATCATAAATCATCAATCATCAATCATCAATCACCAAAATCAATCATCAATTATCAATCATCACTCATCAATCATCAATCAACAATCATCAATAATCAAACATCAATCATCAATCATCAATCATCAATCATCAAACATCAATCATCAATCATCAATCATCAATCAACAATCATCAATCGTCAATCATCTTACATAAATCATCAATCATCAATCATCAATCATCAATCATCAATCATCAATCATCAATCATCAATCATCAATCATCAATCATCAATCATCAATCATCAATCACCAATCATCAATCATCAATCATCAATCATCAATCATCAATCATCAATCATCAGTCATCAATCTTCAATCATCAATCATCAATCATCAATCATAAATCAAGAATCATCAATCTTCAATCATCAATCATCAATCAACAATCATAAAACTTCAATCATCAATCATCAATAATCAATCATCAATCATATATTATCAACTATTAATCACCAATCATCAATCATCAATAATCAATCATCAATCATCAAACATCAATCATCAATCATCAACCATCAATCATCAATCATCAATCATCAATCATCAATCATCAATCATCAATCATCAATCATCAATCATCAATCATCAATCATCAATCATCAATCATCAATCATCCATCATCAATCATCAATCATCAATCATCAATCATCAATCATCAATCATCAATAATCAATCATCAATCATCAATCATCCATCATCAATCATCAATCATCAATCATCAATCATCCATCATCAATCATCAATCATCAATCATCAATCATCAATCATCAATCTTCAATCATCAATCATCAATCATCAATCATTAATCATCAATCAGCAATCATCAATCATCGATCATCAATCATCAATCATCAATCATCAATCATCAATCATCAATCATCAATCATCAATCATCAATCATCAATCATCAATCATCAATCATCAATCATCAATCATCAATCATCAATCATCAATCATCAATCATTATTCATCAATCATCAATCATCAATCATCAATCATCAATCATCAATCATCAATCATCAATCATCAATCATCAATTATCAACCACCAATCATAAATCATCAATCATCAATCATCAATCATCAATCATCAATCATCAATCATCAATCATCAATCATCAATCATCAATCATCAATCATCAATCATCAATCATCAATCATCAATCATCAATCATCAATCATCAATCATCAATCAACAATCATCAATCGTCAATCATCAATCATAAATCATAAATCATCAATCATCAATCATCAATCATCAAACATCAATCATCAATCATCAATCATCAACCATCGATCATCAATCATCAATCATCAATCATCAATCATCAATCATCAATCATCAATCATCAATCATCAATCATCAATCATCAATCATCAATCATCAATCATCAATCATCAATCATCAATCATCAATCATCAATCATCAATCATCAATCATCAATCATCAATCATCAATCATCAATCATCAATCATCAATCGTCAATCATCAATCATCAATCATCAATCATCAATCATCAATCATCAATCATCAATCATCAATCAACAATCATCAATCATCAATCATCAATCATCACTTATCAATCATCAATCATCAATTATTAATCTTCAATCATAAATCATCAATCATCAATCATCAATCACCAAAATCAATCATCAATTATCAATCATCACTCATCAATCATCAATCAACAATCATCAATAATCAAACATCAATCATCAATCATCAATCATCAATCATCAAACATCAATCATCAATCATCAATCATCAATCAACAATCATCAATCATCAATCATCAATCATCAATCATTAATCATCACTCATCAATCATCAATCATCAATCATCAATCATCAATCATCAATCATCAATCATCAATCATCAATCATCAATCATCAATCATCAATCATCAATCATCAATCATCAATCATCAATCATCAATCATCAATCACCAATCATCAATCATCAATCATCAATCATCAATCATCAATCATCAATCATCAATCATCAATCATCAATCATCAATCATCAATCATCAATCATCAGTCATCAATCTTCAACCATCAATCATCAATCATCAATCATCAATCATCAATCATCAATCATCAATCATCAATCATCAATCATCAATCATCAATCATCAATCATCAATCATCAATCATCAATCATCAATCATCAATCATCAATCATCAATCATCAATCATCAATCATCCATCATCAATCATCCATCATCAATCATCAATCATCAATCATCAATCATCCATTATCAATCCTCAATCATCAATCATCCATCATCAATCATCAATCATCAATCATCAATCATCAATCATTAATCATTAATCACCAATCTTCAATCATCAATCATCAATCATCAATCATTAATCATCAATCAGCAATCATCAATCATCGATCATCAATCATCAATCATCAATCATCAATCATCTGTCATCAATCATCAATCATCAATCATCAATCATCAATCATCCATCATCAATCATCAATCATCAATCATCAATCATCCATCATCAATCATCAATTATCAATCATCAATCATCAATCATCAATCATCAATCACCAATTATCAATCATCAATCATCAATCATCAAACATCAATCATCAATCATCAATCATCAATCATCAATCATCAATCATCAATCATCAATCATCAATCATCAATCATCAATCATCAATCATCAATCATCACTTATCAATCATCAATCATCAATTATTAATCTTCAATCATAAATCATCAATCATCAACCATCAATCACCTCAATCAATCATCAATTATCAATCATCACTCATCAATCATCAATCAACAATCATCAATAATCAAACATCAATCATCAATCATCAATCATCAATCATCAATCATCAAACATCAATCATCAATCATCAATCATCAATCATCAATCAACAATCATCAATCGTCAATCATCTAACATAAATCATCAATCATCAATCATCAATCATCAATCATCAATCATCAATCATCAATCATCAATCATCAATCACCAATCATCAATCATCAATCATCAATCATCAATCACCAATCATCAATCATCAATCATCAATCATCAATCATCAATCATCAATCATCAATCATCAGTCATCAATCTTCAACCATCAATCATCAATCATCAATCATCAATGATCAATCATCAATCATCAATCATCAATCATCAATCATCAATCATCAATCATCAATCATCAATCATCAATCATCAATCATCAATCATCAATCATCAATCATCAATCATCCATCATCAATCATCCATCATCAATCATCAATCATCAATCATCCATTATCAATCCTCAATCATCAATCATCCATCATCAATCATCAATCATCAATCATCAATCATCAATCATCAATCATCAATCATTAATCACCAATCTCCAATCATCAATCATCAATCATCAATCATTAATCATCAATCAGCAATCATCAATCATCGATCATCAATCATCAATCATCAATCATCAATCATCTGTCATCAATCATCAATCATCAATCATCAATCATCAATCATCCATCATCAATCATCAATCATCAATCATCCATCATCAATCATCAATTATCAATCATCAATCATCAATCACCAATTATCAATCATCAATCATCAATCATCAAACATCAATCATCAATCATCAATCATCAACCATCAATCATCAATCATCAATCATCAATCATCAATCATCAACCATCAATCATCAATCATCAATCATCAATCATCAATGATCAATGATCAATGATCAATGATCAATCATCAATCATCAATCATCAATCATCAATCATCAATCATCAATCATCAATCATCAATCATCAATTATCCATCATCAATCATCAATCATCAATCATCAATCATCAATCATCAATCATCAATCATCAATCATCAATCATCAATCATCAATCATCAATCATTAATCATCACTCATCAATCATCAATCATCAATCATCAATCATCAATCATCAATCATCAATCATCAATCATCCATCATCAATCATCAATCATCAATCATCAAACATTAATCATCAATAATCAATCACCAATCATCAACCATCAATCATCAATCATCAATCATCAATCAGCAATCATCAATCATCAATCATCAATCATCAATCATCAATCATCAAACATCAATCACCAATCATCAATGATCAACCATCAATCATCAATCATCAATCATCAATCATAAATCTTCAATCATCAATCATCAATCATCAATCATCAATCATCAATCATCAATCATCAATCATCAATCATCAATCATAAATCAACAATCATCAATCGACAATCATCAATCATCAATCATCAATCATCAATCATCAATCATCAATCATCAATCATCAATCATCAATCATCAATCATCAATCATCCATTATCAATCATCAATCATCAATCATCCATCATCAATCATCAATCATCAATCATCAATCATCAATCATCAATCATCAATCATCAATCATCAATCATCAATCATCAATCATCAATCATCAATCATCAATCATCAATCATCAATCATCAATCATCAATCATCAATCATCAATCATCAATCATCAATCATCAATCTTCAATCATCAATCATCAATCACCAATTATCAATCATCAATCATCAATCATCAAACTACACTCATCAATCATCAATCATCAGCAATCAATCATCAATCATCAATCATCAATCATCAATCATCATTCATTAATCATCAATCATCAATCATCAATCATCAATCATCAATCATCAATCATCAATCATCAATCAACAATCATCAATCATCAATCATCAATCATCAATCATCAATCATCAATCATCAATCATCAATCATCAATCATCAATCATCAACCATGGATCATCAATCATGATTCATCAATCATTAATCAGCAATCATCAATCATCAATCATCAATCATTAATCATCAATCTTCAATTATTGATCATCAATCATCAATCATCAATCATCAATCATCAATCATCAATCATCAATCATCAATCATCAATCATCAATCATCAATCATCAATCATCAATCATCAATCATCAATCATCAATCATTAATCATCAATCATCAATCATCAATCATCAATCATCAATCATCAATCATCAATCATTAATCATCAATCATCAATCATCAATCATCCATCATCAATCATCAATCATCAATCATCCATCATCAATCATCAATTATCAATCATCAATCATCAATCATCAATCACCAATTATCAATCATCAATCATCAATCATCAAACATCAATCATCAATCATCAATCATCAACCATCAATCATCAATCATCAATCATCAATCATCAATCATCAATCATCAACCATCAATCATCAATCATCAATGATCAATGATCAATGATCAATGATCAATCATCAATCATCAATCATCAATCATCAATCATCAATCATCAATCATCAATCATCAATCATCAATCATCAATCATCAATTATCCATCATCAATCATCAATCATCAATCATCAATCATCAATCATCAATCATCAATAATCAATCATCAATCATCAATCATCAATCATTAATCATCACTCATCAATCATCAATCATCAATCATCAATCATCAATCATCAATCATCAATCATCAATCATCAATCATCAATCATCAATCATCAATCATCAATCATCAATCATCAATCATCCATCATCAATCATCAATCATCAATCATCATTCATCAATCATGAATCATCAATCATCAATCATCAACCATCAATCATCAATCATCAATCATCAATCATCAATCAGCAATCATCAATCATCAATCATCAATCATCAATCATCAATCATCAAACATCAATCATCAATCATCAATGATCAACCATCAATCATCAATCATCAATCATCAATCATCAATCATAAATCTTCAATCATCAATCATCAATCCTCAATCATCAATCATCAAACATCAATCATCAATCATCAATCATCAATCATAAATCAACAATCATCAATCGACAATCATCAATCATCAATCATCAATCATCAATCATCAATCATCCATTATCAATCATCAATCATCAATCATCAATCATCAATCATCAATCATCAATCATCAATCATCAATCATCAATCATCAATCATCAATCATCAATCATCAATCATCAATCTTCAATCATCAATCATCAATCACCAATTATCAATCATCAATCATCAATCATCAAACTACACTCATCAATCATCAATCATCAGCAATCAATCATCAATCATCAATCATCAATCATCAATCATCAATCATCATTCATTAATCATCAATCATCAATCATCAATCATCAATCATCAATCATCAATCATCAATCATCAATCATCAATCATCAACCATGGATCATCAATCATGATTCATCAATCATTAATCAGCAATCATCAATCATCAATCATCAATCATTAATCATCAATCTTCAATTATTGATCATCAATCATCAATCATCAATCATCAATCATCAATCATCAATCATCAATCATCAATCATCAATCATCAATCATCAATCATCAATCATCAATCATCAATCATCAATCATTAATCATCAATCATCAATCATCAATCATCAATCATCAGTCAGCGACCATCAATCATCAATCATCAATCATCAATCATCTATCATCAATCAGCAATCATCAATCATCAATCATCAATCATCAAACATAAATCATCAATCATCAATCATCAATCATCAATTATCGATCATCAATCATCAATCATCAATCATCAATCATCAATTATCAATCACCAATTTTCAATCATCAATCATCAATCATCAATCATCAATCATAAATCAACAATCATCAATCGACAATCATCGATCATCAATCATCAATCATCAATCATCAATCATCAATCATCAATCATCAATCATCAATCATCAATCATCAATCATCAATCATCAATCATCCATTATCAATCATCAATCATCAATCATCCATCATCAATCATCAATCATCAATCATCAATCATCAATCATCAATCATCAATCATCGGTCATCAATCATCAATCATCAATCATCCATCATCAATCATCAATCATCAATCATCCATCATCAATCATCAATCATCAATCATCAACCATCAATCATCAATCATCAATCATCAATCACCAATTATCAATCATCAATCATCAAACTACACTCATCAATCATCAATCATCAGCAATCAATCATCAATCATCAATCATCAATCATCAATCATCAATCATCATTCATTAATCATCAATCATCAATCATCAATCATCAATCATCAATCATCAATCATCAATCATCAATCATCAATCATCAATCATCAATCATCAATCATCAATCATCAATCATCAATCATCAATCATCAATCATCAATCATCAATCATTAATCATCAATCATCAATCATCAATCATCAATCATCAGTCAGCAACCATCAATCATCAATCATCAATCATCAATCATCAATCATCAATCATCTATCATCAATCAGCAATCATCAATCATCAATCATCAATCATCAAACATCAATCATCAATCATCAATCATCAATCATCAATCATCAATTATCGATCATCAATCATCAATCATCAATCATCTATCATCAATTATCAATCATCAATTTTCAATCATCAATCATCAATCATCAATCATAAATCAACAATCATCAATCGACAATCATCAATCATCAATCATCAATCATCAATCATCAATCATCAATCATCAATCATCAATCATCAATCATCCATTATCAATCATCAATCATCAATCATCCATCATCAATCATCAATCATCAATCATCAATCATCAATCATCAATCATCAATCATCAATCATCAATCATCAATCATCAATCATCAATCATCAATCATCGATCATCAATCATCAATCATCAATCATCAATTATCAATCATCAATTTTCAATCATCAATCATCAATCATCAATCATCAATCATAAATCAACAATCATCAATCGACAATCATCAATCATCAATCATCAATCATCAATCATCAATCATCAATCATCAATCATCAATCATCAATCATCAATCATCCATTATCAATCATCAATCATCAATCATCCATCATCAATCATCAATCATCAATCATCAATCATCAACCATCAATCATCAATCATCAATCATCAATCATCAATCATCAATCATCAATAATCAATCATCAATCATCAATCATCCATCATCAATCATCAATCATCAATCATCAAACATCAATCATCAATCATCAATCATCAACCATCAATCATCAATCATCAATCATCAATCATCAATCATCAACCATCAATCATCAATCATCAATCATCAATCATCAATCATCAACCATCAATCATCAATCATCAATCACCAATTATCAATCATCAATCATCAATCATCAATCATCAATCATCAATCATCAATCATCACTCATCAACCATCAATCATCAATCATCAATCATCAATCATCAATCATCAATCATCAATCATCAATCAACAATCATAAATCTTTAATCATCAATCATCTATCATCAATCAGCAATCATCAATCATCAATCATCAATCATCAAACATCAATCATCAATCATCAATCATCAATCATCAATCATCAATTATCGATCATCAATCATCAATCTTCAATTATTGATCATCAATCATCAATCATCAATCATCAATCATCAATCATCAATCATCAATCATCAATCATCAATCATCAATCATCAATCATCAATCATCAATCATTAACCATCAATCATCAATCATCAATCATCAATCATCAATCATCAGTCAGCAACCATCAATCATCAATCATCAATCATCAATCATCAATCATCAATCATCAATCATCAATCATCAATCATCAATCATCAATCATCAACCATCAATCATCAATCATCAATCACCAATTATCAATCATCAATCATCAATCATCAATCATCAATCATCAATCATCAATCATCACTCATCAACCATCAATCATCAATCATCAATCATCAATCATCAATCATCAATCATCAATCATCAATCAACAATCATAAATCTTTAATCATCAATCATCTATCATCAATCAGCAATCATCAATCATCAATCATCAATCATCAAACATCAATCATCAATCATCAATCATCAATCATCAATCATCAATTATCGATCATCAATCATCAATCTTCAATTATTGATCATCAATCATCAATCATCAATCATCAATCATCAATCATCAATCATCAATCATCAATCATCAATCATCAATCATCAATCATCAATCATCAATCATCAATCATTAACCATCAATCATCAATCATCAATCATCAATCATCAATCATCAGTCAGCAACCATCAATCATCAATCATCAATCATCAATCATCAATCATCTATCATCAATCAGCAATCATCAATCATCAATCATCAATCATCAAACAACAATCATCAATCATCAATCATCAATCATCAATCATCAATCATCAATTATCGATCATCAATCATCAATCATCAATCATCAATCATCAATTATCAATCATCAATTTTCAATCATCAATCATCAATTTTCAATCATCAATCATAAATCAACAATCATCAATCGACAATCATCAATCATCAATCATCAATCATCAATCATCAATCATCAAGCATCAATCATCAATCATCAATCATCAATCATCAATCATCCATTATCAATCATCAATCATCAATCATCCATCATCAATCATCAATCATCAATCATCAATCATCAATCATCAATCATCAATCATCAATCATCAATCATCAATCATCAATCATCGATCATCAATCATCAATCATCAATCATCAATCATCAATCATCAATCATCAATCTTCAATCATCAATCATCAATCATCAATCATTAATCATCAATCAGCAATCATCAATCATCGGTCATCAATCATCAATCATCAATTATCAATCATCAATCATCCATCATCAAACATCAATCATCAATCATCCATCATCAATCATCAATCATCAATCATCAACCATCAATCATCAATCATCAATCATCAATCACCAATTATAAATCATCAATCATCAATCATCAAACTACACTCATCAATCATCAATCATCAGCAATCAATCATCAATCATCAATCATCAATCATCAATCATCAATCATCAATCATCAATCATCAATCATCATTCATCAATCATCAATCATCAATCATCAATCATCAACCATGGATCATCAATCATTATTCATCAATCATCAATCAGCAATCATCAATCATCAATCATCTATCATTAATCATCAATCTTCAATTATTGATAATCAATCATCAGTCATCAATCATCAATCATCAGTCATCAATCATCAATCATCAATCATCAATCATCAATCATCAATCATCAATCATCAATCATCAATCATCAATCATCAATCATCAATCATCAATCATCAATCATTAATCATCAGTCAACAATCATCAATCACCAATCATCAATCAATAATTATCAATCATCAATCATCAATCATCAATCATCAATCATCAATCATCAATCATCAATCATCAATCATCAATCATCAATCATCAATCATCAATCATCAATCATCAATCATCAATCATCAATCATCAATCATCAATCATCAATCATCAATCATCAATCATCAATTATCAATCATCAATCATCAAGCATCAATCATCAATCATCAGTCATCAATCATCAATAATCAATCATCAATCATCAATCATCAATCATCAATCATCAATAATCAACCATCAATAATCAATCATCAATCATCAATCATCCACCATCAATCATCAATCATCAATCATCAATCATCAATCATCAATCATCAATCATCAAACATCAATCATCAATCTTCAATCATCAATCATCAATCATCAATCATCAATCATCAATCATCAATCATTAATCATCAATCAGCAATCATCAATCATCGATCATCAATCATCAATCATCAAACATCAATCATCAATCATCAATCATCAATCATCAATCATCAATCATCAATCATCAATCATCAATCATCAATCATCAATCATCAATCATCAATCATCAATCATCAATCATCAATCATCAATCATCAATCATCAATCATCAATTATCAATCATCAATCATCAATCATCAATCATCAAACATCAATCATCAATCATGAATTATTAATCATCAATCTTCAATTATTGATCATCAATCATCAATCATCAATCATCAATCATCAATCATCAATCATCAATCATCAATCATCAATCATCAATCATCAATCATCAATCATCAATCATCAATCATCAATCATCAATCATCAATCGTCAATCATCTATCATCAATCATCAATCATCAATCATCAATCATCAATCATCAATCATCAATTATCGATCATCAATCATCAATCATCAATCATCAATCATCAATTATCAATCATCAATTTTCAATCATCAATCATCAATCATCAATCATCAATCATAAATCAACAATCATCAATCGACAATCATCAATCATCAATCATCAATCATCAATCATCAATCATCAAGCATCAATCATCAATCATCAATCGTCAATCATCTATCATCAATCATCAATCATCAATCATCAATCATCAATCATCAATCATCAATCAACAATCATAAATCTTCAATCATCAATCATCTATCATCAATCAGCAATCATCAATCATCAATCATCAAACATCAATCATCAATCATCAATCATCAATCATCAATTATCGATCATC
This sequence comes from Stratiomys singularior, assembly GCA_954870665.1. NCBI lineage: Eukaryota > Metazoa > Arthropoda > Insecta > Diptera > Stratiomyidae > Stratiomys > Stratiomys singularior. The sequence goes on along the minus strand of OX940878.1, from coordinate 86,514,803 downwards.
AATCATCAATCTTCAATTATTGATCATCAATCATCAATCATCAATCATCAATCATCAATCATCAATCATCAATCATCAAACATTAATCATCAATCTTCAATCATCAATCATCAATCATCAATCATCAATCATTAATCATCAATCAGCAATCATCAATCATCGATCATCAATCATCAATCATCAATCATCAATCATCAATCATCAATCATCAATCATCAATCATCAATCATCAATCATCAATCATCAATCATCAATCATCAATCATCAATCATCAATCATCAATCATCAATCATCAATCATCAATCATCAATTATCAATCATCAATCATCAATCATCAATCATCAAACATCAATCATCAATCATGAATTATTAATCATCAATCTTCAATTATTGATCATCAATCATCAATCATCAATCATCAATCATCAATCATCAATCATCAATCATCAATCATCAATCATCAATCATCAATCATCAATCATCGATCATCAATCATCAATCATCAATCATCTATCATCAATTATCAATCATCAATTTTCAATCATCAATCATCAATCATCAATCATAAATCAACAATCATCAATCGACAATCATCAATCATCAATCATCAATCATCAATCATCAATCATCAATCATCAATCATCAATCATCAATCATCAATCATCAATCATCCATTATCAATCATCAATCATCAATCATCCATCATCAATCATCAATCATCAATCATCAATCATCAATCATCAATCATCAATCATCAATCATCAATCATCAATCATCAATCATCAATCATCGATCATCAATCATCAATCATCAATCATCAATTATCAATCATCAATTTTCAATCATCAATCATCAATCATCAATCATAAATCAACAATCATCAATCGACAATCATCAATCATCAATCATCAATCATCAATCATCAATCATCAATCATCAATCATCAATCATCCATTATCAATCATCAATCATCAATCATCCATCATCAATCATCAATCATCAATCATCAATCATCAACCATCAATCATCAATCATCAATCATCAATCATCAATCATCAATCATCAATAATCAATCATCAATCATCAATCATCCATCATCAATCATCAATCATCAATCATCCATCATCCATCATCAATCATCAATCATCAATCATCAACCATCAATCATCAATCATCAATCACCAATTATCAATCATCAATCATCAATCATCAATCATCAATCATCAATCATCAATCATCAATCATCAATCATCAAACATCAATCATCAATCATCAATCATCAACCATCAATCATCAATCATCAATCATCAATCATCAATCATCAACCATCAATCATCAATCATCAATCATCAATCATCAATCATCAACCATCAATCATCAATCATCAATCACCAATTATCAATCATCAATCATCAATCATCAATCATCAATCATCAATCATCAATCATCACTCATCAACCATCAATCATCAATCATCAATCATCAATCATCAATCATCAATCATCAATCATCAATCAACAATCATAAATCTTTAATCATCAATCATCTATCATCAATCAGCAATCATCAATCATCAATCATCAATCATCAAACATCAATCATCAATCATCAATCATCAATCATCAATCATCAATTATCGATCATCAATCATCAATCTTCAATTATTGATCATCAATCATCAATCATCAATCATCAATCATCAATCATCAATCATCAATCATCAATCATCAATCATCAATCATCAATCATCAATCATCAATCATCAATCATCAATCATTAACCATCAATCATCAATCATCAATCATCAATCATCAATCATCAGTCAGCAACCATCAATCATCAATCATCAATCATCAATCATCAATCATCTATCATCAATCAGCAATCATCAATCATCAATCATCAATCATCAAACAACAATCATCAATCATCAATCATCAATCATCAATCATCAATCATCAATTATCGATCATCAATCATCAATCATCAATCATCAATCATCAATTATCAATCATCACTTTTCAATCATCAATCATCAATTTTCAATCATCAATCATAAATCAACAATCATCAATCGACAATCATCAATCATCAATCATCAATCATCAATCATCAATCATCAAGCATCAATCATCAATCATCAATCATCAATCATCAATCATCCATTATCAATCATCAATCATCAATCATCCATCATCAATCATCAATCATCAATCATCAATCATCAATCATCAATCATCAATCATCAATCATCAATCATCAATCATCAATCATCGATCATCAATCATCAATCATCAATCATCAATCATCAATCATCAATCATCAATCTTCAATCATCAATCATCAATCATCAATCATTAATCATCAATCAGCAATCATCAATCATCGGTCATCAATCATCAATCATCAATTATCAATCATCAATCATCCATCATCAAACATCAATCATCAATCATCCATCATCAATCATCAATCATCAATCATCAACCATCAATCATCAATCATCAATCATCAATCACCAATTATCAATCATCAATCATCAATCATCAAACTACACTCATCAATCATCAATCATCAGCAATCAATCATCAATCATCAATCATCAATCATCAATCATCAATCATCATTCATCAATCATCAATCATCAATCATCAATCATCAACCATGGATCATCAATCATTATTCATCAATCATCAATCAGCAATCATCAATCATCAATCATCTATCATTAATCATCAATCTTCAATTATTGATAATCAATCATCAGTCATCAATCATCAATCATCAGTCATCAATCATCAATCATCAATCATCAATCATCAATCATCAATCATCAATCATCAATCATCAATCATCAATCATCAATCATCAATCATCAATCATCAATCATCAATCATCAATCATTAATCATCAGTCAACAATCATCAATCACCAATCATCAATCAATAATTATCAATCATCAATCATCAATCATCAATCATCAATCATCAATCATCAATCATCAATCATCAATCATCAATCATCAATCATCAATCATCAATCATCAATCATCAATCATCAATCATCAATCATCAATCATCAATCATCAATCATCAATCATCAATCATCAATCATCAATTATCAATCATCAATCATCAAGCATCAATCATCAATCATCAGTCATCAATCATCAATAATCAATCATCAATCATCAATCATCAATCATCAATCATCAATCATCAATAATCAACCATCAATAATCAATCATCAATCATCAATCATCCACCATCAATCATCAATCATCAATCATCAATCATCAATCATCAATCATCAATCATCAAACATCAATCATCAATCTTCAATCATCAATCATCAATCATCAATCATCAATCATCAATCATCAATCATTAATCATCAATCAGCAATCATCAATCATCGATCATCAATCATCAATCATCAAACATCAATCATCAATCATCAATCATCAATCATCAATCATCAATCATCAATCATCAATCATCAATCATCAATCATCAATCATCAATCATCAATCATCAATCATCAATCATCAATCATCAATCATCAATCATCAATTATCAATCATCAATCATCAATCATCAATCATCAATCATCAAACATCAATCATCAATCATGAATTATTAATCATCAATCTTCAATTATTGATCATCAATCATCAATCATCAATCATCAATCATCAATCATCAATCATCAATCATCAATCATCAATCATCAATCATCAATCATCAATCATCAATCATCAATCATCAATCATCAATCGTCAATCATCTATCATCAATCATCAATCATCAATCATCAATCATCAATCATCAATCATCAATTATCGATCATCAATCATCAATCATCAATCATCAATCATCAATTATCAATCATCAATTTTCAATCATCAATCATCAATCATCAATCATCAATCATAAATCAACAATCATCAATCGACAATCATCAATCATCAATCATCAATCATCAATCATCAATCATCAAGCATCAATCATCAATCATCAATCGTCAATCATCTATCATCAATCATCAATCATCAATCATCAATCATCAATCATCAATCATCAATCAACAATCATAAATCTTCAATCATCAATCATCTATCATCAATCAGCAATCATCAATCATCAATCATCAAACATCAATCATCAATCATCAATCATCAATCATCAATTATCGATCATCAATCATCAATCTTCAATTATTGATCATCAATCATCAATCATCAATCATCAATCATCAATCATCAATCATCAATCATCAATCATCAAACATTAATCATCAATCTTCAATCATCAATCATCAATCATCAATCATCAATCATTAATCATCAATCAGCAATCATCAATCATCGATCATCAATCATCAATCATCAATCATCAATCATCAATCATCAATCATCAATCATCAATCATCAATCATCAATCATCAATCATCAATCATCAATCATCAATCATCAATCATCAATCATCAATCATCAATCATCAATTATCAATCATCAATCATCAATCATCAATCATCAAACATCAATCATCAATCATGAATTATTAATCATCAATCTTCAATTATTGATCATCAATCATCAATCATCAATCATCAATCATCAATCATCAATCATCAATCATCAATCATCAATCATCAATCATCAATCATCAATCATCAATCATCAATCATCAATCATCAATCATCAATCATCAATCATCAATCGTCAATCATCTATCATCAATCATCAATCATCAATCATCAATCATCAATCATCAATCATCAATCAACAATCATAAATCTTCAATCATCAATCATCTATCATCAATCAGCAATCATCAATCATCAATCATCAATCATCAAACATCAATCATCAATCATCAATCATCAATCATCAATCATCAATTATCGATCATCAATCATCAATCTTCAATTATTGATCATCAATCATCAATCATCAATCATCAATCATCAATCATCAATCATCAATCATCAATCATCAATCATCAATCATCAATCATCAATCATCAATCATCAATCATCAATCATCAATCATCAATCATTAACCATCAATCATCAATCATCAATCATCAATCATCAATCATCAGTCAGCAACCATCAATCATCAATCATCAATCATCAATCATCTATCATCAATCAGCAATCATCAATCATCGATCATCAATCATCAAACAACAATCATCAATCATCAATCATCAATCATCAATCATCAATCATCAATCATCAATCATCAATCATCAATCATCAATCATCAATCATCAATCATCAATCATCAATCATCAATCATCAATCTTCAATCATCAATAATCAATCATTAATCATTAATCATCAATCAGCAATCATCAATCATCGGTCATCAATCATCAATCATCAATCATCAATCATCAATCATCCATCATCAAACATCAATCATCAATCATCCATCATCAATCATCAATCATCAATCATCAACCATCAATCATCAATCATCAATCATCAATCACCAATTATCAATCATCAATCATCAATCATCAAACTACACTCATCAATCATCAATCATCAGCAATCAATCATCAATCATCAATCATCAATCATCAATCATCAATCATCAATCATCAATCATCAATCATCAATCATCAATCATCAATCATCAATCATCAATCATCATTCATCAATCATCAATCATCAATCATCAATCATCAACCATGGATCATCAATCATTATTCATCAATCATCAATCAGCAATCATCAATCATCAATCATCTATCATTAATCATCAATCTTCAATTATTGATAATCAATCATCAGTCATCAATCATCAATCATCAGTCATCAATCATCAATCATCAATCATCAATCATCAATCATCAATCATCAATCATCAATCATCAATCATCAATCATCAATCATCAATCATCAATCATTAATCATCAGTCAACAATCATCAATCACCAATCGTCAATCAATAATTATCAATCATCAATCATCAATCATCAATCATCAATCATCAATCATCAATCATCAATCATCAATCATCAATCATCAATCATCAATCATCAATCATCAATCATCAATCATCAATCATCAATCATCAATCATCAATCATCAATCATCAATCATCAATCATCAATCATCAATCATCAATCATCAATCATCAATTATCAATCATCAAGCATCAAGCATCAATCATCAATCATCAATCATCAATCATCAATCATCAATCATCAATCATCAATAATCAACCATCAATAATCAATCATCAATCATCAATCATCCACCATCAATCATCAATCATCAATCATCAATCATCAATCATCAATCATCAAACATCAATCATCAATCTTCAATCATCAATCATCAATCATCAATCATCAATCATTAATCATCAATCAGCAATCATCAATCATCGATCATCAATCATCAATCATCAATCATCAATCATCAATCATCAATCATCAATCATCAATCATCAATCATCAATCATCAATTATCAATCATCAAGCATCAAGCATCAATCATCAATCATCAATCATCAATCATCAATCATCAATCATCAATCATCAATCATCAATAATCAACCATCAATAATCAATCATCAATCATCAATCATCCACCATCAATCATCAATCATCAATCATCAATCATCAATCATCAATCATCAATCATCAATCATCAATCATCAATCATCAA